>JAXQJQ010000006.1:577856-1065462 GCA_037042055.1 Penicillium sp. S103-07
GGGGGGCATTTTGCATCTAATTGGGCATAGGTTTTGAAGAAACGAAAATTGGCAATGAGACGAAGTAACAGGAATAACACAACTTTTGGGGGATTGAAAACACTATATATCATTCTCGTTGGGCAACACAATCTCGAGGAAGCCTTATCTTCCCTCCGTCATTCCCTAGCGGTTGACCCCAAACCTCACGCTGAAGCCCGACTTAGGGCCCAACTCAGGGGTCCAAGGGCGTCTTCCAAATCACCTTTTTCTGGGGGGATATCTCTGACCACGCCTTGATTCGACATCGTGAAAGCCAGCATGATGGGTCGATCGAGATTTCTGCTAAACCAATCCCACAGTCCGTTCAGTTTGCCGATCTCATCCTCGGTCAACAAGGATCCATCTCCGATATAATTTTGCCGGGCGCTGTTTCCAAGCCAAAGAATGCTCTGTCGGATGTGCTTTTGGTCTTCAATACGCGTGAACAAACGCTGCCATTCGAGGGTGGGCTTAAAGAGATGGTCCATCCAGATAAATGTGCTCGAGATCACCTGGATCTTGTAGACATGTTCTTCATGGCGGTTGGGGTCTTGGAACGGACGCGCATTATTAACCGAGTGTTTCAGGACTGCGCGGTCGATGAGGTAAACGATGAGGTTTAACTCGATGCCGTCATATTCCTTTGCCATGCCCGAGTATTCATCCTGTGCGCCTTTGCCCAAGTGTTCTTGGAGCAAGCGATCTAGAGACTCAGGAGTTGTCCATTCACATGCATTCAAAAATTTTGTCAAAGCCGTAGCAGAACCTATCGTTTTCTCTCCATCTTTTACCCAGTCCGCGGCATACCTGGGAATCCACTCCTCTAGATGGCTCCAGACGAGGTGGCGGCTGGTGAACTTTTTCTTGTATTTTGCATCTTGCCTGGTCTTCTCTTCTCTGATTTGCCTAGCAACGGTTTCGTGAAGATGGAGCGCTTGGAGACCGACATCCAGACCGTTGCTCAACGCTCGGCTCGGAGCTCTAACTGACTTGTACCGATCATGTTCGTCTTTGGCCCATTGCGCCATGTACAAGAACAGAACCTGGATCTCTACCAGCTGCCTCGCTTTCGTCATATGGGGACCACACGAGTTTCCGCCTTGCTTCAAGTACACACGATAATGCACTGCTTCGTATCCACTTTTTTCTTTCTTATACTTCTCCTCCTTCACCTCGAAAATCTCGTTTATAATGCCCTTGACGAAATCACGATCTTCCGATCTCTCGAGAATAATGCGAGCCCCGGCAAGGTCGACGATTTCCTCGCGAATCTTATCCAGAGTTTCGTATGGACCGTTCTCGCGCTCGCGCTGCTCGAGCTTCTTTCGGAGGCTTTCGGGGTCCTTCCCACGGTACTCAGGTATATGAGGTATGCCCTTCTCCAAAAGGGCCCGGTTGCATGTATATGCAACACTTTTGGCCAGATCCTGGAACTCCTTTCTCTTATATTGGTCTATGAATATGGGAATCAAAGATTCCTTGATGGGGGGTTGTACGGCCATATTTTGCAGCTGCTTGGGAGGAGAAATCGGGGCAACTTGGACCATGCGAGCGCAGGAATCTTTGAAAGTAGAAGTGAGGCTGAATGGAGAACAAGAACCCGTGGACAGCCGGGAGCAGTCGAGGTATTTATCTTTGCCATTTCCCCCAAAGATTGTGCCCAGCGTCTAGGAGCCGAGAGCGATTGCTACCTCACCACACTCTGGCCACACACTCTCTACTTGGACGAAATGTCGGTATGGCTCTGGATTGACCAGCGACGAATTTCTCATACACGAAGCCGTTGCTGATGGTGTGTAGACAACCAGGGTGATCAGATACATCGGTGAAGAACATGAGGAATGATTTGTTGGAAACCTGTTAGGCACGAGTCATTCATCTGCAAGTCAGCCGTAATACATGGGAGATTTGGGGACTAGAGAGCCTCCATCGTGGTTGGAACGATGCGTTCATGCCGGAAAATATGAGATGCGTCTCTAGCCTCTAGTTTCTGCGCGTGATCTGATTAGTGGGATGCAGTTTTCGGAACCCTTGTAGTGGCCCAAAACTTGGATGTGAGTTGTTTGTACCCGAGACCAGGGTGGTTACGATCAAACTGTAGTTTGGTATAGTGTAGTCGTGCGTCTCTAGGGCTGGGAAATAGCTCGCATATGTGACCCAACATATCCACATGGAGTCACAGGCGGCAAGGAGATTATTGGGAATATAAAATATATTCAGTGCATAATGAGGTGGAGGAAGTGTTCCTGTTAAGAAACGGGGAGGGGACTCTCTCGGGTTGCGGAAGTAGGGCTGCAGCAATCTTCTTTCCCGATTGATTTCCGGACCTTTCCGAGTAAGGGAAGACAGTCAAAGAACTGGGGAATCAGGAAGAAAGGTCGACTTAATAAATAGGCCAGAAGAGGATGGAGAAAGAACTGAAGTAGATCAACGAGTCAAAACATTATTAAGAGATACTTGAGAGGTTCATGAGGGATGAGTTGAGGAATTTAGTAAATTCTGCCCTGCCTAAAGAGCAATCTCACTTCGTGGGAGCTGTCGAATGTTAGGTAAAGGTAGAGGACGACGGTGGAAGGTAAAGATAAGATAATGTGGTACAACGTGATGGCAGTGTCTTTTTGGTCTGTTCAGCCAATGCACCAGCAGCCAAGACCATTAGCACAGCATAAGGTATACCGGTTGTAGGTCGGATCCCAACTCCTGATACGAGACTCCAGTGGTTCGATCAGGGTAAAGCTACCCGCCGCATTAGCGATAGCAGTTTGACGTTAGATGCAACGACGAACCTAGTAAGAGGATATTGGGCAAAGCTCCAGGGACGTGTGCAATGAGCGATATCCACAGTTTTGAACTCATTGCCCTTGTCATTTTTAGCTTGTGTAGTTGCTCCAAGCCCAGATTTGGATAGACTTCCGGCCATTATGAAAATGATCTAAACGGCGGCGATAAAGCTACAGTGTAAACAAAACTATTTGGGGATAACTAGCTTTGTATTAGCTGAGAAATTTTGATCTAGAATCTCACTAGAGCCAGCCATTCCACAATGCTAGTAAAGCACTTCGCCTTCATGTCGCGCCGGGTACATTCCGATGAAATAGAACTCTGCAGATTCCTTTTTAATTAATATATCAGATTCGGCAATTATTTGCCGAGCTCTCTGGATTCAGTTGAAGGGTAGTCAAGCGGACATCACAAGCACGCGCGAAGTCGCCATTGCGGGGGCGGATGATAAAAGGCAATGGGTCCATCCTTCTAGACATCCTTTCGGGCCATCTCTTTAGACTTCCTCCAGTCACACTTCTAGACATTCATTTGCGTAATATTCTCTCAATTTCCTCATGGAGAAAGATACTCTTCGGGTACTTATTGCTGGCGCCGGTATTGCGGGGCTTGCAGCAGCTATCGCTCTCGAGCGAGTAGCAGCAATCCCGAGTCTTAATATTCAGCTGTACGAGCAGGCCCCCGAGCTTTTGGAGATCGGGGCTAGTATTGCTCTTAGCCCCAACGTGAGTCACTCGCTTCCATCAAGGTACGTGACAGATCTAAGCAGGGAATTGCGCAGGGGATGCGAACTCTGGAGAAACTCGGCGTGCATGAAGCTCTCATGGATGAAGTGGGTTACAGAGGACCTAACGGGATTCCACAAATCTTCCGGTAAGAATATCATTTTCTTCCAATTTACATGGCTCTGCTGATGGCAATAGCCATTGGAAAACCGACCGGGTCATTTCTATTGATACCCATGCCGACATTCCTGATCCTCGTCACCACACGACTCGTTTCCACCGGGCTCATTTGCATGGCATTTTGTTGAAGCACATCCCTGCTCGGTCAATTCACTTGAACAAAAAGGTCTCGCGCGCGGAAGCCAGCCAGGACGGGGTATCTCTATTTTTCGAGGATGGGAGCAGTGCTCACGGCGACATTCTAATCGGAGCAGATGGAATCCGCTCGGTTTGTTACTGCATGCCCGAACTACGGAAGATCTGCTGATTTCGTGCAGAAAGTGAGACAATCATTCATTCCGGACTATAAGCTCCGCTTCACTGGCAAAGTCTTTATGAGAGCCACATTTGATGCATCCCTCGTCGAGGGCAAGATTCCAGATCTACCAGCCGATTCGATGCACTGGGTATGGAGCCGTCTGCTCGTAATCATGAGACATACTAACCAAATGGCAGTGGGGTCCAAAGGATAACTTCTTTGCTTCGCGTCTGGGTACGTGGATACTCCCAACTCAAAGGGTGTATGACTGACAAAAAGCAGGCAAAGGGCAATATACCACAGTTGGTGCATACGATGACCCACGCACGGCAGAAGAGCTCGAGAGAGACATTTTTTGGGACCAGCGAGGCAACGTGGATTTCTTGAGAGAAAGATATAAGGATTGGAATCCTACAATTCGAGCTCTCACCCAGCTGACTCCCTACACCAATCTCTATCCCAATTTTGCCGGAGACGCCCTCCCGACCTGGGTATTTGAATCACGAGTCACCTTGATTGGAGATGCAGCGCATGCCCACGGAGGTGCTTTTGCCGCAGGCGGCTCTTTGGCACTCGATGACGCTTTGGCTCTCGGTCTTGCTTTTAAGCATGCTTTTAATCCATCCTCGACACTGTCTTCCTTTTCAGTGGAAAATATCGACAAGGCGTTGAGGCTCTACAGCAAGACGAGGCAGCCTCATGCAGCACGATTGTTGCGCATCGTGCATAACCAAATCGGCCAAAGGCCTCGAGTAAATATCACACCTGAAGAAGAGGACGCTGCTCTTATAGCCAAAATGAAGAGCAGACCCAACACGTCCTGGCTATCGGAGCATGATGTGGAAGCTGCATTTGCAGCCGTGGTTGAGCAGCTGGAGGCTGGAGATGCCGTTGAGCAATCTCAAGCCATGGAAAATACCAAACCCGAGAAAACTACCAGTCAAGTAATAGAGCTCAAGCGAAGTAAAATATAGATTGGATTCAGATGATATAGAAAACCTAGAAGCGCTATTGCGCATTTCTGAACCCTATTCCCTCTTCTCTCATCTTTGACGTTAACCTGGGCAAAAAGCCGGGTATAGGACGAGACGAGACGATCATGCGGGCCGAGCGTATCGCCATGAGATGTACGATGGTCAATAGTCGGTATTCAAGCTTAGATCTCATCCAATGCCATCGATGTATTAAAGAGATGGTCAAAAAGGTCAATTAGAAAAATGAAAGGGGCATTCATGCACGGCAAAAAGGACATATGTATAATGTACAAGACAAGTGATACAGAATCAAACAACTCCGGGCCCATCCGGTAAGGATCGAATCTTCCGTCTCTTCTCAACGATCACTCCCGATATCGACTGAACCGCTCATTTCTTCCTCTTCTCGGCGATCTTCCCAGTCGGCTGGGGCTCGTCCTGTCCGAAGGAGCTAATCAGATCCAGCAGGTTATCCTCTTCCTCCTGTTCTGCCTGGGCCTGAGCCTTAGCAGCCTCCTCCGCAGCCTTCTTGGTCGCGGGGTCCTTTGAGCTCGAGCTGGATTCCGCAGCAGGGGTATTCGCATCGAAGCTGCGGCCGAATCGCGCACGGAAAGCGGCCAGTCGACCGGCCTCATCCTCCTCGACATTCATCAATTTGCTGCTGGAAGGGTTCCACAGCAGAGAGTTGCGCGTGTCACGCGTGGAGCGGTAGACCGGGGCGGGTGAGGTGGTGCGGTGGATGAAGGCGCTTCCGTCGGAGAGGGTGATGAGCTGGGTGAAGGTGTAGGGGCGCTTCGGGCGGCGGAGAAGAGTGGCATGGCGGCATTGCGAGCAGATAAATGTCGCAGCATTGGATTGAGAGGCTGGGAGTCGGCCAGTGGGAAGAATCGTGGTTGTTGAGTTGGGTAATGTGGCCGCGGCGCGGCGGAGAGAAGTGTGCATTGACATGGCGGATGGGTTGATGCCGGAGAAGCGAGCGGCTTCGTAAACTCGGAGGAGATGCGGACCCGGTCGGAGTATCGAGTGGGCGCAATGCGGTGGCGGAGGTTGCGGAGGACAGAGTTGAGATGAGTTGATGCTATACAACTTTCCGCAGAGAAATTATCGCGCCTTAGTAAGCAACCCAGATACTTTTTTGCGGACGAAATTCAAGAAATCCAACTGCGCGCTCGTCATCAGATCTTTTTACCTACGCTTTCGAAATGAATTGACAGCATTTGACTACTGGCTTTTTGCTTGTCTAACACCCCTACGAATCCATGAGAACAGGGTGATAACCCCGCCCGAACAGCCTACGGGATGAAGCTATCGATCCCGTACGTTGCGGCACGAAGAGGGCTCGGAGGTAAGTATTTTGGTTTGTTGGAGCAAATTCGGTCTTATACGATGTTTCTAACGCGTTTAAAGAGTCATTATGTCCAGGTCTCCCCGCCACCAGATCCTCGGCCTCGCCTCTCACCTTCCGAAATCAACCTAGGCCGAGCTATCAACAACCGCAGTGCTCTCGGCGACATACCAGCCATGCTACAGCTTCATCGAAAGAAAATACCCAAAGAGCAGGCCCAAATACTGTCGTGACCCAAATACCGCAAACATCACCCACCTCAATATCCGAACATGTCCGCCTCCTCATGCGCCGCGTGCCCTACCCGGTCGCCATCATCACGGCCACCGATCCCTCGGGCCCAGCAGATACAACCTCATTCCGCGGTATGACCGTTTCCTCCTTCAGCACCGTCACCCTTACACCGGATCCCGTGATCTCGTTCAACGTGCGCCGGCCATCAGAGACCTTGAATGCATTACTAGCCTCGGGGCGCTTCCTCGTTCATTTACTCGCCCCGGGTCCCGAGACTGCGACTCTCGCTAGAGACTTTTCGAAGGGGAACACTACGCTTTCGGCGATCCTGAGCGGACATGGCGACTTTGAATTTAGGGCTTTAGAGGTCCAGTCCAAGACGCACGCTGGCGGAGAAGCCCAGAGACCTCTTCCTATTTTGAGGCGGAGAACCACGGTTTCAGATGAACAGGAGTCGGTGGACTTTCCTTTCATCTTCGAGTGTACCCTCCACCCGCATAAGATCGATGTGCATGATCACTCTATTGTGCTCGGCACGGTTATCCGCGCAATCGAGGGCAACCCTGCAAGTCTAGAGCACGATTGTTCCGATCTGGACGAACATTCACCGGAACGGTTGTGTCTGACTTATGCCAACACTCGCTTTTGGAAGATGGGGAGCGAGATTTAGATGCTACACATGCAACGTACATGTGGGAACCCCATCATAGAAGACATCACTGTTCGCGTTGGACACGTGATGCTGTATATAAAACATTCACAGCAGAATCGGCTCTGCTATCTGTATATATAGGGTAGAATTTCTGTCTAGGCATTAACTTACAAATGCTTGATTAAATTTGACCGTCTGGGTCAGTATGGTATGAAGTCCAGAAAGCCAGTAGTTCTCATATCGTCAGGTCCGGAGAGAATATCCTTGGAGATGTCCAGCATTCCCCAACGCCTTTCCAAAATTTCAATTGCTCTGATGATATTCCGTATGTGCAGCTTGGAGTACAGCTCCAGAAGGAGATCTTTGACCAACTTCCTATCCGAGCCAACAGCTTCGCAACTGAGCAATGTCAACTGTTAGTTTGATCGACGTGACTTATGGATTTTACTCACCCGGCTGTATATATCGGCGTTGTAAGAAGGATCCAAGGAGAGAGTGTCGTCACCGGAAGAATAGCACAAACCGCATCCAAAATGGCTCTCACGCACCCTTGGACTTCAATGCAGAATGTGGGTAGGTTCTGAACTCGTCTGTACAGATGTAGCAAGCTCGCGTTTTGATAAGCCGTGTTGCAGGCACGGAATTGATCGATCGTGTCGGCGTCGAACAAGCGGTGACCAGGGAATTTCAGCCCCGATTCGTGATCTCGTCGGATCATATTCCGAATCGCGCTCTCGAGCTTTTTGACCTGGTTTGGATGCCCGTTGGTATCCTCTCCATCGCTCTGAAAGCTGTCACTCTCTGTCAAACGCCGATGCCGTGACAGGAGGCCAATTTTCATTAGAGCAAGGTTGAGATCCGATGAATAACCAGTATAAATGTCAAAATAGTAATCATCACCACTATCTTGAATGGTAGATCTTATGGTTTGGTCCGATAAGAAGCCAACGTCCGTGACGGCAGCGAGTGCCTGTATTGACCAGAACCACCGAGAGCACAATGAGGACGGAGAGACGGGGGCCTTGTAGCCTCCTTTTGAAGCCATTGCGGCAAGAAATGCTCCTGCGCCATTGACATGGATCCTCCAGGATGAATCGGCGCGCCCTGAAAAGATCTCACAGTGACACAACGTTTTTATAGTATGGAGTAGAGGCTGGCTTGGGAGGCCCGGTGTCTCGAGGTCACGGCGAAGATGGTTAATACTAGCCGAAATCAGATTCAAGACGGTGGCTTCCGGTATGTATCTATCGGGCAATCCATTCATCAGAGTGGAGCGATGAAGTGCGGACATGGCCATCACTGCATATCTCAGCGCGTCGGAATGATGTACCATCGAGAGAATGTCCTGGCATTCGTTATCTCGAAGGTAAGCATGGCTGGAATTCTGGGACACCTCTGTGAGAAAGTGGTGAAGCAGAAGTCTGGTTTGAGAGGATAAGGCAGTAAGTGGCCGTTGGATATCCGACGTCGCCGGTGTGAATTCGGAAGGCTCGTCAAGCAAGCTGACGCTTGTTGTATTCGAGGTATAACTGGACTCCGGAGACTTTGTATCCCTCGGGACTCGGCCATTCCACTTTAAAATGACTTTGTATTCACAGGCGATCCCCGCATGGAGACAACGGCCACAGGCCGGCTTTCCTTCGTCGCATTTTTGGCGGCGTCTTTTGCACCGTGCGCAGCCGTGGTATGACCGTCTGGTCTTTGTGTTCATTTGTATCCGGAACCTTTGGAGTATGGATTGTAGTGTGGAGGGAGGAGCTGTGAGTTACACCGTGCCGGCTCGTTTCTTATCGCGGTGACTTGCCGAATAAAGTTAGCGTTAAATCTTAGCACTAGGAGGATCGATCATGGCTACAACTACGCGGAAATGGATCCAAGTATAATATGAAACAAGCTTTTTTTCTCTCTAAGGACAGAACTGTGATTCATCTCACCCCAAGCGGATCCGGCATCTAGTCTCATCGCGAGGAACCGGTCATCTTACAACAGCCGGAATACTTCACGACCATCATAAACACGACTCGATGAGAGAACTTCAAAAGAGGTGGGACCAAACACGCAAGGTGAACGACCATCCAACAGACAGAACGGAAAGCAAGCGCAACATCTCAGATGATCCACATGGTAGACACACGGCACTCGAGAAGTCCACCGAGCGATAGACTCGGGACCTCAATCGCGTGCCGACCTCGGACTACCACTGCCACTTCTGCTGCCGGCGCTGCCGCTACCAGCTCCACTGCCAGCTCCACTTCCTCGACTCGCGGCTCGTTGGAAAGGACTCAGGACCGGACGGCCGTTCTGTGACAGAAAGCCGTTACCATTCCCGTAGCTATCAGACCCAGATCGGTGCTTTTCGAAAAGCAATTCAGATAGATCGAGCTGCAAGGGAGGTAGGCGATTGGACTCGAAGAACTCCGAGCCGTATTGGCTGCTGCGAGCAGAGCGGTTGGAGAATGAGCGGTCGCGGTTGACGTCGGATCCAAAGGTTGAGTTGGCATTGCCCAGCGGGGAGGTCGGGAAATGAGGCATGAACGCATCTTGTACGGGGCTGGTTGGATGAGACGAGGAGGTCTGCAGCGGACTGGGCTTTGTCGGAGGAAAGCTGAGGCCTAATAGAGCGCGGCCGTTAGGAGCAGCCGTCGTCGACAAGTTTGCCTCGGATAGTGGATTGGTGCCTGGCAGATTGCCCTCGGGGGTGAGGGGGCCAGACTCTAGAAGCATTTGTTGTTGCTGTTGTTGAATCGACTGCTCAATAGCGGATGCCTGCTGCCAAAGTTCACTGGTGCGCAACTGGAACTCTTGCACAGACTGACTGATGCTCGCGAACTGGTCGTGGAAGTTGGCCTCCAGCTTAGCATGATCTTGCTCTCGAGCAAACTGCTCGGCGGCGCGACGCTCTCTCTCATTCAATCCTTGGGCATTGGCCGAGATGATGCGTTCGTACTGCTCGTTGACTCGTGTACGGCGGCCTTGAAGACGCTCGCGCTTCTGCACAACCATATTCAACTCCTGCTCCAGTGCCGCCACTTGCTGGGCCGCGGCAAGCCGAGCTTCAGCAAGGTCCTCCTTGGCCGCGTTGAAACGCTCCAGTTCACGATCGAAATCAGCTTTGTGCGCAGACCACTGCTCAATCTCCTCTTCCGGCACCTTCTCCATGTTGTCCAGTTGTACCTTCAACACCGCAGTCGCTTCCTCTGTCTGCTGAATGTTCCGTTCGAGTTGGAGTGAGCGCTGCTTTTGCCTATTTTCGTCCGTCCCACTCTGAAGACGGTGGGTGAAATTGTCCAGCTCCCTTCGGATTTTCGAGATAAGAAGTCTGTGGTCGTTCTTTGTCTTCTTCAACCGAGAGCGCTTCTCGTTCAACTTGGATTCGGCGTTGATGATAGAATTCTTCAACGTGGTCGTGGGGGAAGAGGGTCGATAGGGCGGCTGCGGGGGAGTCGAAACCGCGGAAATAACTAGTTGATTAATGAGATTAATGGCCATTATGGATCACAATCCAGTCAAGAACTCACCTTGCTCTGTGTCGGTTGTGGCTGGCGTCTTGACACTCATGGCACAGAATTCCTCGTCGGTATCACTGCGCACGAAGGAACAAGTATAAGCACAGTTAGGGGCAAGTCCGGAGATCTCGCCCCGCCAATGCACCATGCTTGGCCCCTTAGACGAGTCGGAGACCCTGCAGATCGAAGCGGTAGCCCAAAGTGCCCCGTTGACACAGACATAAAACGGTTCTATCTCTCCCTCCAATCGAGAAGTTTCACAAGAGCTCGGCGCCGTAGACTCATCAGAAAGATCGCCCGCGGCGAACTTGATCGTAGAACTGTCCACATCCGTAATCCATACCAATCCATCGTCGAGAGAAACGCCTTGCAAATCCTCCTCGGTCAACGTAAGTCCGCGTGCCGTCTTGGACAAAGCTCGCGAGTGCTCGTATTCCCGCATCACGGTGACCTTTGTACTGGCGAGGGCGGCCCAAAACGGTTGGCGACTTCGGACCTGATTTGCTTGGCGTCTGCGTTTCTTTGCAGAAGTAAGACGATCCTTGCTATCCTTGAGAAATTGCCCATCCGGGCCCATGAGAGAAGATGAGAGACTGGCGGCAGACTCGAGAGCAGAATCGGGCTGGCCCTGAGAGCCAGCCGAGGCCTCTGTATCCCCGCGCTTGCCGCTCCTCGGCGGTGCAGGAGCCCGATTCTTCGCCATCGAACGTCTTGCCATCGCAGTCCCCGCTTGTGCTAATATATGAACGGCCAGAAGACTTCTCAACCAACTCGGAGAGGATTGTCCTTCGGTTCGTCGGAATTCGGCGGGTAGGAGATTCGAGTATTGAGAGAGGAGGTCGGGACTGATGAGTTTGGCGGAAACGAGATGGCCCATGACGAAGTCTTGGATGCCTTTACTGCGAATGATATGAAGAAGCAGAACAATTCCGACACACATGGCGTTGACCCCACCATTCTTGCCGGAGCCTCCGCCACCTAACGTGATGGCAACCTGGACGTGAGCGAGGTCTATCGCAAAATTTTGTGCCCACGTCCACATGAAGAGGCCCCAGAAAAGAAGACAGAATCCGTCCATGGCGATCATTGTCCCCAGAGAGGGGGTACCGGCCGGACCCTGAAAGATGTCGAAATTGGACGATAGGGAGCCGGCGGCGGCACCGCTCGGAGGCATGAAAGTCAAGGAGGCGAACAAGAATTGGACCAGGGTCAGAACCATCGGTGGAAGTTGTAGCAGAAAAATCAAAATGGCGATGGTGTCGTACATAGGACACGACTTGAGGATCGTGGAGGCGAGCTGGAGGGGATTGATCGAAGCGTTGGAGGCCGAGCGCTTTGCAGAGCCATTGCGCGAGGCCGAGCCTGCCATGCCACCGGTTTGCGCCACGGCACTGTGTGCTTGACCGCACGCCATGTCCGCACCCTTTGTATGTCCGTTCACCATTCCACGCACATTGCCATCGGCCTTGATCCCATCCACACCCTTGGTCGCGACAGTCGGAGGGGTGATTGCGGTATCGCTGTTGGAGCGACTCGCCGACAGATCGAAGGGAGTGGCGGCACCCGAGCCAGGAGCAGAGCCGTTGCCGGGGGAGCCGTTGAGGTGGCCGCTGGATTTCTGCTTGGTTACTTTCTTGCCGGGACCGACGAGGCCATTGTCGTGTCGATTGTTCTGGTTCTTCCTACCCGCAGCGGATGAGCGTGGCATGGACGAGGGGAGTCCGAAACCCAGGTCCGAGTCAGCTTGGCGGGACACGGCCAAGGACTGGGACCAGGCAGGAAGGAAAAGGGACGATATGGAATGAGAAGAATCCTCCTCGGATGTCCCAAATGCAAGTCGATAAGGACTGAGGGGAGGGTGGGGAGAAAAAGGGAAGGTGGTAATACGAGAAGGAGAGAAGGAAAAGTCACGGTGGAACTATGAGGTTGAGAAAGAGAAAGAAACAGAAAAGTTGTAATGTACGGTAAGCCGTCGATCATTCACGCCGGGCAGGCGGTACCTGCCGCTTTCTTCCCGGCGTACCCTTAGTACCGAAGTTACCAGTTTCACTTTTGCCTTTTTCCCTGAAGATTACCTTTTCTACGTTCATGTTTGGAAGAGGATAGGGCGTGTACTCCTCTCGTTTTCATACACGGTCCAGGTCGAGCCCAAGATGATTAGTACTGCGTCAAACACGACATAATTTCCACTTCCGTCCATAGCCATGCACTTGCGGATAGCGACACGGCCACCGGTCCATAACGTCCATAACGTCCATAACGGGTCCCAAAGGAAACCGTCCGCAGCCTCGTCCCAAAACCGTGGCCCTCGGTTGTAACTGCAACTCCGGAGTTTGTCCCATCGGACTTCGTCCCGCTTCTACCGGCCATGATAAGCTATGCAGGATGAGCTAGCCATGGGGAGATGAGCGCATGATCGATCCCTATCCCGAAGTCATTGGCCATTTGCTATCAGACCGACTCACTGACGATCAACCGTTCACTGGGCCGTCCAGCTGCGGGGTTATCCTTGCCGCAGACCTGGGGCTTGCATGGTGACACGAGTGCTTCGAGCCATCAGCCGATCATTGGGGGATTGTCCCTTCATAGAGCATGCAGATGGAGCACGTAGGGCACGACGACGTTACCGAAAACGCGTGTGCTGTATCCAATTTCCAAAAATGGGTGGCCTTTTCACATGCTCGGCTATCTCGTGGCCTGATGAGGCTCCGCTCCGTGGCACAACGTCCGATTCCCTTGGGAAAGAGTAGCTACCTCTCCAGATACTTTAGGGTGAGCAGACTCTTCCACCTTGGAAGGTACTGAGAAACACCTTGCCATCACCATAAATTTGAAGCCGCAAAAAGAGTCGCAAACCCCTCTCGGCACGATTGGTAAGGTTTCTCTTGTAGATCCTGCATCGATGTAGTAAGGATCGACGCACCGGTCTTGGACATCTCTGCCCAAGTTTGCAGACCCTTCGATCTCGGATCGCCTTTCCCATATCTACTCCTAGGACACCGACTCCCGTTCTCACGTTTGTCGCGAAAAGCACGGAAGTTGCAAAACTTATCGGAACCTTTTTGGGCCCATGCCGACCTCTAATAATCCGGACCGGGACCCGGACTCTACCTTGGGACCGATAAACGGCTCGACAAAGCTGGCGCCGATCCTCTCGCTCGCCCTACTCTTTTCGGGCACTTCCTCCCCCGACTGAATCGGGAAGGGCTCCGGGCCAACTCCTTTTACCGTTTTGCCTAGGTATATTATCTAAATCTAGATTGCAAGGTTACAGGAAACTAAGTTTTTTTGCATGGTAATGTTTTGGCCACATTCCAATGCACGGAGCCAATGCGACTCAATTTAGCACAGACCGATCCCCTGGTCCCAGCGGTGAGATGGATGAGCAAGGTGAGTACTCCTCGCGTCTTCTCTTGATGCTTGTTTTCGTCATGAACATTGCATAGGTGTTGTTTGACTTAAGAGTATGTTGAGGATGATGACGAAAATCGGTTCTCGAGGTTGGTATACAGAAACCAAAAATACTTCCCGCGAACATTTGAAGGCCTATATACAATGTAGGCTCTCAAGAATGTAACCCCGGATATCAGAAGATGAACCCATTGAGATGCTTCTCATTCTCGAGGTTCCATACCCTTCCAATCAATTGACTAACTTTGCCCGTGTCCGTGAACCCACCATATGTGGCGAGAGCGCGTGTTTTTTTCTCAATCTCCTCCCTGTGAACAAAGAGTCAGCTTTACAACCTAGTAAAAATGAGAACATTCAATGACGTACCTCGTTAACGGAAGCTCAGGATCTCCTTTTGCAAATTCCACTGACTCGGTAAACTTCTGCCCAGACCTGGTAGTAACGATCACAGTTCCCTGCCAACTCTCCGGGAATTTGCTCTCAATTTCCGGATCCAATTCCATCGTCACGCGACCTTGGAAGTCTCGCAAGGACGAATCTTTCAAGTCTTCTTCGGCAAAGTCGGTGATCATAGCTTGTCCCTTCTTGGCAGCCACGGCAAGAACAAAGCCCATCGAGAATTTGCTTTGGTGAACAGTCTCTCCCCTCCCACTAAGACCGAGAACGTTGAGAGCAGCCTGGTAGGTGCGCGCAACTACAGACTCAATATCCTCAAAAGCAACTCCGTTCTTCTTCATGAGGCTCAACAGCGCATCGACGCTTGGGTGAGTATGCCGACAAGATGCATGCCACTTGAAGCTGGACCGAGTTACTTGGTAGTTCTCGCCTAGATTCTGATCAATCGCTTCGGGATTCGTGCTTCCTGGGACCAACGCAATACCCATCGCTCGGGGCCCTTCAAGGATGTCGCGTGGGCCAAGGAGTCCGTCACGGGCAGAGTAGGCGGCAAAGATTCCATCGAAGCACGCTTTTCCCGTGTGCACTTGTTTTGAGTGCGTCGCGTCCATCAGAAACTGCCAGAGTCCTGCTGCTTGCGTTCCCGCCGTTCCAATTGCAGACAAAGTCTGTTCGGCATCGAGCTTCAAAAGATTGGCAACGGCTGCCGCAACTCCAATGACACCTCCCGTTGCAGTTGTGTGGAAGCGCTGCGTCATGGTAAACAGGGAGAAGTCATTGTGAGAGTTTGAAAGAGCGTACCTCGTAATGGCTCTTGCCTAGGAATTCTCCTACCCGGCAGCCAACTTCGTAACCGACGACGCACGCTGCAATAAAATCTTCCCCAGTAGCTCCAACTTCCTGGGCAACCGCAAGGGCAGCGGGATATATGACAGTCGCCTAAATATAAATCAGTTTTCATCTTGAGAAGACGAAGCTTGGATGGAAGCCCAAGTTCAAAGTCTTGTAAACTCACAGGATGCATAATACTGCTATTGTGGAGATCATCCTGCTCAACCACATGAGTCGAAGCACCGTTGACCAGACTAGCAAAAGCAGGGCTAGTCGTGAACTTTAGGTCTCCATCAACCAGTTCACTCTTCCCATGGGAAGGACCCATTTGCACAGCGAACTTGGACATGGCAACGACGGCTGGATGATGACGGCCGGCGATAGTACAGCCCAGCGTGTCCAAGAAGAAATCTTTTGTCTTCTCGACCACGTCTTGGGGGATATCAACATATCGGAGGTTGGCAGCCCAGCTAGCCAAACGCTCCGTTCTTGTGCCACCAGCGGGCGACTTTGAAGTCGAAGCCATTATTTGGTCGAGGGCTTTCTAGCCGCGGATTGTTTATTCAAATTTTGGGATCAGGAAGTTTATGCCTTCTTGTGCTGGTGTGTAGAATGTGAGGGGCATCACGGAGGTTAGTCCTTTGCCCCATTAAGAACAGCCCACTTTCCGAGGTAAGTGGCAGGCCGGTGTCGTACCAAGTAGGCGACTCTCGTTAAGGTGGGGGCGACTGAGCTGGCCTGTAGAGCCCCAACTCCGGGCCTTGCGCTGGGACTATGCCATATAGCCGACCCAATGAGGTACGTGCGAGATAATCGTGTGGAGCATCCAAGTGCCGATTGAATCTCAGAATAGAATTAGACATGCATGCAATGGAGTATAGAACAGTTTTTGATGCTCATAAGCGTTGCATTCGCCAGACTCACGTACTGGATAGCTGTCACTTCCGACTTGATTGCTTACACCTCGTTTCAGACGATGTGGTTGATGAGGCCTTTCTAAGTAGGTACATAATTTGCGGCAACCCACGGAAAGTCACACCAAGATTTAATAGATACATATGCTAAATCAATGCCAGTAGTTTACTGCTTTGCAGACCCTGTATCTTCAACAGCATCTGCACGATCCCAGCTATCTGTCTCCAAACTCCGGACCTGATTCTCGATCTCGAGAATGCGCTGCTGCCATTCCTGCTTCGCTTTCTCCTGCAGCTCCCAGATTGTCTTGAACTGATCAAAGATAAAGGGTGGCAGCTCAGGGGTCTTCCGGTTCTTCTTATAGTCATAGGTGACAATATCCTCATGGCAGCGAGCCGCAGGGCGCTGACGAGACTCCGACAGGATCATCACCTGTAGCTGGAACGCCGATTGTGATGCGAGGGTCGATGATGGATCTTGAACTAGCTTCTGGTAGACAGTGATTTTGTCCGGGAATTTCATGGGCTGTCGCAGCCGCGATACGTTCGTTAGCCGAGCTGTCCATAACAATACGGTCTTGATGACTTACAAACTTATAGTCCACTTTGATACTTCGCAGGATAAGCCCGATACCAACTGAACTGAGAAGGCCGAGCCATTCCTTCTTGTTTGCCTGGTCGATATGATTGCCAATGTTGCGTGTCCAATTTACTCGAGCGGACTCGGCGTATCTGACATAGGTGACATTATTGACATGTCCTGTTTAGCTGTCAGATTTAGGGTCTATTGGAAAACTTTTGTAGGTGAAATAAAATACATACCCTAAGCCAAATATGTCAGTATTTAATTCAGGTGTGAAGGTTGCGCATCGAGTGCGACAAAGAACAGGGGCACAAGCTTACCATGACATCCTAATCAACAGGGTAGATACTAGGTCAGCGGTCTCAATTCACCCATACAACGGAAGCAATTCGGGCCTAGACTCATACCATCTCCCCCCACACCACATTATGGCGATATAAGGCCCGCCTCTTCTCATCGGTCAAGAAGCCCTCGCTGCCAGCGATCAATTCTCGCCAGTCCCTGGCCAATTGTTGTAGGATCTTCCCTGCCTCGTCGACTTGGTTCGGCTTGAGTCCGAACATCATACACCGCCCAACTCGTCGCTTCATCATGGTGAGCCATCGTGGATCGATTGCGTGCGGTTGTGCGGGCGGGTTCTCCGGTGTCGGCCCGCGGGCATTCTGTGCTGGTGCGGTTGTTGAAAGGTGACGGCGCGCGTAGAAGAAGGAAGCCGAGCTTGGAAGCTGCCTCTGTAATACGATTCGTGGAATCATGATGTGTGTGTTCGTGCGGAGAGAAGTTGAATCAGATAATCGCGGACAGTTGGATGCCGAAGCTTCGGCCAGGGTTCGGCAAGAACCCCGCGTGTAGCCGTATAACGCGTGCTTGCGTCGCGTTAACGATGCTCCCTTGGAAACATGTGTACTGCTTTGTGTATTTTATTCAAATGCTTCGCTATTTAATTTATTGCTATGCTTTAATCAAGCCCAATGTTGCCAAAATTCTCGATCAATAGACCGCTTGGGGGTTACGGCTCAACTAGTAGCTGGGTTCCAAACCCAATGGAATGAAAAACAGGCCATTAAATTCGTACCGACAGTTGAAAGCTTGGCCGAGGCAAATGACGGTTGTTTGACGTGTTATTGTTCGGGGTTCTTGATGCCGATAAACAGCAGCTCGAGATCTCCGCACCGCCGTACGTCACCGATAACTCCCGAGCATTTCTCCAACTTCACCTCCCCATCTTTGCAATGCAAACCCCTCCTTTACGGATCTGATCTGACTCCCTGACGCCGCCATTATCCAATAACGCCAGCTGTCATTGCATGGACTAATCATGGTCAACCCTGAGCTGCGCCGTCAGGTCATTACCGTGTACAAAGGTGCGATGGCCTCCGGAAGGCTCTTTCAGCGCAGGCGCATTTCTGGAAGCATTCACTGACTGGAGCCTGTAGAACTTCTCTTTATGGGGCGGGAATACCCCCTCGGATACCAGTATTTTAGGGATCGACTTCACCGCGCATTTGCCGGTCAGGCTCATCTCCGCGACGAGGAGCAGATCCGAAAAGGAATCGCGAGGGCTGAGTTTGTGAAGAAAGGTAAGACATTCCAATCTTGTTCCGCTGAAATTCAAGAGGAGCGGCCGTTAATTTTGAAATTTTAGAGGTCGAAGCTCTGTAAGATCGAACCCTACGCCTGATTGACTCCATCCCCCTCCCTTGACCGCAGGATATACACTGCACGGATCCTTCCTCGCGCCCTTTCAATACGAAGATGTAGAGATTGGAAATAATTCGTCTCTGTCATTCTGTCATTCTTTTATATATTGCCTTCTTGTGCACGCGGGCAGAGCCGAGTTATGAGGCGGCTGTTCCCCGGTCCACACATTTTGTCATACATCATAGCATCATGCGAGCACATATCTCCCCGTCGACTCAAAATTTTGGTTTGAAATGGACGCTGACAAGATCACCAAACTCCAGGTACTACCTGAAGCGGTATCGGACGCTGAAACAGCGCTATGAGACTTCTTGAAGCCCACGTTGCCACGGACCTCGAAACTCCCCGACAAGAAATGCCCAGACCATATGCATCCTAGAAACCTGGAAAGACCGAAAAATAAAATAAAAATCAAAAACAATCACCAATTGGGGTATCACCAATACGAAGCGCACATCAATGATTACTGTTTTGCGCCCACCGAAACACCGGAATTGACTCATGGAGGGTCTCATATCTTTTGACCCCACCAGGCGCTGACTTCGAGACATTCGCCACTGGTGAGGCTGCCCTTCTGAAAGAGGTCTGCGGTCATTGCCGCCCACCAGCGGTCCCACTCATCGCGACCTTTCCCACTGGCCTCCATAAGCAAGGGTTCTAATCCTTCGATCATCTGGATGACCGTTATCAAGGCCGTTCTTCGAAGGGAGGCCTGTTCGGGAGTCAGTGACTTGCGTGCACGACCCTTCGAATCCTTGCCGGTGCCTTCTCGCTCCCAACGCAAGTCGCCGAGTGGGATTGCGATACGGCGGCTGTCCACGTTCTCAAGGAGATCCACCTCCGAATTGAAGGACAATCCAATGGTGGCACATGGCAAGGCCGTCAGTTTGCGCCGGTCGAATGACTTCTCGACCCAGGAATTGTAGTCGACGAGGAATTTGTTCTGTGCTCTGGTGAAAGGTGTGGCGGAGGAGAATGTATAGGTGGCGGTCGACTCGGCGATCTCGTGGGCTTTCGTGGAAGTCTGGCGGGCCGGTGCTGGGTTAGGGAGTAGTGACCGGAATACCCAATCCGAGTCCCACACCTCGAGGATTCCTCCGGATTTCAGGACACGAAGAGGTTCGCTTAAGCCCGACGCTTGTTGCGCGGGGCTAGAGGGGCACATGCCCGCATCTTTAATAAAAACAAAATCGAAATAACCATCGGGGAACGGTAGACGAGGCTTTCGTAGGTCATGTCGTTTAAATTGCCAGTTCATTCCCTGCTTGCGCAAATCCGGCGCGAGCGATACCATGTCAAGGCCGACGAACGAAACGTTCGGCTGGCCGCGGCGAACAAAGTGCTCGTGGCACAGGCCGGACCACAGACCGGAGCCGCAGGCGATCTCCAGGACGCGCTTGGGCGGGTGATTGGCCAGGTGGGGGTTACAAAACGGGCCGCCGAAGACGCGCAGCAGCATCATGGTGCGCAGGCTCTGGCGGTGGATCTCGGGCAGGTCGCATGGTAGAGGATATGTGTTCTCCGGATCGCGGAAGTAGGTGCGGTCGCCGTATCGCGCGAGTGGGAAGGTGTTGTAGTCCGTCAAAGAGCTCAAGGACGAGGAGGAGGTTGCGGCAAAGGTCGAGCTGAGGTTGGAGTGAATTTCCGAGCCCGAGCCCGCGGGGCCCGCAAACGAAGTTGTTCCTGCCGACATCATATCCATTTCTTTAAACGCATCGATTGTCCCCGTTGACTCTTCAATGCGGTTCTCCGGTCGGTTGCATTCTCGTGCAATTGACGCTTCATGAACTGTGCGACATCCTTGTCCAAGTGAAAAGATCGAGGTGTAGTTTGCTCAAAGGGATTTTCGAGAGAGGCAAAAGGGCACCTGGGGGAAAACTAAATAAAAAAAAGAAAAAGAAAAAAACCGGGAAGATCCAGGCGGCCCGGACAAATCCTTTAGTGTAGTCGGAAGGAGTTGAAAATTCGATTTCGGGGGCCGTTCACGCTCTCGTCATGGAGTTGGAGTATGCATAAACGATGCACGATTCCCTCGGGCTCATAAATAGGCAAGGTCGAGGGAAAAGGAAGAGAGAGAGAGGAATGGAAGAAAAAGTCGAGTAGAAGACCGCGGCCTAGTTCCGACCCCTGGATCGAAGTGCCATTTGAACAGTATCCACAAGAGTCCAGAAGGGAAGCTAGTTTCTCGTAATGACCGACATCAGTACGGAATACCGTCGAGGTAATTATGGACTCCAACTCGTGGGAAACGACGGGCATAGATTGCAATTGGTATTAAAAGGAGGCGTCCCCGCCAATGACAAATACTGGCGTTTCGGCTGATTTTTAGTCTTCACAAAGCCGTTTGAGGCACGCGACTACGATTCTTGCCTACAAAGCAGGCTTCGGTACGCACGACGGTCGGGGGGTGGTTGTCACGACTTATCTGACATCATGAGTCGAATGGGTACCACGGGCCACCCGTGCCACTTGTCCCGAATGAATCTTGAGGGATTGGCCGGATCAGGCAAAAGGCGGGTGCCGTATCGCGAACTATAAGCAGAGCGTGCATCGCTATGCCGTACCAACGGGTTCTTTCTTTCCTTTTTTGCCTAATTTCTTTTCTTTTCTTTTAACCCAAATTAGCCCCTCGAAGAGGGGCTATAGCATTGACACGGTCCTGAACCCAACCAGCCGGGGTCTCTGGCCGGTGCGTGCGTGGCGGACACGTGCAGAGTGTCGGGACCATATGGTTGTGGCCCTTGAAAATAAGAATTTTCGGTGTGACAGCGCGCGGCACAAAAAATTCCGTGATTTGCAAAAGTACTTTTTGTACTGGTCAACGGGTACGGAGTACAATAGTACCAAATAGTACTAAGTAGTACGACTGAATACAAGGCCGCCGGAGATCCCTGCCCGCCATGTCCACCGTCCCAATTCTCAGGTACCCGGATCCCAAACTAGCGGTACAGCAGGTGAGACTTAGCCTCGCCCTGCCTTCTTCTATCTGATACCTGCCCCGTGCTTCCTTCTTATCCTGGGGAAGTTCCCAGCCCCGGTCTCTCCCGGCCGTTGTATCCCTGCGCTCTGACTCTCGGCCTCGACTTTCTCCTTGACCCCGACCTCATGGGCCGCGGTAAATTATGTTCCTGCAGTCTGGAGACAAGGACTGGATCTGCACATTGTACATCAAAGCGCCTGCCACGTACTTTTGGGCCAGCAGCTCCCTGGACTCGTCAGATCCTTCTGCCGTTGTTGGACTCTCAGGCCTCGAGCTGGAATACGAGCTCTTTTTTACATATCTACTACAAGTAAAGAAATAATTACCAACGCCTCATTTTCTCATACAATATCAACTTATCACGGTCGCAAGATTCAAGACAACCGTGCCCAGATGCTGCAGTGGCGTGACCAGGGGGGGAAGTATGTGAGAAGCGGGGCTTTGCGTCGATAGTGTTATTGTTGCCTTTGCGACCTTTGGTTCTAAAAACTGGGAGTTCCCCGGGCTAAGAAGCCAGATCAATAGTGCAGGTGGATACCCTTTTTTGATTTGGCGGGGAATGTCAGGACTCGAGCAGAGTTTCGGGATTGGGCCATTTATGTACGTGTCGGCTATCGTAGAAGCGTGAAGTGAAACATGATTTCAGGTCCAAAATTCAGGTTTGGCAACGGCGAGGTCAAAGAGTTGGAAATACAAGGTCAATAAACTGTCATCTGTGCCATCAAAGGCTACTGCTTCAGGCCTCGAGGTTAGTTTTTATTGGGCAGTCGGCAGCACAAACCCGTTGGTCCCAGTCGTATTGGGCTAACTATACGTGCCCAGGGGGCTTTCTTCAAGTCTTGTGCCATCATTATTCCCTGACGGGAACTGAGGCGTCTCTAATGTGAAAGTTTCACCATCCTTTGTCAGTGTCTATCTGACATACGCCTGCAGTATAAAGTGAATGATGGACTGGTACAATGTATGTATCGCCGCATGGCTACGCATGGCTAGCCGGACGAAAGTAGGCATTTGGGATAGATACCCAGTAAGCCTGCCAGACAAAGGATGAAGAAAATGAAGTCAACATCGGGTTGCCTGTTTAAGTTGCTATAGTTAAGGCTGCTATAGCCAGAAGTCAACAAGTGAGCAAACCAGAACCCAAATCCCAGGTTCCCAGCGCTTTATGCCACTAAGCGATTTCCCTTAAGCGACCACCAGCCACCGATGTCACAAACCTCTTAAGCATCGCCTCTTCCTATCCCTATATCAACTCAGGCCCTTCAAAATCAACAATTTGTTTGACAAGATAAGCTTAGGAGCACAGTCGAGACGGACCAGGTATAAATCGGTCTTGTCAAGTCTTGGCACGGGCGAATCACATCCGGCACATCACGTGAGTGCACTACTCCCGCCTTCGATGCAAACCGTCCAAGACTGTCATCTCGATCGCTCTACCTTATCGACCAACCTCCCCCCCCGAAAGAGACAATCGTGCGAGCTGCCCCCAAATCCTTGACCTTTACTCCAGACCGTCTCTCTGACTCTTTAACCTTTCCCCAGCTTACTAGACGAACCATCGGTGCTCGTGACTCCTCCGCCGCCCTCCCGCCCTTAGGTGCCGCTCGATCCAAACTCGGCCTTGCCATCACCGACTGCTATCACCCCACCGTCCCACGGTCATCTGTGGCCACTGACCCCTCAATTGTGCTCTTCTAAACGGGGTCGTTCTGCCTCAGGACTCTATGTGGAAGAAGAGAAGAGACCGTATCCGATCCGCTACTCCTCTCCTCATCTCTTCCACTCCGATCCTGTCGCCGCGTGCCCACCCCCCGGTTCTTCGCCAGGGAAATAAGACAAGGTCTCGTCTGCCCCGTTAAATGGCAGATGGTACCTACAGGTTCCAGCAGCCTGGGGCCGGGCCGTTCTTCTTCCAAACGCAACCGCAGCAGCACTCGCACCAACGACACACCCTTCAAAACGGAACCAATTCTCCGGGGCGACTGAAATTCAACCACGAAACCCCCTCGCCATCTCGATCGCCTCCTGTAAACCAATCGGCCTTGAATCCATTCACCATGTATGGCCAGGGCCATCAAGGACAGCATGTCATGATGAATAGCGGTCAAGCCCATCAGCGGTTTGGAATGCAAATCCCCAAGTTTCAGTCGCAAAATCATCATCCCCACCATGCTCAGCAACCACACCATCACACGCACCACGCCCAAGCCGCGCACACTCTCACTCATCACAACAACTACTCCGGCGGCGCTCTTTCCACAACTACCCCTCACTTCACTCCGACCCACCTCCAGAATGGCACGCCGAACGCGGTGGATGATGACATGGATGATTCGATGAACGAGCACTGGCAGCACCAACTTCAACTTGCTGCCGAGTCGCGACAGGCTAATTCCCCTCACTACTATGCCCGCGTCACGGCACAGCAGTCCAAGGGGATCCAAATTATGCCCAGTCATGCAGATGCGTCGGAACACGGGGCCGATGGACGCAATGGAACTGTTGCGGGGAAGCCGGGCTCTCGGCAAGGTTGGAATGCGCTGGATTTCGGTGGACAAGGATTGCGTGCTATGGCTACCTCGCTTTTCAGCTACGGCTTCCTTGAGAAGCTGTACCTGAACCACAACAAGCTGAAAGCGCTCCCTCCGGCAATCGGTCAGCTTCGGAAGTTAACTCACCTCGATCTTTCCGGCAATGACTTGACTGAGCTTCCCGAAGAGATCGGCATGCTGTCAAGTCTCAAGAAGCTCTATCTTTTCGACAACAACATCCGCACACTCCCCTACGAGATGGGTTACTTGTATCGGCTGGACACTTTGGGCATTGAGGGCAACCCTCTCAACGACGTTCTCAAGTCTCAGATCATGAAGGATGGGACCAAGGCACTGATCAAGTACCTCAAGGAAGAGATGCCTGGTGAGTCGATCACATTGAGCCTTCGGCTTGAAATCTGTAGATTGAACTTGACTAATCTTTTATCCCCCTAGTTCACCTGCCCCCGCCTGATCGAGATTGGGTCATCCTCGACGAAACCGCGAGCTCGACTAACAGCCCCACCGAGAAAATCACGGTCCTCTCCTACAACACCCTCTGCGATTCCTCTGCCACCCAGTCACACTACGGCTACGCCCCCTCCCGCGTTCTTTCCTGGGAGTTCCGCCGAGAACTCATCCTTAACGAATTACGATCTCACAACTCGGATATTGTCTGTCTTCAGGAAGTTGATCAAGGAAGCTACAACGGCTTTTTCCGAGAACAACTTGCCTACAATGACTACAAAGGTGTCTTTTGGCCGCGTGGGCGTGCGATGGGCATGCAGGAGGATGATGCGAAGAACGTCGACGGTTGCGCCACGTTCTTCAAGGGAAGCAAATACATCTTGCTGGACAAACAGTTGATCAACTTTGGTCAAACCGCTGTCAGACGGCCCGATGCCAAGGGCCAGGATGATATTTACAACCGGCTGTGGCAGAAAGATCACATCGCAGTTGTCATCTTCCTGGAGAACCGCCAAACGGGAGCGCGTTTCATTGTTGTAAATGCTCATCTCTACTGGGACCCGGCATTCAAGGACGTCAAGCTCATCCAGACTGCAATCTTGATGGAAGAACTCACAAAGCTTTCGGACAAATACGCCAAATGGCCCGCGTGTACCGACAAGACCGCATTCCGTTTCTCAGAGGCAGAAAGCGAGAACACGCCCACCGTGGAGCCCGCGCCGTCCGCGGAGTATGCCAGCGGTGACCAAATTCCTCTTCTCATGTGCGGTGACTTCAACTCCTCGCCTGGGTCGGCGGCGTACAACCTGATCAACACCGGTCGACTTGTCGAGGAGCATCCGGAACTTGAGAAGCGCCTCTACGGTAACCTCAGCAAGGTCGGTATGACGCATCCGTTTAAGCTCAAGTCGGCCTATGGCTCTATCGGGGAGCTGAGCTTCACCAACTACACTCCGGACTTCAAGGATATCCTTGATTATATTTGGTACACTTCCAACACACTTCACGTGTCGGCGTTGTTGGGTGAGGTAGATAAGGACTACCTCAGCCGGGTTCCCGGGTTCCCCAATTTCCATTTTCCTAGTGATCACGTTGCATTGTTCGCGGAGTTTACCGTTAAGGGGAAAAAGGGTAAGGTTGTGGAAGCGGATTTTGGACCGCAACGACACTGAGGGGCCGGAGCATTTCGAGTCTTGGGAGACGGGTGTTTGTCTAGTCTTGTTTTTCTTTTTTCCCATTTCCTTTCCTGTTATCTCGGAATCTTTGGAGCGGTGGGTTCTTAGCTCGCTGTCTTTGTTGTCTCGTCTCTTCTCCTTTTTATCTTTCTTGTTGTCGTTTCTTCACCGTGATTATGAAGTTGTTTCCTTTTCTCTCCCGCCTTGCTGTCCTCTTATCTCCTGCCGTGCCGTTGAACCGTGTCCTCCAGTCGAAATCCGCCGATGGGGGGAGAAGTAAACGGCGTGGCAGTCTCGCTTTCCCTCCCCACCCTCACTGCTTTTCCTCATCTCTGTTCTCTTCACGTTGGGGTTTCCTGATATCTTCTCGGTTTCATCTCACCTAATCTCTAACGTCATCTGGGGTTCACGACGCTTAGTGCGGGTTGGTGTTCAGGTGGAACAGGTGGCCGAAGGACTCGAGGTTGCTTGTTTGGTTTTGCCCGGCGAAGGGAGTTTTCTGATCCATGTACTTGTTCTGCCGTGCCTTATCGAGAATAGAGCGTGGCTATTTCCATCTTGAACTGTCGAAATGTAGATTCGTACTCTTACGTACTAGCGCCGGGTGGTGCATCACATGCCTGACACATGAAATAGCCTGTCAGCATCGTAGCTTTTCTTTCCTACCTTGTATCAACATCATGACTACTGAAGAAGGCACTCATACTCTGCCCGATGGGCAGCAGCTCTATACCAAGACCTGGAAGGTTTGTTTATCTGTTTGTTTTGTGGGGAAGCATCGTCACGAGAGATCAGAAGCACACTGCTATGAAACCCTCAGAGACTACGTCCATTTATTGGTCTTTCCTGGCGGGAAAACGTCCAAAGCTAACCTATCTCCTTTAATAGCCAGAAGGACCACCTCGAGCCGTCCTGGCCTTTGTCCATGGATTCAGTGATCACTGTGAGTCTACCGGAAACAAGGGCGATGTCCGTATCTTGGAGGGCGACTCATCTATAACTATGAAGGCAATGCCTACTATGATTTCTTCCCAAGCATAGCCTCGGCCGGTCTTGAGGTTCGCGCTTTTGACCAGCGGTACGTACTTCGGCGTCCAGAGGACCTGGAACACGGTGTCCAGCTTCCTCGATGACCCGATATCCCGTACGTCGTTCGTAAGACTAAACAACCGTATTCAACACCAGAGGCTGGGGCCAATCAGTCAAAACCCGCAAAGATCACGGCGCCACCGGCGATACCGCGCAAGTCCTCTCCGACATGCACTCATTCCTAACCAGCATCGCAGCACACGCCGAAGCATCTGACATCCCACTCTTCCTCGCAGGCCACAGCATGGGCGGCGGCCAAGTACTCACCTACATCCTCCACCCGGAATCACCCTACCACACGGCCAGCAAGCCTAAACTATCCGGCGCCCTCGTATGGGCCCCGCTCATCACGCTGGACCCGTCATCCCAGCCGTGGAAAATCACCGTGATCGCAGGTAGACTAGCAGCGCGGGTCCTCCCACGGCGGCAGCGCTACACGCCGCTTGATCCGGAATTGATATCGCGGAATAAGCAGGTGGTGGAGAATTTCAAGACTGATAAGCTGTGTCATGATACTGGGACTCTGGAAGGGTTGAAGGGGATGTTGGATAGAGGACTGTGGTTGGATGAGGCTGGCGCGGATGTCTATGAAAAGGCCGGGCTTGTGCCGTTGTGGTTGGGCCACGGGGTTTGTGACCGGGTTACTAGTTTTGAAGGCACGAGGGCGTTGGTGGAGAGGCTGGGGGTTAAGGGAGATGTTACGTTTTGTCAGTACGAGGGTGCTTTTCATACTTTACATGCGGAATTGCCTGAGACGACGGAGGTGTTCGTGAAGGATTTCTCGGATTGGGTGCTAGCGAGGTGCCCTTCTGTGACCGGTGATGTTTCTGGCTTGGGTGAAAGTCAGGTGGAAAGTGTTCAACAGGATGGGCCGATTGTGAGCGAGACGGAGGCTGAGAGTGGAAACAAGGCGAAGCTGTGAATTGGCAGTGTTTGGTATAGCCATGCTTTTGGATATTGAATCGGATTATATATCCATGTCTATTATACAATTGTTTCGGTCTATCTCTAAGTTTCTAAATTACAGCTGATGATATATATGTGAGACATCATTGGGCAGGCGGGTCTTCAATGCGTCGCCAAATCCCGACAAAGCCTCCGCCCATCGTGCGCAAGCCGACTTTGGGGCGACATACCATGACCATGTCATCTTCTTTATCCGATTCCTCGGGGGGAGGGATCTCGCTGGCATTATCTGAGGCTGCTTCATCAGACTCGGCTGAAGTAGCTTCGTCTACCTCAGAAGAAGCTCCCCAAGATGAAGGGTCCGCGCCGGACTTCTTAGCCACGAGACGGACATCCCATTGCCGGCCACTACTAATCCCAATGCCGAGCTCGACGACTCGTTCTTGGAAAAAGGGCAGTCGATGCTGGCGCATGATCTTCACACAATCACCGACCTGAGTGATGCTGGGCATGAACACGGCCAAGATACCATCTCGTCTCAAGATGGGAGCCACGTGAGGAATCCGAAGATGGGCGGAGGGCATGTCAAGGATGACATGAGACAGGTAGGGCTCAACTGAGCGCGAACCGGTCAGCGAAGCCAAGGCACCCCTCTTTTCACGACGTTTATTCTGCTCAGCAACCCAGTTCTCTACCGGGCCAACGTAGAAATCAACGTCACCGGTGTATATACCGCGGCGGAAGCCCCGTACGTTCTGCTCAGCTAGCGCAGAGAACTTGGATGAGACATCCACAGAGTGGATGATAGCACCCCGCTGTGCTCGCCACGCATCCCATTCCCGTTGTGTAGAGTCAGCGCTCGTGGCTGACTGTGCGTCTACTGAATCCTTCTCTCCCGGTCGTTGAAGTCGATCTTCGACGAATTGAATCTGAGATCGTCGGGGTTGAGGAGGTGGAGTTGTGTTGGCCGCGTGGATGGCGCGTGCCAGGTGTAAAGTCAAGGAACCATGCCCGGTTCCAGACTCAAGAATCTCTATCGGAGGTTGGGTCTCGTCCGCGGCTGGAGGATTGACATGGATGTCGAGGAGGGAGACGATCAGAGTTGCGTCATGCGAGTAGATCTAACGGGGTGAGCAATTGGGTTGTTTCGCATGGGCGATGCGCATACCGGCGTCACATGTCGAGGGGTCAAGGCAACATATTCTTCTAACGTTGGAAGGCTCAATCGAAGATCTGGACCTGCAAAGAGGTTAGTTCTCCGTCCAGAACAATGCCGCTGTTTCCTACCTTTGTGGGCCTGGACAGCATCCCTCACCCGGCTCCCAATGATGCGATCATGATCCACGTGTCCCCGGCGCAGACTTGTTTTGCTACCCTTTGTCAATGGCTTCGTCAATGAAGGCTGCTTGGTGTGCAACACGGCCCGATCGCCCTCTGCGCGTGTCAGTTATCAGCTTGGCGCGAAGATCCTCGATGGGCGCACCTCGAAAGATAGAGAAATCGGTATCAACGGACCGAGCGCGAGGAGCAGCCGAGGGCGGAGTCCAACCCAGGACGCGCCGTAGAGACTGTAGCAGGCGAGCCATCGCAGAATCCGGGGCTAAAAATGACCAGAACGGGAAAATCTTGGGCGCGGCCAACGCTACCCACTCCGGCGCCATGATTGACCCACATGTTAATCCCCGGCTTCCCCTCGCTGGTTCACCGGACCCCTCGATATTCTTTTTTTCTCGCTCTTGCCTCCCATCCAATTGCCTTCTACAAGTTTTAACCTCCAAATTTCGATCCTCTATTCCGTCACAATGGGGTCTACAGTTCTTCCGTACATGGAGACCAAGCCGCGGTTGATTTTCTTCACCGACTTCGACGGCACAATTACAGTTGATGACAGTGGGTATGCCCTGGTTAAATGGATAGAGTCCAAGGCTGACGATATTCAAAGGCAATGACCATATGGTCCGTGTCCTATGTCTTCACGCGCTCTCCAGAGACTGACCGTCGCAGATTGACAATCTCGGTTTCGGCCGCGATCGCCGCCAGGCATTGAACGAGCGTGTTCTCGATGAGACTCTTGGTTTCCGGTAGGATGGAGACATACATTGTTGCATGTATCGATAATTGACGTACTTTGTCTCCTAGGGATGCCTTCCGCGAAATGCTCGACAGCATCAAAACCCCGTTCAACGAGTGCATCGAGATCCTGAAGAAGAACATGAAGCTGGACCCATACTTCGAAAAGTTCTACTACTGGGCCAAGGAGAACAACGTGCCCATCGTCATTCTGTCCGGAGGCATGCGGCCGGTCATTAGCGCTTTGCTCGAACAGTTCCTGGGCCACAAGCCCGACAGCCACATTCATATTGTTTCCAACCAAGTGGTGGCCCGGGAAGGCAAGGATATCAACAGCGAGGGTGGCTGGAAAATTGAGTTCCACGACCAGAGGTAGGTCTTTACCGGGTGCGAATGGACTGCATTTCGGATCGGCATACTCACGCTCACCTTCTAGCCACTTCGGCCACGACAAGTCCATCGAGATCAAGCCTTACGCTGCTCTAAACGACGACGAACGCCCGATTCTTTTGTACGCCGGCGACGGTGTCTCCGACCTGTCGGCCGCTGCAGAGACCAACCTCCTGTTTGCCAAGGAGGGCAAAGGTAACCTCCCATCCCTTTCCAACCTCCCCAACCTCCCCAGCCGGACATACAAAACTGACACTGTTCCAGACCTTGTGACCTTCTGCCAGCGCCGAGGTATGCCTTACACGACCTTCCAGAACTGGTCCACCATCCTTTCGACCACTCAGGACATCCTCGCCGGTAAGGTGACGCCCAGTCAGGTGGCTGTCAGGGCCAAGAGTGCGTAAGAACGGGAAAACATATAGAGTCGAGCATATAGAGGACGCACGGGGGGTCAGAAATAGTTCTTGAACCCCGGATTATCAGTAATAGAAAGTACCAATAGAAACGAATCCATCATGATCATCAAAGCGGAGAGTCTTCAGGAGTCGAGAGTGACCGCCTTGCGGGTCCAAGCGTCGACCTCGAAGTTCCCCCCAAAACAACTCCAGGTTCCCATCTACATCTAAAGGCCCCATGGCTTTATGAGTTGACCTGAATCTGCTGGTCTTCTTTTGGCCTGGATCGCACCCTCCCTTTGTTTTCGGGTGACATCATGCGACACTGCGCCTCTCAACTATCTTCGAAGTCCTTGCCAGGGTGATATCAACTACATAATGGCTCGCCGGCTCGTACGTCTCCTTTGGAATTCTGAGAGGCCAAACTAATGTGTTTTCGCTGTGTAGGTCCGAACGGGCGTTCAGCTCGGCTTACTAGTAACCTTCGCGATTCTTTTGGTCGTATTACTCGATAATCGATTCCGTGTCCTTCCCAACTCTATTCATGGCCACCTTCCCATGCACTACTCTGGCTACGTGATCACCGATGTGACCGTTACCCAATGTTCATCGCTCAACCCCTTTTCAACTTGCAAACTCGATGCAGATGTTTGGTACCGCATTGAAAAAGACCTCTACCTACGCTCGGGCTGGACCTCGACTGCCTATATTCAATTCCAGCGGAAGAAGGAGGAGGAGCTGACTGCGGATGACAAGGTCGTCGTCGATTTGAAAATTAGTCGTCTCACTCCTCCGACTGAGTATAGCCCCAAGGGTGAGGTCGAAGCGTGGGAACCGCGACCGGGTGGTATCTGGCTGAAGCGTTCAGCCTCCCGCCACGCGAGCGATTCTGGCAAGGCGGTGACATACATCGATGTTCTGTTCGGTGCGGATGCCGTGGATCCTCGTATCAATTGGGAAGTCAAAGATACCCCTTTGTTGCTGGATAGCTGGACAGAAAAGCTGGAGACTCGTCTCAGCATTCGACGCGGAAACCCGACCAAGAGCAAGAAGCCTACGCCCAGAATTAACGAAAATGGAAAATTCAAGGTCATGCAACTGGCGGATCTACACTTGAGCACAGGTCTCGGAACTTGTCGTGACCCTATTCCGGCTGAGCATGTGCCCGGCCAGAAGTGCGAAGCTGATCCTCGGACCTTGGAGTTCGTGGAACGACTGCTTGACGAGGAGAAACCCGATATGGTTGTTTTAAGCGGAGACCAGGTGAATGGAGAGACAGCACCTGACGCCCAAAGCGCAGTCTTCAAGGGTGTCCAACTCCTGGTCGACCGCAAGATCCCCTACGCCGTCATTTTCGGCAATCACGACGATGAAGGCGACTTGAACCGAGCACAACTCATGACCATCTACGAAGACCTTCCCTACTCGCTTGCAGCAGCTGGCCCCGAAGACATTGACGGAGTCGGAAACTATATAATCGAAGTTCTCGACCGCGGCAAGAGCACGCACTCTGCCCTTACCTTCTATTTCCTTGATACTCACTCCTACTCTCCCGACGAACGCCAATTCCGAGGTTACGACTGGATCAAGCCGAGTCAAACTCGCTGGTTCAAGAACACCGCTCAGGGTCTTCGGAGGAAGCATCAGGAATACTCTCACATTCACATGAACTTGGCATTCATCCACATCCCTCTGCCCGAGTACCGGAGCAACGGGAAATACTTCAAGGGCCAGTGGGACGAGGCTCCAACAGCGCCTGGATTCAATTCCGGCTTCAAGGACGCCCTTCAAGAAGAGGGCGTCCTCTTTGTCAGTTGCGGACAGTAAGTACACCCTCTATACCGCCCGGAATTCCAGACTTTAACCACCACGCAGTGACCATGTCAACGACTATTGTATGCTCGAGCCAGATGCAAACGAAAAGCCCTCTCTTTGGATGTGCTACGGCGGCGGTAGCGGCCTAGGTGGCTACGGTGGCTACAACGACTACGTCCGGCGCGTTCGCTTCTACGAATTCGATATGGGCCCCGGCCGTGTCACGACCTACAAACGCCTGGAGTGGGGACAAACAGAAGCCAAGATTGACGACATGATGATCATCGACGGCGGTGCTGTCAAAGGTCCCAGTGAAGCATCTTAACGAAGCTCTCTTCCTAAGCATTGTTTCCTCACGGCAAAAGTGTCTTGTGTTGCCGTTCTGTCATTTTCGTTCGGGATTTCGTCCGTTTTCATTTCTCTCCTGTATATATACTTACTCCCTTTTCCCTTTTGCCCACAAAAGGTCGGCGTCCGTAAGGTGTCTATCTCTCATTGAATATTTTTTTCTTTCCTCTCAATTCTCCGAATGTTGTCTAAAGTGTATCAAGTAGGGTTTTGTCTAGCTTGTACACCTAACACTAGTATAGCGTGGGCTTTTACCACCATTTCTCGAAAAACACTCTTTTGTCTCCATCCTCTCCAAGAATCCCCTTCAGTGATTCTACCATTTGGTCCGTCATCTGAGGCGGTCCACATATATAAGCCACTGTTTCTTGAGGATCAAGGTTACCATCCCCGCCCACGACTGCTGCATCAAGGTCACTCTCACTGATCCTTCGCGAGTGGATCGTGAGATCGGTGGGAGAAGCAGAAACGGCACGACCAGAGATTGAGTTAGTGAGGAAGAGATCCAGGGAAATGCGCAGGCGCTGCGAAAGCAACTGGGATCGGATGATCTGGCGCAATCGCGGAAGGAAGAGAATCTGGTCAAGGACCGTATCCAACGACGCAGTCTCATGTCCCTGGGGAAGTCGACTGGTATACAGAAAATGCACATTCAACGGTCGAGAGGTCTGAGTTTGGTGGAGGTGGGTGAGGATGGAAATAAGCGGACTAAATTCATGTCAGCTTTACTCCAGAATCTTGCTCCTCGGGTTGTACAGGTCGCATACGCCGAGGCTGAAAAAGAAATGACAAGGCAAATGGACTGCTTACTTGATACCAACACCGCCGGCAATGAAAACCACGTTTTTGACTTTTTGTATATCTACTCCGGATGGAGGCCAGACAAAACTGCCGCCCACGCGGATGTTGATTTCTTTGCCGAGGATTTCATCTTTGGGTCTCCATAGCCATGCAGCTGGTGGGTTGCTGGGGGAGTTCTGGACGGCCAATTCCACGTAGGGTCGTCCTTGGGAACCCGGTGCACTAGTCTCTGCGCCAAGTAGTGAATCAGGAGACTCCAGCGACGACAGCAATTGGGCGTCTGCCGGTGTAGAAGTGATAGTAAACCCTCCAGCAGTGGCAATGGAGGGGACATGAACATCTAGCCATTGACCGGGCAGAAATACGAATGGCCGTTTCTTATCATCCTGGTGAGTATAAGCCAAGGAGTTCTGTATATGGGTGAGTGACAGAAGGGACATACACTATCTGGCAAGGCCAACCGTAGCAGGCGGATTGAGGGGTTGACTTGATCCACTTGTGACAGTCGTACTGGGTACAGGTTGCTTTGCCGGGGTTCGGCCGCCGTGCGCAATTCGTGCGGAATCGAGTCTTCGCGCCTGGACATGCTGCGGGCCGTGCCAGTGGTGGCACCTTGGGAGCTTCGTTGCGCAGATCGCAGGATTGGTTGGCACAGTCGCAAACCCCTCATCTGATTGGGACTGGTTCCAAGGTAGCTCTGGAGGGCCGGAGTCTCAAAATTCCAGTTGCTCAAAGGTCGCTTTCAAGGTTGGAATGTTGTCCAGGTCAGAAGCGGAGTAAGAGTTGCCCCACATGATTCGATGCTTGTGCTTCAACATCATAAAACATTGTCCTCTTCGAGGTCTTCTCTATTGTAATGTTTTTCCATTCTACCGTTCTACAAGGGTTGCCTGAGTCAGATGCAAAGTCATCATATGGATACGTATATAACCACAACCCCTGGAATAAATGCATGGCACATCACGGGGCATGACGGGGCATGATGGGGAACGACTCGATCTCCACCACGGCGCTTGGCCAGGAATCTCGAGTCCAACTCCTTCTGCAGCTCGAGCGTGCTGAGGTATCGCTGTGATCCGGAGCCACTGTGGAGATCCGGTGTGATGAAGAACTAGTGTGTGACGACCGGCAGCTCATCCCCCGTTTCCGACGTCTCATTGGTGCAACAGCCCCGACCCAATGCTTGCTCTGGCGCTTTGCCGCCATCTAGTATTGGTCAAATGCAGCTCCCAGAAACACTCTAGGGTTTGCTGCATCCTGCTTCGCTGCTGATTCGTGCCCCTCTCTGTGCTGGTGCGATGGGCGACTGCGGTTTCTGGGAGACTGGGGGGTCCTCGAGCTCATATCTAACGCCCTCCGTGCCCAGACGGAAGTGTTTCTGATTTCTCGCCTTCGGTGCGAAGACCTTGTCTTGAGTTGTTACATGCGAAGCACTGAATGCCTCAACCAGCCGGTCTGGTTGATTCGCTTCCTTAATACACCTACGGCTTCTCAACCGAACTGCCTTTTCATAGCGAAAAGCACTCGGCGCTAATTGCCCACATTTGCGCAACCACCGTCAACATGCAGCTCTTCTTCCCCAGGAAACATCGTCACTATAGAGTGACCCTCTACTTGATGGTCGTCGAGTTTCCGATCACGGTCGTCATCTTGACTTTAACGGGTATCGCATCGCACAATCTGTATCGGACATTGCTATGGCAGGATGGTGCAGACAACGGTTTCAACAGCGCCCCCGATGAGGCTCTTTACGCCGCCGCTAATTACCGGCCATACACAGCGCCTATGGTGTGGTCAGGATTGTATGCCGCCTTCGCATCCAAATACAAACTCAAGAAACGATAGCTGACCGTGAGATAGCATGACCAACTATAACCTGGTCATTGGAGTGCTGAGCACCTTCTTGTTGATCGTGAAATTCCCTATCCACTGCATGCATCTGTTTTACCCTCCTATCGCTGCAACAATTCATGGAGCCATCATGATCGTATACATTGTGTCGGCACGGTATCAAGCAGGAAGTGACATGTCAGACCCCAACCACCCCCAGCCGGGACCGCCCTGGTATATTAGCAAGAGCTGCAGCGTCGCGGCCCACAAGTCGAATATCGGGTATTGCGAGCAGGCGAAATCACTCTTCGCCGTCTCCGTTATCATTATGTATGCCAAACACTCCTACTATTGTTTTAACGAAGACAAGACTAACGCCTTCCGCAGCGTTCTCTACTTCGTGGAATTCTGTGTCAGCGTCCACTCGTGCTTCATCACCCCGGAGGAACGCGAAGAGATTCTGGAGCAGAGAGAGGAGAGGAAGATCGAAAAGGAATTCGAAGAAGAGATTCTCAAGTCTCCCAGCATGATCCCCATGACCCCAGGCCCACTGTCACCTGGACACATGACCCCAGGCTTCATGCCGCAACGGGGGATGGTTCCTCGTACTCCAGGCTTCCCACCCACGGCCACAACGGGCCACGTCAAGGACGGATCCCCCGTCTCGCCATTCACCCCGCGCACTTTGGGCTTCAACCGTCTCGGTGGCAACAATGGAAGTACATCGTCGGATCTTCCACTGCGGGATAACTCCGACGTATCCATGCCCCAAATGCCACCGCGTATAATGACTACGGAGCTCAGGACATCAACAGCGTCACCGATGTACTTCCCGCCGCCCCCGAAGAAGGCAAGCAAGAACTGAATCATCGAGATTGCTTGTGTTTTTGTGATCTGCGTTCCTGATACCATCTTTTGTTTTCCATGTACTCTGCTCTCCTTTCTGGAAGGGGACTTTTGAGTCCCTCGGCGTGACACGTAGACACGCAGTTCAAGCCATTTTTGAATGGTCTTGAAGCATCAAAATTAACCAAGCACATACCCACGGCGTTTGAATAAGGGATCATTGCGCCTGAGACATAGCAGACGTCATTTTTAATATCTTATCATTGGAATGAACCATTCATCATTGGAACGCAAAAATGAATAATTTCAGTTAATCGTATATTTTCGAACGCTGGTACGTTTGAAGGCATGCAAAGAAGTTCAGACCAAATATATACATCAACAATTGTGGGCATTGCAACGCTATCATAATTTCATCAATCATGCTGAACATCGAGCATAGGGCTGCTCAAGGTCAAGCTCATATCAACCCCTTCTGGAATACCAAGGCTTGGGGAGACCGACAGCAGTTAAATTGGTCAAGCAGCTGAAAGGGTATCCTTATGCAAACTCGCAAAATGGAGAGAGAGAAGAAAGACAAGAACACAAACTTCGGCCGCTGAGCCTGCCAGTTTGGAAATAGATATGGGAATCTAGGTAGATTCCTGTCGCTTTTTCTCCTTTTTGGACCAGCGCACTACAGTTCGTCAGCTTCAACTCCATATGACAGGATATGACAGATACTTACAACCACAGGCATTGCACAATGTCTTGGGCCCGTTGGGACCCTTCCGCCACTCGGGCGAGTCGGCTGTTCCGCAGTCGCTGCAAGTATGCTGTCCCTTGAGTCTCTTGCGTCTGTCGCCTTCTTGGGCATTGCGGGCTTGGTCTGCGGCCGTAGTGATGTCAATATCGCAGTGAACCAGCCGACCCTTGCGCACGCCGGTACTCAGGCCCTGCGATCGTTCGCCATCGCCATAGTAGAGACCGGTCATAACTTCAATGCCGTCGATGTGCGATATCCCTTCATTTCGGGGAGGATTATCGAAGAAGTCGCCCGAGTTATTATCGGAATCTTCCGAGTTCGAGTTCGGAGCGACGGTCTCGCTCGATTCCTGGTCGCTCACATTTATTTGCGCGGGGGCCAAATTCTCAATCCGCGACTTCTGGTCTTCAATCTTGGGATAAGGCAAGCGGCTCGAGTTCGCCTCTTCCTCTTCTTCCTGCTTGAGTTTGGCAATTTGCTGCACTAGACGTGCATTCTCGATCTTGTGTTCCAAAAAGGAGTCGAGAAGCTGAGAGTTCTTCGTGGGATAAGGCCGACACATAAGGAAGAAGCCCGTGCATCGCTCCTCAGTCGAGGCATGTCTCCTTTGAGATGCGTTCTGGCTGGCGATGTGCGGATGTCCGTATATCTCTACCAGGCAGTAGGTGTTGTTGGACTTTTGGAGTCGTACATGGGTGCGAAATGGCCGATTCATTGCGACCGCGTCGTCCATGTCTCGCAAGAAAATAGGCCTGTCGTCTCCATGAATGTATTGGCTCAGATGGCTGCCTTCGAGTTGCTTTGCCGCACGACCGGTGATTTGCTTCGAAGATGGCGATGCGTAGGTGATGCGCCCCTGGGCGTTTAGTAGAACCAGCATATCCTTCATTTCCTCCAGGACTCGTTCAATCCAACCTGGATCGTTTTGCAGACCGTGATATCCAATCTGCTGTTTCTGCATCGCATATGACCCAGCAGGTCCCGCCATGTGCTGTTGCTCGATAATGTAGCCCGGTGTGCCTTCACCGGAGCTGTGCCGTGGAAGAGGGTTAGGCAAGTCCATGCCGGGGTAGGCAGACTGCTGGTGGCTTCGAGACATATTGACGAAGCACGCACAAGGAGGACGAGATCAGCTGAGAGATTACGCAGGGAAGGAGGCTGGCAATGGTATTACGCAGTCGAAGTCAGGGTTCAGCAGACACTAGGCGTATTCTCCGCATGGAGGGGTAATCGGTATAGATATGGAGAGGGAGGGATCATATCCAAGCCTTGGACACAGGGGTCAAAGTTGTTTTCGAGCGCTCAAAACAATTTCCGGTGCCTATTACACACAAAGGCCTGGAATCCAGGAAAGAGGAAAGTGAGGGAAAGCCGCAAGTAACGGCCAACTGGTTTGACACACGGCGATCCTGTGGAGTCGCCTCTCATTTAATCAGCCAACCGTCCCACGTGACTTCGTGTCGCACCTACGCGAAGTGGAGAAAGTTTATGCATCACAAGTGACCCGCGATCTGAGCCCTCGTCCTTTGGCTATTGCCTTCACACCGGATGAGCCGATATCCTCTCCGTCCAAACTGTGACTGAAGCTGCCGAGCTGGGCCTGCGCTCACCGGCAATATGTGAGTGCAGATCATTCTCCGCTTCGATATCTATTGCTGACGGACGTGCAGGTGTAGGTGTGCCAACTTTTTATGCTCTCGGGTACAACTCTAACCATAGCTCGACTGACAGCTAAAATTGACAAGCTCTCAATTCTGGGGTATGTATTTCATTCCGGGCCACTGTGACCTGATCTGACGCGACCCCGCATGGATGCTAACCAAGTGGCCCTGCTTCTAGAGTTCGCTCCTTCGATAACACGCGCAGCGAGACCATCCAATTTCACGCCCCTCTTACCTTGATTGTTGGATACAATGGATCTGGAAAAACTGTACGATCCCGGTAGCTGGGAGCAGCCGGCTGAAGGACGCAACACGGAAGCTGACATTGGCTTAGACCATTATCGAGTGTCTTAAATATGCCACGACGGGTGACCTCCCTCCGAACAGCAAAGGCGGTGCCTTTATCCACGATCCCAAACTATGCGGCGAGAAGGAGGTGCTTGCTCAGGTGAAGCTCTCTTTCATGGGCACGTCCGGCGCGAAGATGGTGGCCACGCGCAGCCTCCAGCTTACGGTCAAGAAGACCACGAGACAACAAAAGACACTGGAGGGAAATTTGATGATGATCAAGAATGGAGAGCGTACGTCCATATCTTCGCGAGTGGCTGAGCTCGACCAGATCATGCCGCAGTACTTGGGCGTCTCCAAAGCCGTACTGGACTCCGTCATCTTTTGTCATCAGGATGAGAGTCTCTGGCCAATGAGTGAACCATCTGTGCTCAAGAAAAAGTTTGACGAGATCTTCGAGGCCATGAAGTACACAAAGGCTATTGATAATATCAAGGCCCTGCGAAAGAAACAAAACGAAGAACTTGGCAAGTACAAGATCATGGAGCAGCACGCCAAAGAGGATAAGGATAAGGCCGATCGGGCGGAGAAGCGGTCCGTCAGGTTGCAAGATGAGATCGAGGCATTGCGAGAGGAAACCCAGCAAATGTCGAAAGAGATGCGGCGAGTCGCAGACCTGGCTGACAAAGCCTGGAAAGAATCAGAGAGCTATGCGCAGGTCCTGGGTGCTTTGGAGGGCAAGCGCATCGAAGCTAAAAGCATTCAGACGACTATCGACAACCTGAAAAGACACCTGGTTGAGCTTGATGATTCGGACGAATGGCTCGAGTCCACCCTGGAACAATTCGAAATGAAACAAGTCGAGTACCAGCAACAGGAGGAGGCCCAAAAGGAGACATACATGCAGTTGAAGGAACGAGTCGAACAAACTCGCCACAGGCTGGGTTTGAAACAAGCCGAAAACGGTAAATACGAGAACGACAAGGCCAACTTTGAGCGACAGGTTCAGAGAAGACAAAATATGATCAGCGAGGTTGCCCGCGGAAACAACATTCGCGGACTCGATGACAATATGGATCAATCGGCCGTCGATGCCTTCATGCAGAAAATCCGGCGCTTTTTGCGAGAGCAGAATCAGTCACTCGACCGAGTGAAGCGCGAGGCCCAGAAGGAGCTTCGTGAAGTTCAGGAAACCCTGAATGAAATCGGGCAGCGAAAGTCCGCGTTGCAAGAGACCAAGAACGCCTCCAAGAGACAGATTGCAGCCAATGAGAAGGAATCAACAACCTACCAAGCGAAGCTTAATGAAATCGAAGTCGATGAAGGTGTTCAAGCTTCCCTGGAAGCTAAGATTGAAGATATTACCTCAAATCTTGAGCATGCCAAAGAACGAGCTAAGACCGCTTCTTGGGACCAAGAAGTTCGGAGTATCAACTCGCAGATCCAGGACCTCGAGGACGAGAACTCGAAATTGAATGCTGAGTTGATCGAATCCACGAAAAAAGCGGGTGACCTTGCTCGCTTGGATCATCTCAAAAAGGAAGCCAAGGAAAAAGAGCGCAGCCTGCAGACAATGAAGGGAGCTCATGGAGACCGCCTCGCTAAAGTTCTCGGTCCCGACTGGCAACTTCAGACATTGGAACGTGATTTCCAACATGCCGTCGACCAAGAATCAAAGCATGTCACTGATGCTGAGCGAGATCGTGATAGCGTTAGCCGGGAGCTGGAACAAGTTCAATTCAAGCTCGCCAACGCGAAAAAGTCTTTGAAACAGCGAAAAAAGGAGCTCGATGATTGCGTGAAGGAAATTCAGGAGGCAGTGGATGCAGAGCCTTCCGAGTACCCCGAAATTGTCAAGGAGCGACAGGCGCAGTACGATATGGCTCGTAAAGATGCCGATCAATACGCGGGCATGGGTGAATATCTCACAAAGTGTCTAAGTGCAGCCAAAACAAACAAGGTTTGCCGTACATGCACTCGGCCCTTCAAGAATGAGACGGAACTTCAGAACTTCACCAAGAAGCTGGAAGCTTTGGTGAAAAAGGCTACTATGGACGCTGAAGATGAAATCTTGAATGGCCTTGAAAAAGACCTTGAGGCTGCCCGTGAGACTAGTGCGGCCTACGATACATGGGTTCGCCTGTCCGAGACCGATATTCCAGCCCTGGAAAAAGAAGAGCAAGAATACGACTTGCAAGGAGACCAACTTCTGGAAAAGCTTGAGTCTCATGACCGTATAGTCGGTGAGAAGTCGGAGAGCAAACGAGATATTGAAGCCCTTTCCAAGACCGTGAGCACAATTACAAGATACGATGCTGATATCAAGGGTATCGCCTCTCAAATTCGGGAGCTTTCTGCCAATGAACAGGACGCTTCTGCTACCCGTACCTTGCAAGACATTCAAGACGAGATTTCTGCAACCAGTGAAAAGTCTCGAGAGCTGAAGAAGATTCTGACAAAGCTCACGAACGAGAGAGATCAGACACGAACCCAGATCAATAATTTGGAACTTCAGCTTAGAGATGTGAGAGACGGCCTCAACAACGCCAAATTCCAGCTTGAGAAGAAGGCCGATTTGCTTGTCCGGATCGAAGAGTTCAAGAAACTCAATTCCCAGCAACGCGAAGCGATCGAGAAGGCCGACCAAGATATCGAAAGCCTGACGCCCGAATTACTTCAGGCTGAAGCCCGATACGATGATATCAGCCAGCGGTCTGAAGAGCGCGAACGAGATTTGCAGCATGAGATCAACCGCCTCTCAGAAAGCATTCATCAACTCGATCTTGCGAATGAAGACATAAACTCGTTCAACGAACGGGGAGGTCCAAGTCAACTCGAACGGAGCAAACAAGAGCTGTCCGAAATCGAGGAGGAAATCAGCAATCTCGAGACCGAGCAGGGCGAGATTACGAGAGAAATCAATAAGATTTCCACCCAGCTGAAGGACAGTGAGAATACGAAGCGACAGTACTCCGACAACCTGCAGTACAGGCAAGCTACACGGTCACTCGATACAGTCCTGGCGGAAGTTGCTCAACTGGAAGAGCAAAACGCCGAAGTCGACCGCAGCCGTTTCAAGCAGGAGTCTGAGCGCTGGACTCGGGAACACAATGCCATTGCTGCCAAACAAGCTAGCAAAATGGGTGAAATGAAGTCCAAGGATGATCAACTCATGCAGCTCCTGGCGGACTGGAACACAGACTACAAGGATGCAGCCTCAAAGTACAAGGAATCACACATCAAGGTGGAGACCACCAAAGCGGCCGTGGAGGACCTCGCTCGTTACGGAGGTGCCCTTGACAAAGCCATCATGAGCTACCACGGTTTGAAGATGGAAGAGATTAACTCCATCATTGGCGAACTCTGGCAGAAGACCTATCGTGGAACAGACGTCGACATGATCCTGATCAGATCCGATAACGAGAACGCCAAGGGCAATCGATCATACAACTACCGAGTGTGCATGGTCAAGCAAGGCGCAGAAATGGACATGCGAGGCCGTTGCAGTGCCGGCCAGAAGGTTTTGGCTAGTATCATCATTCGACTCGCTTTAGCCGAGTGCTTCGGCGTGAACTGTGGGCTTATCGCCCTTGATGAGCCAACCACGAACCTGGATCGCGACAACATCCGTTCTCTTGCGGAGTCACTGCATGACATTATTCGGACTCGTCAGCAGCAGTCCAACTTCCAGCTGATTGTTATTACCCACGACGAAGAGTTCCTACGCCATATGCAATGCGGAGACTTTAGTGATTATTACTACCGCGTCTCACGGAACGAGAGACAGAAGTCGATTATCGAGAGACAGTCTATCGCTGAGGTATGTCTGATTCAAGATTCCGCTATTGGTTCATGCTAATCCAACGCTAGGTCATGTAATTTCCTGTACGGCCTAGTCGATCTCGACTTGCCGGGATATTCTTGCACATCTTAGTTTCTACATCGCTTCGTACGGGAAGGAAATTTCCGGCAAAACTTCATTTTACAGGCGCAAATACCAGGGAGCATTTTCGCATTTAGGCGTTCAGGAAAGATAGTTCATTGATACCTTTTGCTTCACCACCAGGGTAGCTCATCCTCATCTCTAATGTACAGAATGTCTTGTATTTCTATCCCTGTTAGCCATTCGCCAACTCCCTTTAATTTCTCTGTACTCAACACTTTAACAGCGTTGAGCATGCTGACATAGGATGGCTGTTTCTGAACGAATTGATTCGAGGTATCTCAAAATAAAGGGCTTGGCTACTCATCATGAACTTCTACGTCCATCTCAGTCTCCTCTTCATCTAGAAGCGGCACAAAACGAAAGTCCACAAAGCACACCGGACCCACAGCTTTGACCCCCGCACCCACAGGCCTACCAGCCGGTATATTATCGTCAAGCTCGATCATGAATTGCAGACTCAGTACACCCTGTCGATCACCTCGAATGCTGACCTTGTTGGCGACGGACATAGCGCGGGCCGCTTTGCGAATCAGAGCAAATCGATAGCTCTGTGTGATTCGCTCGCCCATTGAAGACGGCGGGGCAACAAGGAATGTCTCGGTGACTGTTGGAGCCATCTTTGTCCGAGTTGCACGGGCTCGCGAGGATCCGTCATCGGTTAGCACCTTGTGTGTCTGAGACTGTCCCGGCTGATCAGGTCCGAGTTCATTGTGCTGATCAACCGAGAATTCCACGGTAGATTCGCTGAATGGACCGCCGGCGCCGGAGAGAGCAAAGTACGGCTCTCGCTTGGCACAGGCGGATAACTTGAGGATAGTTGGGGTGGAGGAGTCGAGTTCGGCGATGGCGTTGTGGAGCCAAGCAGAGCGCATGATGACCTTCATGATGATGGCGTCACGCTGTAGAGGAATGTCGCTTTCGTGGTCTTCGGGCTCGTAGGTGACCAGCTCGCAAGTCGTCTTTACACCTGCTTCCGTGATGGCGATGCTGAGGGGAGCGCCGTGGGATGCATATTGCAGTGTGCAAGACCGGTCCATCAGCAAAGCTGGTGCAGTGAACGCACTTGATGCTGGGTTGGTTTGTGGGAGGTTTGTATCACGGGAGCCATTGGGCTCGGAGAGGTCGTTGGTGCCGAAGATTTTCAATGTCTCGAGGAGAGAAGAGAGGGAGACGACGAAGTGCGGATAGGCCACCTCTGGTTCCTCGTCATGGCCGGATATATCTTGATCGGTGTCTGTTGAAGCGTTGAATGTAAAGCTGGTGAAGAGGGATTTGTCGAGGAAAGCCAGTCCTTGGAGCACACGTCCGTCTTCCGCCGAGAAGCGAAGTCCGTCGGGGGTGATTTGAACGGTGGCTCTGGACGCAAAGCCGATGCAGGAGAGTAGGGTGTAGAGATGGTGGGCATTATTTGAGACACCGGTGAATAGTGGTTCCATGGTGGGAACTTGGGATCGCAGAAGTTTGATGACTTGGAGCTTCTAGTAGTACAGGCCCCTTTGAATTCCCCGCTTATGGTACATGAAGGGGAGGTTGAGAAGATCAATGGGTATCACTTTAAACATAGACTCCGACGGCGCAGATCATGAACACGGCCCCAAAACTATAGGTTGTATCATATTGTCAGTATATATTTGTGCAATTTCACCTCCATCACTCACCCGATTAGAGCGGACGCCGGCACGCCCAACGTCGTGAAGCTCAGGAAAGACCGGTCTGTTTTCAAAAGTGTTAGTGGAGTCAATTGGGTATAACCAGATGAGAAACTCCTACTCAGGCCGAAGAATCCAGTTAAGAGAATTGCTATATCATACATGGTTAGTTGTGGCCTGATTGGGAAGCTGCAACAAGCTATGCATACCAAGAACGAGCAGATTGAAGCCGACGGCGAACTGGTTGTCCTTAGAGACAATAGGGGAGAAGGGAGTTGCGGAGGATGCCTCCCAGACTTCGTTCAGAGACATGAGTAAAGATTGGTGGAAACTGGGGAGAATGGTGCAGGTTGAAACATCGGGGTTGATTGTAGATGCGACGCGCTGATCTGGCCGATTGCCTCGGATCAATATTAGTCCGGAACCGAAGCCCGGGGAGCGTCATCTCGAGATGGGAACGCGCTCTTTGGCAGTAGTCTTATTCATCAACCATGGCTGTTGTTTCTCCAAAGAGTGTGTTTGGGCCACCGCCTGTCCATTTCTTTGATCTAGCACGCTAACATCTTTTAGGTTCCAAGAGGAAGGCCTCGGAAGAGGCCGCTTCCCCGGATTCTCAGCAGCAGGGCAAGAAGGCGCGGACTGACTCTCCGGAAAAAGAGGTATGATTTGTGTAGGAATACTTCGGGCTTGAACTGTACCTAAAACACGAGCAGGAAGATGGCCCCGTGCGAAAGCCGCCGCTGCGCATTGTACCCTTCCCCGAGAAAGTGAGCTTCCATCCCCGCCCCATCGACCATCCACCACCACAGTTGCACATTTGCGCATCCGTTCCATGATTAATCCAGGCCCAATGCTAACCCTTACCTAAAGCCCGCTGTTCTCGAAGAGCGCCGAGGTGATATCGAGTTCCGTGTGGTCAACAACGATGGATCGCACGACAGCTTCATTGTCCTGACGGGCTTAAAGTGCATCTTCCAGAAGCAGCTCCCCAAGATGCCCAAAGATTACATTGCGCGACTCGTTTATGATCGGTCACACTTGTCTATCGCAATTGTGAAGCATCCGTTGGAGGTTGTGGGGTATGTACTTTGAGAATCATTTGCTGCCACACCGGAGGTACTAATGGTTTGCTCCAGAGGCATTACGTACCGGCCTTTCAACAGTCGCAAGTTTGCCGAAATTGTGTTCTGCGCCATCTCTTCCGACCAACAAGTCAAAGGCTACGGTGCTCATCTAATGTCCCATCTTAAGGTATGGTGCTTCTTTCATACATCCAGGCAATACGGTCTAACGTCCAACAGGATTACGTGAAAGCGACCTCCCCGATCATGCACTTCCTCACATACGCCGATAACTACGCCATTGGTTACTTTAAGAAGCAGGGATTTACCAAGGAAATCACCCTCGACAGGTCCATCTGGATGGGATACATCAAGGATTATGAGGGCGGTACCATCATGCAGTGTACCATGCTGCCCAAGATCCGGTACCTCGAAATGGGTCGGATGCTCCTCAAGCAAAAGGAAGCCGTGCAGGCCAAGATTCGTGCCTTTAGCCGGTCGCACATTATCCACCCTCCGCCCAAGGAGTGGAAGAACGGGGTCAACAAGATCGATCCCCTCGCCATTCCTGCGATCAAGGAATCCGGATGGTCTCCCGACATGGACGAACTGGCTCGCCAGCCTCGCCACGGCCCCAACTACAACCAACTGCTGCACCTGCTCAATGATATGCAGAACCACAGCTCAGCTTGGCCATTCACCCAGCCCGTGAATCGCGACGAGGTGCCCGACTACTATGAGGTCATCCTGGAACCGATGGACTTGTCCACCATGGAAGAGAAGCACGAAAAGGATATGTACCCGACCCCTCAAGACTTCACCAAGGATGCGATGTTGATCTTCGACAATTGTCGCCGGTACAATAACGAGAGTACCCCGTACGCTAAGAGTGCAAACAAACTCGAGAAGTTCATGTGGCAGCAGATCCGGAACATTCCCGAGTGGTCGGTAAGTTTGATTCATACGTACTTCCTAGGTTGAATGGTCTGCTAACACGTCTCTAGCATCTTGCGGAGGGGCACTAAATGCTTGCTTTCTTTGTTCTATGGTGTTTACACGGAACGGCGTTCGGTGGGGCGGAGTCGAATTTACCAATACCCTGTGGATAGTTTAACGGAGCATGAGGAGGTTCGATGAAAATATGAAATGATGAATACTTCCCTCACCCGTCTGGGTTAGTTCCTAGTGTATAAGGTTATTGCCAAATCAAGCATGATGCAATACGCGATTCTTCATGACAGGAGAGTGGGTCCGGATGAAAGTTAACGCGTTGTTGTTTCAGGGCGAGGAATGCAAGGCCCGAGGAGGCTGGACTCTCCTCCTGCAACCCCTACGCGGAGCCCCGGTCTCATTCGTTTCTTTTCAGCCTCATGGGCTTGTCGTGTCTAGCATTCTCCTGATCGCGCCTGCAGTGGGCTGTTGATATCCCTGTATCGGCTTTCCTCCGCGATTTTCCAAAGGCCTCTCCTATCCGGGCCACTTGCGTGTCCTGCCGACTCGATTCAATTCTTTCACAACACCAGTCTTTTGCACCCCACACGGTGCTTTCCATTCTCTTGACCTAGTTATTTGTCTCTGTTTGTTGACAGAGTCTTGAGTGTGCGCCTCTCAGGCCTACGCGACCCTGCACGCTCCCTACCCCTTTTGCGCCCCTCTTCGACCTTCAATTCATCGGTGCTGGACATTCCACCGATAAACACTCAGAAATCTTGCAAATATGGCTTCACCAGACTCTTTCTCCGATATCGAGAGCCGTAATAGGCTCCCGACCCTTTTTGAGGTCCTAAGCCGTCGCACATTGGCCCCCGTGGACCTCTTCTCGTTTTACATTTACATGCGAGACCAGCGACGCTCCGTGGACTACCTCGATTTCTGGTAAGCCCAATGTGCCTGATACTTTTTATCGGCCAACGTACTAATAATCTTCGGTCTTTAAAGGCTCGATGTCTCTCAACACATGTCTTTGTGCCGACACTATGTCCGCGAGCTTCGCCGTTCTGTGCTCGTTGCGACACCCGACATTGAGAGAGCCGATAGCAAACGATCGTCCGCCATGCTTGAGAACTTGGAGAACTTGGGTGATATTCCGATGACTGAGGCTGGGCCTTCACGCGTTCGGGCCGATGAGAAGGACCGTGATGCCGATCAACGCCTATCAGCCTTCTTACGCTCCGAGACTCAGTCACGTCATTCACCCCAAAACAGCCTCGGATCTCAATCTGAATACAACAGACCGTCAAATGACGATCAACCTCGTCGCAGCTCGGGCACTCGCAATGGCGACGACTCTAACTCCCCCGGGCACACCGTGGCTCGTAATGATATCCGTGCCAGCGCCGAGAAAATCCTGTACACCTATTTACTCCCCGGTGCTGAGCGAGAAATTGGGCTGCCCGAGGCGATGGTCAGCCAAACTATCAACATGATCGAAGATGACGGCCGTGACGACCCCGAGGTGTTCGATCCCCCGAAGGACTTCGTTTTCCAGGCTATGGAGCGTGATGCATTCCCCGGTTTCTTGCAGGCCAAGGCACTGGGTAACCTCGTGCCCCTCAGTATTGTTGCTCGCCTGACCTTCGCCCTGATCAGCTTCTTCGGTGGATTCTGGGGTGCATTCTACGTGGTCCTTCGCGACAAGCCTCGGGACATTCGCTGCTGGGTTATTCTTCCGTTCGCGGTTGCAGCTTATTTCATCGTGTCGTACCAGTACAAGATCGATCCCGTTATGGCTTTCATCGGCTACAGCGAGTATACGTTTATGAACTGGGCCCCGATCCGTGAGCCTTATGTCCGCAAGCTCCTCAACAAGCGTGCCTTAGTCACTGCCGGAATCTCCTTCCTGACGGCTGCTGCCTTGAGTATCTTGTTCATTTTCGTTCCCGGCACCATGCTGTGAACTCGTTAATGTTCCTTGATTGAAAAAAAAGACAGTCGGTGGCTCTGCTCCCGCCTGTCTCTCAAAACATGCCGGTGTACTGTGGGACTTACTCTCTTGTCAACGCTTGCATCTGTACGATCTGTCAGAGGTGATTTGAGCCCGGCGTCCAAGTCTTAATGTTCCGATCTGCTTCTGCGAAGCATAATATTTGGAAACGATGCCCCGGGGTGCCTAATTCATCGGGACTCTGCAACCCTCAAGGGCATCGTCCGTCCCCCTCCATCCGCCATCTTGGGCGGCGATGCGATCTCTCTACCCATTTTCCTTGTGCTGTCTATATTGTGCCTCATTTCGTTGTCTTTTATTCTCTTCTACCAATACCCCTTTTGATCACTTGTATCTATGTTCTCAATGAGTGTTGCCACTAGGGCTACGAATGCAATTACCGTCCATATATCAAATCTTTTGTCAATTCGCATCATATCGGATTTTGCTCAAGAGGCAAGTAATGCAGCAAGTGTAGTCGTAAACCATTTCATCAGGACATGAGAAGCTTATGCCTTGCGGCCCACTACACGCTTCGAATGCCTGCTACCTCCCCCACGAGACCCTGCGCCCTCGTCTATATCCATGCGCGACCCCGACTCGCCGTCCCCAGACTCCCAGTACCCATCATCATGGTCGATATCATCCGCCTCGCGCTTATTGCCCATACCAGCTCCAAGCCGCGCGCCACCTCGACGGCCGTATACTCCAGCCCTTCCACGTCCACTCCCGGCGTTTGACGCTTCTAGCGCTTCCTGCCGCCGCTTCGTCGCTTCCTCCAGATGCGTCTGGTACGCGCGCTCCTTAGCATGTCGTTTCTCCGCATTCGCCTTCACCCGCGCAATCTCCGCCTCCAGATCCGAGACTACCTCGCCGCACCGAGTCTCCCAATCCGTCAAGAGGGTGACCATCTTGGGCAAAGACTGTGGCTGCACGTCACGCAGAGGGGCGACGGCTGTGACGGTGACGGTAGGCGGGGTTGTGGCGGGGGAGAGTCGGGCGGAGATCAGGGAGGCGTAGATGGCTGCCGTGACGAGGGATTCGAGCTCAGCGGTTGAGGAGAGTGAAAGAGCGGTCATTAAAGCTTGATACGTGAGAGGTTTAACGGTTGCGGCGAGGGAGAGAAGGGAGAGGAGGCGGAGCTTGAGGGTTTGTTCGATGCTCAGTATGGGAAGGTTTGGGGTTGCTGCGCTTGTTAGCTGTGTTTCGTTGTTGCGAATGTAACGGGCTCACCTTGGTAGTCTTGCCATGTGCCCCATGCGAAGATCTCCAGGAGCTTCAGGTAGCCCTGATACTCGGCGGGGGTGTCAGGAGATCTGAGCGCTTGGATGGTGGATGTCTCGAGCAGTTCGGCGAAGACGTAGGTCTGTGGGCTGGAGGTAGCATTGGTGATGATGTTGGCTACGAAACGAGGTGAAGTTGCGCTGTTTGAGGTGGCCAAATGGATGAAGGGCTGTAGAGCCTCCAGGGCCCGGGCGTGTGTTTGGTCCATAAGATGCGGTCAATGGAGGGGAAAGGATGGAAGACGAGACGTCCAAGGTGAGGGAGTGTAAGTAAATCCGGAATCCGGCCAGCTGCAGGCTTAATATTCCCGAGATATAGAAAAGAATGCGAAGTAAAGCTGGTAGTACTGTAGGTAGTTGGAGTCAAACAAGTTGGATGTGATGTACGACGTAGAGGAGCTGGTTTGCATTCAGTGCAAACAAGCCTTATCGTTAAAGGCGGAAGTGTACGGAGTAGATGCGATCTTGGAGATTGAAAGGCTACGTTCCTGAGCCCTCGAGTCTCTGGTCTACTGCATGGATCATCCTAGATAGGAGTTCGTATGATCGTATAAGTGGTATTTCCTAAAATGTCCTTTCGAGGGTCTTCAGGTCACGCAGGCGCTTTGCGGTCCACATAGTACTACTCATTCCTCGTCTGAAACACCCTTGCTCCGACACGACACCGTTGTTTCAGCGTCGCCTACTGATACCCCTTTTCAGGGTCTATTCACTATGGACGCCTTGAAAAGAGTAATTGGGAAACAGGCTGCCATATCAGGTGGCAAGTTGACAGGCTGATTATTGATCTGGCCGAGACGGGCTCGCACTCGCATTCGCATTCCTGAGCGTGGCGCGGTCCACCTTCTCTGCGTAATCACACCCACTCTCTCTCTCTTTTCTTTTTCCCCCAACCCTGTTCCCACGCGACGTGGCCTCTGCATGATGTTCTGATACATCCTGTTCGATTGTGCTTCTCTCGCAACTCGATCGGGAAATGATCTGATCGGACCAGGGTCGATCCGAGAGCATCCGTTCCTCTATCACGCTATCCCATCCACCTATCGTGCACGAACTGTCTACCTCTCTGACAACGCCCTCATGCCATAGTCCGCCGTCCGATCTCCAGTCTACAATACTTCGTCTGTCGCCATGTCTGCAGAACTTCGCGGGGCGGGTGATGCGACACCCGACCCTCTGCCCGTTATAGCTACGACAACCGTCAAAATTGACGGTATGACCTGCGGAGCATGTACCTCTGCGGTCGAAGGCGCGTTCAAGGGAGTTGATGGTGCTGGTGATGTCTCCGTCAGTTTGATCATGGGCCGAGCTGCCGTGCAGCATGATCCCTCCATACTTTCGCCGGCCAAGGTCGCAGAGATGATCGAAGATTGCGGCTTCGATGCCGCGGTTCTGTCGACTGAGGAGCATACTAAAAGCACATATACCGATTCTCTGGACGGCCCCGCATCGCGATCCTCCAAGACAACCTTTGCGATCGAGGGCATGACCTGCGGCGCGTGTACGTCTGCGGTGGAAAGCGGGCTGAAAGAAGTCGAGGGAGTTAACTCCGTTGAAGTATCACTACTTTCTGAGCGCGCCGTGGTCGATCACAATGCAGATATCATCCTGCCTGAGCAACTTGCAGATATCATTGAAGACCGAGGGTTTGGTGCGCGGGTGCTGGAAACAAAAGCGTCGTCGGCAGGACCGGAAGATGCATCCACGCTTGCCAATATGGTGGAAGATAAGAAAGGCCACATGATCACGACCGTGGCGATTGGAGGTATGACATGCGGTGCCTGTACATCCAGTGTCCAGGGTGCGTTCACCGATGTGGAGGGCGTGATCCAGTTCAACATTAGTCTGCTTGCGGAGCGTGCAGTGATCGTGCATGATCCGTCAATTCTCACGGTCAAAGACATTACAACGATGGTGGAGGATGCTGGATTTGATGCGTCGATCGTATCATCCGAGGCGCAGGAACCGCTCTCCAGGAAGATCCAGCAAGTCAGCCTTAGTCTACACGGATTACGAGACGGCAGTTCTGCTTCCGCCCTCGAGGAAGATCTTTTGAGGAATCCGGGGATCACGTCAGCGTCGATTACTATGTCAAACTGCCAACTGGCTGTTGCCTTCGACACATCCGTGATTGGGATTCGATCCGTTTTCGAAGCGATCGAGGCTGCCGGGTACAACGCTTTGCTCACGGACTCAGACGACACCAATGCGCAGTTGGAATCATTGTCCAAAACGAAAGAAATCCAGGCATGGCGACGCGCGTTCATAACTTCGGTGTCCTTTGCGGTCCCAGTGTTTTTCATCAACATGATTTTGCCGATGTATATGCCCGGGCTCGACTTTGGCGGTTTTGAATTGTTTTCGGGCCTTTTCCTCGGGGACCTGATTTGCCTGTCGCTCACAATTCCCGTGCAATTCGGCATCGGACGGCGATTCTATGCTACCAGCTATAAATCTCTTAAGCATCGGTCCCCGACGATGGACGTCCTCGTCATGCTGGGAACATCCGCCGCCTTCTTCTACAGCTGCTTTACTATGGTTATGGCCATCTGGGATGATCACCACAAACGTCCGAGTACTGTTTTCGATACCAGCACTATGCTCATCACCTTCATCACCCTGGGACGCTGGTTGGAGAATCGGGCTAAAGGGCAAACATCTGCTGCCTTGTCCCGCCTAATGTCTTTGACTCCTTCTATGACGACTATTTATGAAGATCCTATTGCAGCAGAGAAATTAGCCGGCGGGTGGGCCACTGAAGGTGCCACAGATGCCTCGAAGCCGGCCTTGGCATCTAATGACGCATCGGTGAAACAGAAGATTATCCCTACGGAATTGATCCAGGTTGGAGACGTTGTCATTCTCCGTCCCGGCGATAAAGTCTCCGCAGACGGAGTGATTATTCGAGGCGAAAGCTATGTCGATGAAAGCATGATCACAGGAGAGGCCCTCCCGATTCACAAGAAGAAAGGAAGCCACATTATTGCTGGCACTGTCAACGGCACAAGTTCAGTCGATTTCAAGGTCATTCGCGCTGGCAAGGACACTCAACTGAGTCAGATCGTGAAATTGGTTCAGGATGCGCAGACCAGCCGGGCTCCAATCCAGCGCATGGCTGACATTGTCGCTGGGTATTTCGTCCCGACTATCATCGGTCTCGGTCTGGTCACTTTCTTCGGCTGGATGTTCCTCAGCCATATTCTGTCTAACCCACCCATAATCTTCCAGTCCGAAGATGGTGGTGGTCGCGTCATGGTCTGCCTGAAGCTCTGCATTTCCGTCATCGTCTTTGCATGCCCCTGTGCATTGGGTCTTAGCACACCAACCGCTGTCATGGTTGGTACAGGAGTTGGCGCCGAGCACGGGATCCTTGTCAAGGGAGGTGCCGTGCTTGAAGCTGCTACCAAGATCAATCATGTTGTCTTTGATAAGACAGGCACATTGACAACTGGTCGGATGAGCGTGGCTCAGGTTCGTATCGAGCCTCACTGGACCACGAATGATTGGCGCCGTCAGCTGTGGTGGCTTATTGTTGGCCTTGCGGAGATGGGCAGTGAGCACCCGATTGGCCGGGCTATTCATTCAGAGGCCAATGCTCAGTCTGGTCACTCCGGAGACGATGGGTTGCCTGGTAGCATCGGTGACTTCGACGCGATTGTGGGTAAGGGCATCTCGGCTTTTGTGGAGCCTACATCCAGCGCCGAACGTATCCGATACCAAGTCCTACTGGGAAATGCAGAATACCTTCGCTCCAAAGATGTCGCTGTGCCTGCATTGGTTGATCCCAGCTCATCGGAAGCGCAAGAAGCAGCTCCTAAGCCCAGCGCTGCCGCCTCCGGTATCACACAAATTCATGTTGCCATCGACTCTCGCTATGCCGGAACCATCTCTCTTCGCGACAGTGTCAAGGACACAGCAGTGGCTGCGGTGGCTGCCCTGCATCGTATGGGCATCTTGACCTCCATGGTGACGGGCGACACGCTCTCCACCGCTCTTTCAATCGCCTCAGCCGTCGGCATTCCAGCAGATTCAGTCCATGCATCGGCGTCACCCTCCGAAAAGCGAGCCATCATCTCAGAGCTCCAACTTCATGGAGACCGAGTTGCAATGGTCGGTGACGGCATCAACGACTCGCCCGCGCTTGCTACCGCATTGGTAGGCATCGCTCTGGCTTCGGGTACAGACGTCGCCATGGAAGCAGCCGACATTGTCCTTATGCGTCCAGAGGATCTTCTCTCCGTCCCTGCTAGTTTGTCGCTGTCTCGGTCAGTGTTCAATCGCATCAAGCTGAACCTAGTATGGGCCTGTTTGTACAACATCATTGGCCTCCCCTTCGCCATGGGCATCTTTCTCCCCTTCACAGGCTTCATGCTCCCTCCAATGGCCGCCGGCGCGGCCATGGCTGCGTCCAGCGTCTCGGTGGTCGTCAGCAGTCTGCTGCTGAAGCTGTGGCACCGTCCATCGTGGATGGACATCAAGCGTCTCGAGAAAGAGATTGGCTCAGGCACTATCGCCCCCGATGGCGGTGCGTCTCATGCTCGCAAGTCTAGTTGGTGGATGCCTGCCACCGTGCTCTCCACAGACAGCCCACGCTCTCTGCGTCGTTGGGCCAGCGATACCGTTTCTGCGCTTTGGTCTGTAGCTACAGGCAAGCGACCTGTTATTCGTGAGGATGAAGGATATGTCCCATTGCAGACTGTTGAGCCTGTCTGATATCTGTTCTTGCCTTTGTATGATGAAGTTCTGTCTCCGTTTTGTCTGGTTTGGTACACTCTGGCGTATTGGAAAAGATTTTAGATGTCTGATACCTCTTTTGCATAGATTCATTGATATGACAATTTCCTCATAAACGTCTAGTACTCGTCCCTAGCTTTCCTTATCTCGTGTAACTAATTTCGTTCCGGGGACTTACCCAATTACGGGTTAGGCCGCACGTCTTCAAAACGACGGCCAAGCTCGGACTCAACCACTCCTCTCGCCCTATGAACTGACACCATATAAGATGAGCGGATGCACACGCTCGAGTGCTTTCGGTGAAGGAACACTACCCTTCGGTCTGATCCATAAACCCCACTATGAAGAATACGGCAATACGGCAACAAGAACGACAGATAGTTGCGATTATACAGGGTCAATATGAACTGCCTGGGAGCTTTAGAAAGCTCTGCCGAAGGCGAGACGATCTTAGTTACTGATGCTGGGCATGATGCGAAGTTGAGATGTCGAATATGGTGGGACAGGACCCGTGCTAATGTCTTTACAGGCCCAGAATCGAGCAAAATTGCTCCGAGCTTGCGATGAGTATGCTCGCTATGAGTTCGAATAGGAACGTCAACCGTCTTTAAGTAAGCTCGGGTTATGATCTCTTAAATTGAAACGAATTGATGTCACAAATATCCATCCAGATCCATTACAATCTGATCAGCATATCAAGCATATGTATTGCAGGTCATTATTCATGATGCCAAATGATGGCAAGAACCAAAATCATTTTGAACACAAAGGCTCAAACTTCAGTCTTTCTTCCCAGACTCCGGGGCTTGCGTGGAATCAGCAGGGGTTTCGGATTCTTCCCCGCCCGGCTGGGGCTTCACTGTCGCGTCTTTTGTCTCGGCTTCCTCGTCCTTCGGCTTTGTGTCTTCCAGGACGATATCGCCATCTCCATCAGGAGCGTCAGCTTCCCGCGATGCTTCAGGGGAAGCCTCCGCCGCAGGGTTATCGGAGACACCGTCGCCTGTCGCCGCGTCATGGGCGGCTCGATCACCAAGGTCCATCTCCACACCTTTTCCATCTTGCAGGCCCATATCCTCAACACCTAGGAGTGCCGGCCCACGAGCATGCGGGACTTCGTCTGCAGATTCCGCCGGTGGAGAAGCAGAGGCACGCTGACCAGCACGGTGAGCAGCCTCTTCGACATCCGTAAAGGTTGTAGTGGTCGTTGCGGTAGTAGTTGCGGCGTTGTTTTCAATGTTTCCCGGTTCTTGTAGCTGTGTTGGTGCCGGTTGTTCTATACACAGTAAACTCAGTTAGGCACGTGGAACTATTTCCCGGTAACTAAAGGCACGGAGAATCATGGAAACGCACCTTCATCCAATTCGGTAACATCCTCGCCTTCGAAAGAGGCGTTGGCCAACCAAGGGATCGGGGTGAGGAGAGCACCGCCCAGGGACTCGTCACTCCCCAGCCCAGTCGCATAGTCCGTAGCTAGGTAGGCGCCGGCACTATTGGTGGGGTGCAAAAGCCCATTTGGCTGAGCACTGGGAGTGGCATTTGCTGGGGTGCTGAAAGGAAAGACGTCTGCGCCACTAGTCACCGAAACGACACGGTCCACGGCACGGAGATAGGCAGGTAGTGTCCTATAATGAGCCGTCGGGCGGAGAATAAGCTCCGCGAATCTCTGGATTGTATGTGGCGGTTTTTCAACGAAGAAGGACTGGATTGCAGATTCAATAGAGCTCAGAAGTAGTGTAAGAGGAGGCGGTAGCGTATTGTTCGACGGCTGTGTTGACTGAGGCTGCGAGTCGGGCACGCGCTCACTCGACGGCGGGGAACCGGCTCCTGCTGGGGGGGTTCGCGGGCCTCCAGGGGATTTATTCTCCTTGTTGCTGCTTTCGGGTGGGACAGTAGTGGTTTCGGAGGTCTGGGATGGCTGTTGAAACTGCTGGCGGTCGTACGACCCTGGCGGCACTTTGGGCATGGGGAACACATTGTATACAATCTGAGATGGACGGTCAGAAACACCGACGATAGAGTCGCGTCAGGCAGAACATACATGTTCCAGTCGCGCCATCAAAGGCGCAACCATGCCGGCCCATTTCTCTCTGTCTCGAAGCATCAGTCTCGCGTGATCCAGAGCACCTTGTAATCACGAATTCACACATACAAGTCCATGGAGCCGCCATTGGCGACTGCCTCGAGGGCTTCTTCATCTGCAGGGTACTCGTCAGCTACGAACAATCGCCACCGGCAAGATGGGAGACTCACCCAGCGACATCGTCGAGGTGTTTCAAGCTGCAGGAGACGGCGATCAAGTGGCCCGGCTGAGGCGGTGATGGAATGTGCGTTTCATTGGCCCGCAACCATCTTATCGATATGGTCATGTGACTCTCCGCGAATTTTCGGCGGCGGGGCAGTTCACGATGACTCTTGCTCCTCGGAAAGCACGATTTCGCTCATCACCATGTGGAACTCGCCCAAGGTCGGAATTCTCGGCGGCGGCCAGCTCGGTCGCATGCTTGTCGAGTCCGCCAACCGATTGAACATTCAGTGCAACGTTCTCGACGCCGAGAACGCCCCGGCCAAGCAGATCAGCTTCCACGGCGGCCATGTCACCGGTTCCTTCAAGGAGCGCGAGGCAGTGCGCCAATTGGCCAAGACCTGCGATGTCCTGACTGCCGAGATCGAGCACGTCGACACCTATGCGCTCGAGGAGGTCGCTTCCGAGGTCCGCATGGAGCCCAGTTGGCAGGCCATCCGCACAATCCAGAACAAGTTCAACCAGAAGGAGCACTTGCGCAAGTACGGTATCCCGATGGCGGATCACCGGGAGTTGGTCGAAAACACACCCGAGGAATTGGCCAAGGTTGGGGAGCAGTTGGGCTACCCGATGATGTTGAAGTCGAAGACAATGGCATACGACGGCCGGGGTAGGTGGAATCGACGGTTCCCTATGTGGAGCTTTTGCTAATGTATTCCAGGGAACTTCCGCGTGAACTCCAAGGCCGATATCCCTGAGGCGCTCGAGGCTCTCAAGGACCGACCATTGTATGCGGAGAAGTGGGCCTACTTCAAGATGGTTCGTGAAATCTATACTCCGGGATATTTAAGACCGTGACTAACAATGTCTTTCTACAGGAGCTTGCTGTCATGGCTATTAAGACCAAGGACGGCGTTCTGTCATACCCCACCGTCGAGACCGTCCAGGAGGACTCAATATGCAAATTGGTGTATGCACCGGCTCGGAATGTCTCCGATAAGATCAACCAGGAGGCCCAGGCTCTTGCCCGCAAGGCTGTTTCCGCGTTCGAGGGCAAGGGTGCTTTTGGCGTTGAGATGTTCCTCCTCGAGGACAACAGCCTGATGCTGTGCGAGATCGCCAGCCGAATCCACAACTCCGGCCACTGGACCATTGAGGGCTGTGCACTGTCGCAGTTCGACAGCCACATGCGTGCTATTCTGGACCTCCCTGTCCCGGCCAAGAGCCTTGAAATCCGTACGCCCTCGATCATGCTCAACATCATCGGTGGCGCTACCCCCGATTCCCATCTGAAGGCTGCCGAAGCCGCGCTGTCGATCCCCAACGCGAGTATCCATCTGTACAGCAAGGGTGACGCCAAGCCCGGTCGGAAGATGGGCCACGTTACCGTCACCGCCGCGACAATGCATGAGGCCGAGACCATGATCCAGCCGCTCATCGATGTTGTGGATCAGATGCGCGCCCAGCGCAGCGACATCAAGACCAAGGCCGTTGCGTCCGGCCCGTCCAAGCCCGCGCCCCAAGTGGCCGTCGTCATGGGCTCCGATAGCGACTTGAAGACCCTGGTGCCGGGTCTCAAGCTGCTGGAGAACTACTTTGGCATTGAGCCCGCTGTGGAGATCACCTCTGCCCACCGCACTCCCAACTATATGGCCGAGTACTCTGCCGAGGCTGCCTCGCGCGGTATCAAGGTGATCATTGCTGCGGCTGGTGGTGCTGCTCATCTCCCGGGTATGGCTGCCGCTCACACCGCGCTACCTGTCATTGGTGTCCCCGTCAAGGGAAGCTCGCTGGACGGCGTGGACAGCCTGTACAGCATCGTGCAGATGCCTCGTGGTAAGTCCAGACATCCACTATATCTAAATCCTTGCTAATCACCATACCCAGGTGTCCCCGTCGCAACCGTGGGAATCAACAACAGCATCAACGCCGCACTCCTCGCCGCCCGCATCGTCGGCGCCTTCGACCCCGCCATCCAGGCCAAGGTGGAGAAGTACGCCGAGGAAGCTCGCGCAGAGAACATGGAGAAGAAGGGAACCAAGCTCCGGGAACTGGGCTGGGAGAAGTATTATGAGCAGATGTAAAGCACTTCTGAATTATGTGTAACGGGAACCAAAAGCCTGCGAAAAAAGTAGTCCCAAAACTTTGCAGAGGATAGATCCGGTCTTCCTGTTTTGTACAGCGGAAGGCGTTTTTATATCAAATCTAGACGATAATGAATGACATTCCAATGATGCGGAACTTGATAACTTTATCAGCGATTGAATTAGCCTCATTTTTCAATACCAATTGGGTTTCTATCCAGGGTGTCGGGTCAAGCTGTAGTGGAGGCGGAGTGGATCTGGCCCCGCAGCCATCAGTCCACAGCCCACTGGGGCACAAACGTACCAGCGAACAGCTTGAGCTATCATTATAAGATGAATTACGGAGGGTTTTAAGAGTTGGAAAGACTGAACGCACGATAGTGGTGGCATTATGTATTAAGCTACCGACCGGACATTAAAAACTCATACTCATACAAGAGATTTTGCAAAAGGGGGAAATCATAAGCACGAAACAAGATAACCACGAAAACACAAGGAAAAAAAAAGAAAGAAAGAAGCCGGATGAATCACGAGTACCTCCGGAGTGGATCTATCCAGTAAGGATTTCGTTTTTGCACATGCCGTCGAGACTGTATCGTAGCAAAGGATTATACTTGCACTGAAATTTAAGCAACGGTGGAGCCGTTGGGGACGGTCTGCGCACCGTTGGTGACGTTGGTGACACCATCGCTGAGGTTCTTGGTCTTGTCGTTGACGAAAGCCTGGTCAACCTCGCGCGAGAAGCCATTGGTGCCGTTGGTAGCGCCATTGGTAGTGCCCGTGCCAGCACCGGTGGTCGCGGTAGCGGTAGCGCCCGAGGCACCGGCAGCACCATCGGTGGTAGGGGTCTTGCGGGTGACAGAGCCCGCACTAGGGATGTCAGAGGACTCCTTAGCATCTCCGATGCTGAAGATGGGAGACTCCCAACGCTCGCCCTTGTTGGCAAGGTCGACATACTCGGTAGACTTGGTGGAGACGCCGCCGGGCAGCTTGATGTCAGGGAACATCGAGTCGTGCAGAGTCATGACGGTCTGCACCTTGGTGTCGCGCTTGACGACAGCCTCGGCCTGCTTGGCCTTGGCCTGGGCGCGGGCGCGCATGGCGTCGGCGTAGCGCGAGAAGATACTGGGGGCGTTCTCGGGATCCTCCCGGGCAGCCTCCTTGGCCTTGGTGGCCTCGGAGTGGATCTCGTAAGCGTAGGCGTCACCCTCCTCGAAGGCGTTGCGGATTTGGCCCTCGATAACCTTCTCGAGAGCAGGGCGCACCACGCGGAAGAGCATGGGCTTGAAGGTGGCGAAGAGGGCCTTGTGTTTGGACTTGCGGAGCTTGATGTCCATGTTCTTGATGTTTACGGACACCTTGTCCAGCTTGACAAAGTGCTGCTTGTCTTTCTTCTCGACGGTAGAGGCGGCAATCTTGAAGCTTAAGCCCTCGCCGCCAAGGAAGATATCCATGACACCGGTGTCGGTGAGAGAGGGGAAGCCCTGCTTCTTCTTGATATAGTAGCTGACATCACGAAGGTCGGCCTGGATGCCGGACGCGGCGATCATGATCTTGTTGTCACGCTTGTTGGTGATCTTCTTGCGGCCCCAGCGGAAGTAGTTGTCACTGCCGAACTCAACAACGTTGGGCATCAGGTTGTCACTCTCAATGGTAAGGTTCTCAACGACGACATCGACCATGGGGTCGGACACCTCAATACGAGGAATGGGAACATAGCGGACGTTCTCGAAGATGCCAGGCAGGATGACGTCGCGGATGTCCTTGAGCAAATGCTTCTTGAAGACGACCTTGCCGTCGGCATCGCGGCCGAGATCAAGGAACAGCTTCTGGACGGAGTCGGCGAGAGCCTTGTTCTGGGGGTCCTTCTCGAACTGGTCGGCCAGGAACTTAATCTGATCGACGATGTTGTCGGTGTGGCCGCGATAGCGCTCGCGGGCAAGGTAGCGACCCTTGTCGTAGAGCTCGTTCCACTGTCGGTTGCATTCTTCCTCCATGATGAAGCCTTGCTCGCGGAGGGCCCTGCGAATGAAGGTGTCGACATTCGAGAACCAGCCGCGCAGCTCGGGGTCCTGGTCAGCATCGCGGTAGATCTTGTTCAGGGACTCGAAGAAGTCAGACAGAGAAGTGTTGTTGGCGAAGCGTTCAATGAGAGTGCGCAGGTCGTTCTCCACAGCCTTCACGCTGTCGGTGGAGCGAACGTCCTTGGCAGCAGAACCACTCTGGCCAGCAGCATCCTTGGTGTGGCCGGCATACTTCTCGGCCATGTCCAGAAGGGTCTCAATGGCTTGCTGATAGTCAGCGTGGCCCTGGACCTCAATGACCATCTTCTTCAGACGCCAGATGGTCTGCTCGCGACGCTCCTTGGGAATCTTTTCCTGGAGGTACTCTTTGGTCTGCTTGGCGTACTTCTTCCGGCGGCTCTGCTCCGAGGGAGTGACCGACTCATTGTCGGCAGTGCCGGTAGTCTCATCAATGGAGGGACTGGCGGTGCTCGACTTGTCGCTCTTCTTCTTGAACTTGGACTTTAGGTCATCCTTGTTGATGTTGGGCTTTTCGTGCCAGGTGTTCTCCTCGGCTGGGGTATCGATCTGCGCGAGCTGCTCCTCAGATGGGCGAACTTGGTTGGCCGCCTTCTGGGAGGCATCGGCGGCGATGTCCTTCATAAGGACGGTAGCGTCGCTCACTAGGCATTGTTAGAATACGCGGGGGCACAAATGCAACCACTTCAAAACTTACGGATCTTTCTGAACTCGCCGTTGGTAATCAGCAGAGTTCCGAGGGTCTTGAGACCATCGAGAGCCTTGTTAGCATCCTGCTGGCTGTTCTCTTTGGAGATGGGGACATTGGGAGCCTTGGCATCACCGGCGGTGATCTGCTGGGCCTGCCAGATGAAGTCCTGGATAAGCTCGCCCTGGTTCTTGGTCAGGAGCATCTTCTTGGCCTGCTCAATCACATCGCGCAGATCCTGCACGAGGACCTTGCCCTCGTCGGAAAGCTCTGATGGCGGCGAAGCGAGGACCTTGGAGGTCAAGGCGCTGTTCAGGGCGACATCGCACTGCTTGTTCTGTAGGGCGGGTATTTAGTAGGGAGTTCTCCAACGAGCGGGCGCAAAACGGTTGGAACTAACCGACGGGAGCTTGCTGTTCTTGAAAGCTTCAAGGGCATTAGCGACATCATCAATTGACCGAGTTAGGTAATTGGAAACTTACCATGGTAGATACCGAACAGCTGGAGCTTCTGGTTGATATCCTGGAGAGATACCGGTTAGCGACTCGGCCAAGAAGGGACCCCAATCGGATCCAGGCGCATTTCGCAGCATACCTTCTCCTTCTGCTTGGTGTCGGTAGGACGATTCACGGCCTTGGAAGACATGGTGGAACTTGTATCAATCGTGCAAAAAGGAGAACAAGTTCGTAGACAGGTATGTCAAGTATTACTGACGCCGTTGTTAGCGTGTCCACGGTGGATCAAACAGGACATACAAACAAGGGCGAAATTAGGAATTAGGGCGTATTATCCTCCTAGGAAGCTTTTTCCTCAAAACAAGGGGGGGGGTATCACTGGAATGAAGGTAGGTATGTCAGGAGAGAGAGAAAAGAAGGGATGACGAAAGCTATAAAAGACAAGGCAGGAGGCAATCCCTACTGGAACGAGGAACGAGGAAGGAGCGCTGTTACCCTGGACAGCTCCTTCCCTCATTGACGCAACTGCCCTACGTCATCCGTCCGTGGCTTTCGTCGCACATGGGCTCACTTTCCCCCAATTGTAACCGTGCCTCCCATTGCCATTTGCCATTTTCGATTGGTTCCTTGCCCCCCTGTCTCCTCGCGTGTACTTGTATTGGCCTGCTCTCCTGCTATTGTAGCTATCGTCGTGTACTCTGCTCTCCCATAAGGCTGTTAGGTTTCCCCGGGGCCCGAGTCACCCGGATCGAACTTCACACGCCACTAGTGCGAAATAGCACTTTCGCGTTAAACTCCATCGAGTGATAGGAGGACACGATCTACAGAGCTTGCCAGATCGAGTGGGTTCTTGGCGCCACTCTTGGGCCGGCCCACCGCGGTGGGGCGACGGCGTCCCATTTCCAGACCGAGTTGGCTCCGAAACCAGGATTTGCTCCGCATCAGCTTGACGTCAATCGTATGATACGGCCTGATATCTCTCTTTGGGGGGAGGTCCTTGGCCGACGTGTTCTGCAAGAGGGTGGGGGATGCATAAGGTTAAACCGCTTTTCATCCCCTGCTCGGGACTATTGATTCTTGAAGCTTCGAGGTGATCGTTGCGATCAGCAACACGCGACTTTAGCAGCTCGCATCTACACAGCCACGACAATAATGAGGGGGGCAAAAATGAGAGCCGAAGCCTCTGTACTCCACAGTGTGGCTTTCGAGGCTGTGTGTGGCCCGTCAATCGTAGCTCACTTGCTTGGTTCCCCCATTGGGTAAGGTGCGACACGCTTGACAAATTCCTCGAGGATACCTTTTCCACAAAGAGTATTCCTTGTGGTCGGTGGCGGTGAAAGCTTCTGCTATATCCACTGTGGAGTTTGATATCCAGGCGCGGATGCCATCATAGGCCATCGCATTCAATACCCCGTGGAGCCTATGGGGCCAAGAGAGATCGTTCGGGAGAGCGCGATCAACATATTGCCCTACTCCATAATGGATCGATCCATGGTTGCCTGGAAATAGAAATAGCGATGTGCACGACGGTGTCTACGATGGCTCTTGTGGATGACGAGAGATGATCTGAATTCCGTACGACCTGATCCCACGGAGAGAACAGGAACTTTCAATGTCGTTTACCATGTAGCATGTGAAACCTCCCTAGCCATGCTTCAACCAGTACCGCCCACTATCTTCAGCAACTTTCTCCTCCCATCCTTCGGTCAACGGTCCGATCACCTCCACCTTGGTCTGACCTGCGTCGAAGATCTGTCGGCATGGGAGGTCTAACGTGAGGTTCTCCGAATTCCCTTGGCCAGTCAACCGTTGCAGAGTTTTCTCCGACGCGAGGTATACCAGTCGCCCGATATGCGCCCAGTAAATGGTCCCGGCGCACATGGCACATGGCTCCCAGGTTGATATCATGGTGCATCCGGCGAGGTAGTCCCAGGAGTAGTTATCAGCGGCATTGCGCGCCAATTCACATTCGGCGTGACGCACGTGCGACAACGAGAGAGACGACATTAATTGAGTCTCATTGTCCGGCGCCAGCAGAATTGCCACGAATGGTCTTTTCATATGGAGGTCTTGAGCGGAGGCTTGGAGTGCGAGGCATCTGGACGCGCCTTTGTCGAGTTGCGCCGGGGTGAAAGGGGTGAGAGGGGTGAGGCCTGACGATTCGCTTGCACCCTGCTTGCTAGAGCCATTGGGTTGTACCATTGTGAGATCTCAAGTGCTGGGGGAGAGTTGTGTGGTTGACTTCAGACGGATTTTATGTGAGGTGAACGGAAGCGCGAAGATATGGATACTGGTCTACGGCGGTCTCCGACGATAAGAAGAGGGGAAAGCACTTCCCCTCTTTCGACAAGCGAGTTATGAACATTCATGTGCAAGATTCATTGGTGCGCCATATACCATTAGAAACAAATATTAACTTATTTACATTCAATGCATCGTCACAAAGCCTCGTTACTCAAGCTGGGAGTACCGGACGTATCGAATATTCGTGGGTCGGAAAGTTGCTTCGAAGCCACATGCACGCGCTGTGGTTGATTAGACTCGGGCGTGTCACATATTCGAGCCTGGCTGTCGCTATCTGCAGGTTGGTTGGGGTGAAAAGAGAGATCCACGAAATCCGACAGGTCCGTAGGTTGCGAGGTGCTGCCGCACATCTCCGTGAAGGCCACCAATTTGCCCAGAATGGCGTACTCCAACTTGAGTTTGACGCTATAGACGAATGCCTTGAGCGTGACGTGAATATCGAAGAGGCCGGAGTACTGGAGTCCGATCACTGCGGCGTCCATCAAGATCATGGCCAAGTTGACGATCAGCAGTTGGACCAGGGTCCCGCGGTAATGACCTCTTGGACGAAGATTGAGTAGGCGCACTGCTTCCCATGAATAGATCACCGAAAGCACCACCTCTTGTATTGAAAATGCGATCAATTGTATTCGCTCGAAAACGTTGAAGCCCGGAGTGAACAGGTACGCCTTGTTGGAATGGCTGCCGAGTTCGAGGACGGAGGCCGGGATGTGGAAGACGATCGCATCGACGATGATCATGGCGAGAGTCCAGCGGAGGATAGTACGATTTTGGACGACGAGATGTAAACGTGACCAGAGCACGAGGGACTGACCCGTTACCATGCACACCCAGGCAATGAGCTCCATGGCTACGGAGAAAAGGCTGTTGTAGATATTGTAGATGATGAGGAGGTATCCGAGACCAAAGGGGATAATGGCCATGGATGATATGAGCAGACACCAGAAGTAACAACCGCCATATCGCTTGAACGTAGTGAAGCAGAGAACGATGAGTTCCAATGCATTGTACCACGCTAAGGCGATGAGACAGGCCACAACAGTAAGCTCGGCGAAGTGGTTGACGGAGCGTTCGGATAGACCGACACTGCTGTCGGAGATATCATGAATCGACATAAGGGCATTCTCTCTGCAGCAATCAAGTGGAAATGCAGGTGGAGGCGAGGTAAGGCTACAAGGTCATTAAAGAAGCATGTAGCCGAGCAAATGGCAAATTAGAGGTCATGAAAACGTGGTGGTCGATTAAAGAGAGTCCATATACATATATAGGCGTATATAGACCCTAGGTATATGTATATGGAGAGGATTAGAACTGCATGTTCGAAGAGCGAAGAGTGCGCAGAGAGAGAGATGAGGCGAAAATAGGCACAAGGAGGTGGCGGAGAATACGAGATAATAGCCGACCCAGCTCCGATATCCCTCTAGTACAATTGGCGGAAACTGCAGATAATGTGGGTACTATACATGGCGCCAACCCGAGGGTCGAGCGGCGATAGGTGAGTTTTTCTGGCACGGCAAACGCTAATCAAAGAACCCCGATAACGGCCGCTCATGGGACGGCAGGTATAAGCGCAAAAATTAAGAAAAAGGCTTGAGCGTTGAAGGCGTTTCTTCAGTACACATAGTTCCTTGAGGCTCTAGATCTACGATCTGATCCAAGAAGATGAAATGGATCACATGTTCATTGTGAACCCCCGGCCGTTTCAGTTCGTTATCAGGCGTATTAGTGTAGTGCTCAGAGATAAAGGAGACCATTATTCGCGCAATTTACTAATCGTTCTTTGAGCACCCCGGCCACACGGAACACCACCGCAACTGTATATGCTTCTGCTTTGGGATAGGGTTACCCAAATTGATTACCGGCGGCCTGGTTTGAATTTGCCACGTTGTGTTGACGCAAACGGAAGTCCTATCTCTACAGCTATTGGAGTAGCGATTTTGCGACCGTGGAAATTGCTGACATATCGAACTCAACTCTACCCCAGTGGCACGTTTACTCCATACTTCCAAGGTTTCATGCTCTGATCGAATAGTCGAGAACATTGTCAATCAATAAGCCGCCTCGGGCCGTGCGCCTTCGACGTGTCTCAACGGGGTCAATAGCAATTGGCTAGAACTGTCACATCCATGAATTTATCTCCACCCTGCCTTGGGGGGTGACTTTTTCTATGTCGGACGGAACTAAAATATATCGAGCCAAAAGAGGTGCTTACACACGTGCCTAAATGGATGACCATCAACCCTAAACGGTGATCCTGCCCAGCATGCATATTCCTAGGGATATTCGATGCAAAGAGAAAAATTTATTAACAAGTAAGCTCGAACTGTCAAAACCTTGAAACTGCCCGACTGCGATGGAGGTCTCGGCCGATTCATTGAAGCCAAGTCACGTGGTCATCATGTACATCATGGGTGAGTGAGGAATGCTTCTCACTTCTTATTTCTCGAGGTAGCATCTGATACCTATCGACATACGACAAGTGTTTCCTTCAATCGATACCTAAATATGCGACAGGGTGGGGTGTAGGGGACATGGTCAGATCTTGTCCAGCTTTTGGCGACAGCCGAAATATACCTATCAATCTAGGGGCCAAACCATGCCAAAACTTTTCAATCATTTTGAGATTGTTTTATATTGTAAAACTTTACGGCTCCAACTTTTGTCTTGTCATTGAGACATGTGCCGGTGGCCTGGGTTAAAGTAATCATGATTATAGTAACTTCTACAACTCATCATCTTGGGAATTGAAGTGTCCTCTTGTGGCTTAAAGCTAGGTAATGTCATTCGGACGTGAGATTGGAGTTGATAACCTCGAAGCCTCTTCATTTGTTTTGGAGAGAGGGCACAAACCTATGAGAAGAATGATAAACTGAATACGGCAGTACTTCTCTAATGGCCTGAAGTTTACTTCCCTGTCGAATTGTTTAGCATGCCGGCCGACGTTTGGACGCTCGCATGCACGATCTTTGAACTGCGAAGAATCTCCATCTCTCGTCAGTCTATATCTCGTAAGCTACCATAGCGATCTTACAGACACTTTGGGCTAAGCCCGAGTAATTGAAATCGTTAGGCTTTTGTCTAGTATGCGTGAAATGTATGCGTTATGTCAAGTGTATAGATTGCAGACGATACATCCATTTCTGCATACAACGAGAGAGACGAAATTAAAATTTGAAACCTTGGAATTTATATTGTCCCGTGATATTTAAGTAATGGGCGGTTGAGAAAAGACGACATGCAGTTTCTCAGCCATTCAATGGCAACATAGCATCAGCCTTAGTGCCAGGCTTGACCTGATGAACCACCCTCCCTGATTCTGACAATCTAAGCGCACATTCGCTGGTGTATCTAGCAAAAGACGATCGCGCCAGACAGCAGAGTGATATACGTCAGAGTACGTCAACCAGTGGCTTGTAACTAGAGTATCAAATAGGGAACAAAGAAAGAAGAGGGAGACAGAGTGAGAGATGTAAGTGAAGATGCAGGCTACCCGGAATCTTCCATAAATATCATGTCCATCAATCAGACCCCTTATTAGTCTAGTATTGTTCTGCTTATAGCTCCAGCCATCCACATTCTGCTCGAAGTCGTGATTGGAGGAGCTTTATCCCTACGGCCATTTCGCTAGCGGACATCTGGACCCGACGGAGAGTCCAACAAAGACCACCGAGGTGCGAGAACTACTGTAGACATGAATCAAGGGGTTCAGTGGTTTTAGGTATTAAAAAAGCGACAACAGAGCCTTCTTGAGGTCTTTACCTTGAAAGACGTGACGAAGCGCCTTGGGTCATCAATCTGTTCGTCGTCGCTGCAACACATTTGAACGAATATCATTTCGAATAGCTTGCAAACGGCTTGCTGTCTAGTCACAATGATTGCCGTCCAAGATATTTCGACCCATTTCCAAGTCATTTTGTAATAGAAAACATGGCCTGGGCATTCAACGCACAGCAAGTAGCATTCCTATAGTAAATGCTGCTGCTGAGAGTGTAACGGATCTATTGAAAATCTTGAAAACAAAACAGACCTATGTTGACCTGCGCCATTTGTCCATTTTCCGATATCTGGCTACTTGATCGCCAGCGGACTTCAGATGCTCAGGACCTGCCCCTCGTTTCTGGTTTACTCCCGGTAGAAACGATCTGATGGTTGGCTTTATCCTGACTGTGTTTCTTTCAGAAGGAATAATTAGTTTGTTAGACTCATGAGTCGGGTCCCCGAGGATATATCATGTCTTGGTAGGTGAGAAATTTGCAGGAGTAAGTTGGTGGGAGCGGAACACCAAAATCGTTAATGATAGAACCACTGATTGATATAATTGGTTGAACAGACAATGAAAGTGCCCAAAGAACTCTTCAATTAAGTTCATAATCATCGGGGATATCGTGTTTATTGACTCCACGGGAATATTCCGTCATTGAGCCCTGGCCTCCTCGGGAAGTACTTTGATGGCGCTGATTGTCTGTTCCGGGCCGAAGAATTTGCAGTCCGTGACCAAGCCCAGTGAGCTGAGAATTCGAAGCACTCCAACATTGTGGATACTAAAGGAGCCGTGCCTGGACGGCAAACTTTAATTGAGATCTGACCGTCCATCTGGCTTCGAGACTTTCGAGAGGGGGGTCTAGCAATAGCTACGATAGAATTTTATCTGCGAAATTCCAACCTCTGAATGGCTAATAATATGCCAAGTAAAATCCCAACTAACCTTGCCACTTGGGTAGACGAGTGCTGGAATGATATATCTGACAAGGCATGGCAGCTTAAGCTTGACCGAGATCAATGTTACCCCCGAGACTGAAACAGGAAAACCTAAGCCCCCCTCAACAGTGTATGTTGAAATGGCTAGCTAGATGGTGGCAAATGTTGCCCCGCGCGAACACGGGTCCAAGGCAGGGGCCAAATTCAGTTGTTAATCACTGTCGGCTGTTTCCGTAGTCAGGAAGCAGTTCAAGAGAATCGCCCCTGATCTAGGTTCGATGCAGCCAGCCAATGGCCACTAGCCGGCGGTCCTCCGAGGAAATGCGGGCGGAAATTCCAAAATACAGGGTCTTTTTGGAGTAAGGATGACAAGCTGATAAGGCACGGCACAATCACGCCCCATCAGGCCGCCTCCGTCGATATCGTAGCCCACTTATTGGGACTGTTATCCCGCACCTGGGACGAACGATACCGACGAAAAGGAGGTCTGATCGCACGACTAATATACCATCCACACTTTCGAAGCTTGCTCTTTACATCACAGGCGCCTACATTACCAACTCAATCTGTGCACAGATATGATCCGAGACATGACCGATATAGGGCTACGAAGCGTGACGAGTAGGCGGCAACTGTTCACACCATAATGCCGACTCACGGCAGAGGTCGCCTTGCTTTCAGGGCCCAGACTGGATCTACCGGCATGAGGACCCATGTCATCTTGCACCAAAGGTTATGCATGGAAGGGATCTTATGAAACGGCCGTGCAGGATCGTGCGAATTGTGCAGAGATGCGGAAATATAGCCATGTGAAGGTGGAGTCTACAAGAAAGGCCCATCTTGACCCTTCCGTTAGGGCTATCTATCTCCGTTAGTGCACCACGGGGACACCGCCAGAACGGATGACTCGGGAAACAGCCCGTCTCTGGCCCGAAATGGATGCCATGTCCGTATTTCAGAACTCTCCGGGCCCGCGAGAGGAAACCGGGAAATACATCCAGGGAACCCGTGAACCACTAAGAATGAGGGAGGGGGAGTGTATACCGTCCCGTTCTGGACGTAGAGTGATGATCCCATTTCCTGTGAAATTGAAACCGCTCTCGGAAATCGAGCGGAGAGGTAGGCCCCTGGGCTATTAAATATTGGCTTTGACTTTATTGGAATATGTGGCCTTTGTACTCGATAGCTCACGGCATCATCCAGGGACCATAGTTTAGACTTTGGTTTCACGAGCCCCACGAAAGAGCTACGAGCTCTGAACCGTGGAAACATAGGTTTGTCCCCGAACCAAAGCATGGGCTCGATAAAATTTGCAAATCCGGATCGGGGCAATGGGCGGATGAGTGGAGCCGTCGTGATCGGATCTGGTAGGCGTGAACATTCAGAAGGCTGATATGTTGGGTGCGCAGTACGGAGCCGACTGAGGGCACCAATTAGCCCGGGGGGCTAAAGTCAATCGTTGGCGGTTACTTCCACAGCACGTCCCGGGAAAATGGAAGAAGGGCCGTGAGATTGGGATAGCCGTCATAGGTGGTGGATGTTGATTTTAGCGCGGACGGGGAAAGTTCCGGGAATGCTCGGGCTTCCCTGCGAAAGCACGCAGAACGCTCCAAACAGGACCGAAGCCAGTTTTCCCACGATGATTCGGAATATTATTCATAAGCGGTTGTCGAGCTAAATAGTCCGCCGTTATGGTCGGTGGGTTGACACTATTGACCATATACATGAGTGGAAAGAAAACTCTGAGATCGCAAGAAGGAATGATCGGTGATGCAGGTGGCTAAACCAAGCCTCTAAGTTTGGTGCGATCGATCTGAAAAGTATCGAGTGGCCCCCAAGCTCGTATTCGAAGAGATAACCAGGCGGGCTCGTCCGTGAGTCTTTGGCGTTCAGGGGACTCTGCCCCTGCTAATCAGCCGCGATCGACCGATTAAGTCCACCATCTACCAGAGGAAAGTGGGCGGGATGCGATCTAGCAGGTGATTGGAAGAGGGACACCGGTTTTTGCTATCGGTCTAACCTGCTTGGGCCATTGAAGGTCCAGCGTGTCATCGCCCATGTGGGGGTTCAGGGTCCTGGCGCCCGTCATTGGATGCCAGCTTCCGAATATATGTTTTTCGGTGCATTAAGCCTTAAGCGTAAATCCTCTCGGCATTGTTCTGCCTTTGAGAGGCGGTATTAATTGGTACTGTAGATCATTCTCTTCACGGCCGCTTCTCCGAGAGCCTCCAGACCGGGACGGGGGCAGCAACAAGGACACTCTCCACCGGATAGAAACAAAGACAGAAACGGACTGTGAGGTAAATCTATTTCCCGTTCCTGAATCCATCGATGTTCAGCAGATCACGAAAAATACGATTGTTTACCTGTTGCCGGATGGGCAGAGTTCGTACCAAAGTTGTGGAGCAGGAAGCAGATCGGCGGTGCTATTGCTTTTAGCTCGGAGGTATTCGGTGCCACCAGGCTCATATAAGCGTGCGCTAGCCAGCCACGGGGCGCGATCACTCGTACGGCGAAGAAGTTCGATCTCTATTCATCTGCTTTCGCCCCCCGTCATCCACTGTTACCCACTTTTCTGGTACACCTGTCGATCTCAATTTGGAGGCGCCTGGTTTGGGATGAGCGGTAATCCGGTGATATCCGTACGATCGTCCGAATGGGAATTATCTATATCAATTTCCTGTTCTGGAACGTTCGTTAGGGCTCGTGTGGTCCCACGATGATATAACCGCTTGCTGAAATCTTGTTTTATAGGGCTATCGACCAAAGGTATGTACAGGACTCGGAGATGAGAACGAGGAACCGCGCCAGTACTATAGCGTCAACGGCGAAAACCCGGAAAGCAGCCTGCCTGAGAGGAGAGGACCCTGTTCTGGATTCTCAATTGACGGATTAGGTTTGATATGATGGAGCAGGATAGGCCCACCCGTGGCCGTCGAGAACGAGGGATTCTATACACTAGGGCTCATATGAAGTCCCACGATAGGGGACGCAGACCCGCCATCACAATTGGTCATCTCTCGAGGTGGGATTCTCACTGGTCTCTTTGTATAAATACTGCTGCCGGTGCTGCCCCCGTCTTAAACTTTCTCATTCCCATCACTTCGTTGTCACTCTTTGGATCAATCCCACTCCAGTCACTCTTTTAGACCATCCTTATACTTAATACACAATGAAGGCCTCCTTCGTCGCTCTCATCGCTGCGGCCACTGCTGCCATTGCCGCCCCGACTCCTGTCGCTGCCCCGACTGGCCTCTCCGGCCTCACCGACCTCACTGACCTGAGCCAGCTGTCCGGCATTGAGGGTATCGTCAACGACCTCCACCTCGGCGATGTTGCCCAGGAGCTGAACCTGGGCAACCTCCCCAAGGTCTCTAGCCTCGGTGACCTCACCAAGATCCTCAACCTGCCCGAGTCCTCCCTCAAGGGCAAGAGCGGCATGACCCCCATCCTCCAGAACGGCCACATCCTCCAGGACCTTGGCCCCGAGCTCCAGAACATTCTGGTCATCACCGGCCCCAACGTCGGCACCCTGCTCATCCAGCTGAGCCCTGAGGTTACCGCTCTTGTCTCTGGCCTCGGTCTCGCCGGTCTCGGTGTTCCCCTTGGTGGCATTGTCGCCTCTGCTTCCGGTCTTGGTGGTCTCGTTACTGGTCTCGGCCCCTACGTTAACGGCCTCGTCACCGTCCTCGGTGCTGATGTCGGTGCTCTGCTCGTTGGCCTCTCCCCCGAAGTTGCCGGTCTCGTCTCTGGTCTCGGTCTCCCCACCGTCGGTGTCCCCGTCGGCACTGTCATTGCTACTCTCGGTACCTCCCTGAAGCGCGGTGAGATCCTCCAGGACATCACCCCCGAGGTTGGCTCCACTCTCCGTGTTACTGGCACCAACGGCGAGGAGCTCCTCGTCAAGCTGTCCCCCTCCGTCGCTGCCCTCGTCTCCGGCCTCGGTCTCCCCACCGTCGGTGTTCCCCTCGGTGCCGTCGTCGCGACCGCTGGCCAGGGTACCGGCAAGCTCCTGAACGACGTTGCCGCTCCCGTTGAGCAGCTCCTCACCATCACCGGTAACGATGGCCAGGACCTCTTGGTCAAGCTCTCCCCTGAGGTTGCCGCCCTCGTCACTGGCCTCGGCCTCCCCTCCGTCGGCGTTCCCGCCGGTGCCGTTGTTGCCACCGTTGGCCAGAACCTGTAAATAGACAAATATCTTGTCTAAGCAGGTCATTTCTTACGCAGCAATGGATAGCGTTCCGGAAGCCTCGTGAATACCGGGTCCTCCACAACCTTATTTTGTGCATATATTGACCCGAAAGGGTGCTTTTTCTTGTATGAACTATTTTGGAAGACCATGGGGATTTTTGGTGTCTCGTCTTCCACCCTTTTTACCCTTTTTTTCTTAACTGGTCAATGACATTAACATATAATGTTCATGGAGCTCAAGTCCCCTAGAACATAACTATAATGTGTACTACTATTGAAAAGTAATGTGATGTTCATATTCAGAACTAGATCCTAAGCTTTATGTATTAAGCGTAGCGAGGCTTTTATATGCCTAGGCGGTGTTGTCAAATAGCCAGTAAATGTTCCATGGTTCAAATGAACCTATAAAGTTCCAAGATTGCTTTACTCGCGTCATTTACTGAGAGACGACAGACAATATATTCGTCTTATTCCATTTCCATATTCTCAAGGCCAAGGCCGCTTTTTATCCAGGTTCCTCAAAATTAGCTAAAACCAAAATACTACCTGGGCTCCGTGAATGTGCTTCATGATTAGCCTCGTTGCTTTGGGCTCCTACAATATCTACACTGGTCGATCAAACCGCCCCGAATGCCAAGACACAGCCTGTAATAATAAGATTGCGGGAAGCTGTAAGGCGAATTTAAGCTTAGTTACAGTATGCTACCCAAGTAGCTTTGTCACATGGAAATTATGATACAGATAGAAGTGTACCCCTGGGGCAATACCCTAGAAATACTGTTTGAAATCGAACGGAGGAAATCCGAGACAAGAAACAAAATAAACAATACTGGTTGAGCCGTGAAAATACAAATTTATCCGAACTGATATCCCGGATACCCATTGCCGGCCAGCGGCAATCCGGATGATGGGTCGTGCGTGTACGCCCCTTGGTTTGTTACATAGCTCATAGAGCTGTCCACCAACATCTTCCCTAACGGAGCCGACTGTCTTTCGAATTCCTCCAGTGGGGCTCGAAGATCCCATTTTCTCGCACAATACTTAAGCAAGTCGCGAACGTAGGCGATGCAGTGGATTGCGCGGGGTCGAGAGTTGAGCCGGTCTTCTTCATGGAGTTTGGGCGGATCCGGGGTTCCAGCGGGGACTGGAGGGGGAGTAGGGACTCTGGGGCTTAGGAGCATGTCGAAGTTTTCGGAGAGGATTTCGACAAATTTGTGGCCCACTTGGTGCACGCGCTGGATGTCGAAGAAGGTGAGGAATGGCAGGACACTTGGATTCTCCAGCACTTGGTGGATCTGGCTGACGTAGTCCATGGACCGGTCGAACAGGAGCGCCTTGTTGTAGTCGTCGAGAACGGGGTATCTGTGGGAGGGGGAGAGAAGAATGATCATGGTATAGAGAAGTTCGAGGCGGTATAGGAGGGAGAAATGGTTGGGGGCCTTCCGGGGACACTCGTGGAACCATTGCTTGGCTCGGAAGCAGAGCGTCCATATTTGGACCAGAGGCTGTGGAGAGGCCTCACGGGAGTTGTAGTACATATCTTGGTATCCATCGGACAGTATCTGTCGAATTTTTACGATGTGAAGGGCGGGCGCTGGATTTCGTAGGAAGATGTGGCTTTGTTCGCCGGTCGTCCCCGAAGTGTCGGTCAATGGCATAGAAACGTTGACGGAGGCATTGGAAAAGGAAAAGGTCCTTTGTAACGCAGTGCTCATTCCTCTGGTATTCGATTAGCAAGCGATAGACTTTAAGAGCTCACAAAAGATGAACACACCTATCCAAGGAATAAAGGCAGTGGAACACACGTCGGCGAACGTCGAGACGGTCCGCATTGGATAGAACCTCTGCAGGGGGGTCCTGATGAAGACCTAGATCCATCGCTACTCTTACGGCCATTCCAACGAGATGCCAACTGCGAAAGCGACCCGGGTCTACCAAGGCATACTGGGCAAGCAGCAGGATAGCTTGAATGCATGTGATAGACCCGGGACGTAGGACGCCTTCCGCATATGTCAAAGCCTCCGAAACCAACGCCAAAGCCCGCTGGTGGCTCTTGTCGTTGTTCTGATACGAGACCGAGGCGGACGCGACGGCGAGCACCATACGCAGCATCCAGTGGTCAAAGGGTTTGGCAAAGCGACCCCCCGACTGATAGACAGCGTCTACCGAGGTCCAAAAGCTAGTCTCGACAAAAAAGGGTAGCTGGACGAAGACGTTGTCAAAATAATACTGCAATAAGGGCGTTGCTTCGTGCCGGGCGGGCAACGCATTGGGCGTCCGTGGGGGTGGATATCCCACGGTTGCGACTGATAAGAGGAGATTGGCAAAGGTGGTCTTGGACGTGATGCCGTCGAAGTCGCGCGAAGTGGCATTGACCGACAGGAAACCGAAATCCCCGACCAGGTCATCGATGTCAGACACCTCTCGGCGATGCGCCGGTCCCAATGGGCGGTCCGAGGAGACCGATGTGATGGACGACTCCCGCGCGACGCCATTCCCTTCAGCGGAGAGGGAGTTTTGACGATCTCGGAGTTGGGCAATCTTCTTCTCGAGCTTCTCGCAGTAGCCCTCGAGCGAGGCTACATAGCTGCGTTCTTTCCCCTTGGCGAATTCGTCACTGGCACCGGAGCAGGTGCTCGCCTTGCCGACCTTCTCACAGGCGGAACAGGCGGGGAGCTTACCGTCGCACTTGATCTTCGCGGTACGACATCGCGAACAGGCGGCGACAGGACGGCTGACCTTGAGCAGCGGAGAGTCCAGGAAAGTGGTGGCCGTGGAAGGCATCCTAGCAGCTCTTCATCGTCCAGGGCAAGAGCCTCGTTTCTGCGCGGACACAGTCAGCGCGAACGGGGTTACTTTTCCACCCTTGCCAAAACCCCACCGGGTCGCGTCACCACATTCTTTTCGTTACTCACATGGATCGACGACGTAATTTAGCGATTAGGCCCCTAAAGCCGTTGAGCCACCTGCACGAGCTGAGGTCTGCCGATTCCGAACACAAACCTTAGCAGGATAAGAGGGGGAAACGTTGGGCAACGAGAGAACCCCCACCTGCTTAAAGGAGAACTTTTTGTTCTCGACGGAACCCTGTCTCAATTCACATTTCCGGCGGCACACGGACTTGAATCGTGGAACTGCACGGACGGCGATCTTCCTTAGTTTCTTTAGCACCCCTCGTTTTCTTTTTCAAAGCCGACGAGACTATTTGGCGACTCCTGCTCTTCTCAGTATAAGTCGACACGCCTTCAGCTGCTATCGACCGTGGTTCACCGTCGCCCTACAAATAAGAATCTCCCTTCAGAGCCTTGAGTCTCCACTGCAGCGGAGACCTGCCGTCGCTCCGTCGCTCCCACTCTCCCCCGTCGATCAAGATCTCGACCCGAGGTTAGGCCCCTCAGACCATTTCACCGCGCGCTACAGAACATGCCCGCATTGTGATAGGACCCTGTCCGGTTTGCCCCCCTTGCACCAGCTTTGTCCCTGTGGTCCTGACGTTGGGTCTGCGCCTCCCTCACTCGGAAAAAGATCATGTCGACTGAAAGGGCTGCATTGGTGGACTCGATCAAGTCCTGGACTGTGTAAGGCGCATGTGACCTGTCTTTCTTTTTCCCACGGGTCTGCGCGACGAGAGAGAGTTATCGGAGCCATGTCCCAGACTGCTCAAACCTACCCGGGGCTGCCCTCGCCGGAGTCCTCGTTGGAGCCGCCCGACGGTCGCATCGCGCACACGCTCACGGCTTGCACGAGATGCCGACAGGTATGACGCAACATCCCCGATGACTGTACCTAATTGTGCCCCCGGTACGACGACCTTTTCGAGCTCCCACTGACTCGGACTCCGTAGCGGAAATCCAGATGCGACCCCGGGATCCCTCGATGTGCACCCTGCGAACGAAGCAATGCCAAGTGCGTCTACTACGACTCCACCCGCGACACTACCATCCCTAGAACGTATATTGTATCGCTGCGGGAGAAGGCCCGCGCGCTCGAAAGAGAGCTCGCCAGGGCCGAGAAGGATATACAGCATGCCGCCGACGCGGAGTTGATGGTGCGGGGCGCTGGACGCATCCGCTTCAACCAGCACGACGAGCCGCGATACTTGGGACCCTCGAGCGGCATTGCCATGACCCGCCTGGTTATGGAGATCGCCAAACAGAATACCGAGTCGAAAAGCATCAAGGATGTCGTCCCCGATTTGACGGCCCAGGAAATCAAGGCGGCTTTTGCACGGGAGGACTCGAAACCGACCTCCAAGGTATATCCCATGATTAGCTCGCTTCCGCAGCCCGAGCTGCCCGAGCGGAGCCTCACCTACAAATTGATGGATCTCTTTGTGGCAAAAGGTACATGTTTTTAGACTCTCGTGGACCACTGGTGGTGGTGACTGACTTTGTTCTCTACTTCCAGCACAAGCACTCCTCCCGACATTACACGAACAAAGCTTCCGGCAGGAAGTCGAAGAGGTTTTCAACGGCTCGACCGATCCCTGCTACAACTTTCAAATACGCATGGTCATTGCCATCAGCATGCAGAAGCTGAGCCCGGACTATGCTGGCTTAGCCGACAGCTACTACCTGGCTGCCCTGCCATATCTGGAACCGACCTTAAAGCGGATGGATCTGAGAGCACTACAATGTCTAGTGCTAATTGCTCAGTATTCAATGTTAACTCCTACTCGAACAGCTGCGTACTGGGTCGTGGGGACCGCCGTCAAACTGTGCCAGGACCTGGGGTTAACGGAAGAGGCCACAATCGCCAAGTCGCCTTGTGGCCAACCTCTGAATCCATTGGAGATTGATATGCGTCGACGACTGTTCTGGATCGTGTTATCCATGGAATTTGGGCTTTCCCACAGCTTAGGCCGTTCCAGCTGCTACAGTGTGACCCATGACAATATCGACGTCAAGTTTTTCGAAATGGTAGATGATCGGTATATCACGGCCGAAGGTATCATCCCAGGCGCAAAACCGGTCCTCTCCAAGTGTATCTCCATCCACTTCCTCAAAATGCGACTGTTACAATTGGAGGCGCGGCGGGTACTGTATTTGAATCGGCGTGAGACGCCAGTTGATGATCAGGATCCATGGTTCTCCCAAATGCTGGAGAAGTTGGGCCACTGGATGGATTCTTGCCCCAAGAACGACGATGGCAGCGGCCTGAATGTGAAATGGTACGTATACTGTCCTGCCTCTTTTCCGCATCTGACAATGGGCTCATTTCTCTGCAGGTTCGAAGGCAGGCGCAATACTATAATCTGTCTTATTTATCGGCCATCACCCCAAATACCCGAGCCGTCGGTCAACGCGGCGAAGAAATGCTACGACGCAGCAGTTTTCAACATCGCCATGCACAAAGAGCAAACAATCACAGGTTCCGTCGACCTTACATGGATCTTCACTCAGTCTCTCTTTATGGTTCTAAACACTGTTCTGTGGACACTCTCATATCCTGAAATCCGCAAGGAGCATCCAATTGAGGAGGTCCAGGGTTACTTGGACATGGCTCTCGAGGTGATCGTCTTTGCAGCTGAACGATGGCCCGGTGTCCAGTCTGCATTGCTTCTTTACAAACGCCTCGTCGTCGCCTGCTTGAAAGCGTACCAAAGCGAAGAATCGTTTGTCGTACACTCGCCCTCCAACCATCCGACTCCGACTTCTTCTCAAGACGTTATGACTCCCCCGGCAATGTCCAGCCCTTCCAGCACCACCACCACGACCGCCTCATTCCACTCACAAGGCTATCGATTCAATGGATTACCCTCGACCGATGGTAGCCCTTCGACCGGCACCCTTTCACGGGGCCATTCCGCCGACCCGACCATTCCCTTTTCACAAGTGACCCAAGAACCTACACCTCCGGTCTATGCCACCGACCCGGTCAAGTCGACACCGGTTGCCCCCGCAGCCCCAACATTTGGCGTGCAACCACCGTCCGGGGCGCCAGAGATTGGGACTCAATTTACATCTCAGGAGTATTGTGTACCCAATGCCCTATTCTCTGATGTTTCCATTGATCCAAATACTCCCTATAACTCGATGCCCTCCGTCGTTCCTGGTCTCCAAGGATGGGACCCGAACTTCTCGCTTGCTTCCACAACAGCCGGTCATCTAGCTTACATTGACGCCGCAGTCGATCCAATGCAATGGACGACCTCCATCTCAGACCAGTATTCTCAATACTTCAACGAACCCTTCCCGACGGAGTCTTGGCGTGAGCGCACGCTCAGTCAGCAAGAGCAGATTGAGCTGATGGCATCACTAGAGCAGAATATTCCGGACGTTTCTGCTCAGCTGGTGCGCGAGTCCAATGCCTTCTACCAGTCATGAGTGATCTGAACCGGCTTATTCCTATATTGGGACTGACGCTCCGGTGAGCTTCAGCTATACGAGTTAGGAGTGCATGACGATAGAGAGAACATGTTTTACTTTAGGCTGTCTTCTTCTTGGATCGACAGGTATCTTTGACGCATATTTCATATAAGAGTTCAATACACACGGGATGTGCCCCAACATTTCTTACCGAAGACTTTCACGTGTAGAGTGAGTGACCTTGATCCTATGACACAGCATGTACAGTATGATATACAAGTAGTCGGCAACGTAGACACTAATTACCTCCACCGGATGATTGCCACTGAGGTCATTGGGGAAAAAAAAGGCAATCACTGGAGCTTCAGCTTTGAACGACAAATGAAACTCCTGGACCGCCTACACGTTCACCCGTGACTTCTTGCATGCACGCCGAGCTGAGACCGGTACCGCGTCACGTGCCCGGCCCGTTTTCCCTCCTCAGCAGCGCCGTCTTCGACAGCATCTTGACCATCCACCCCCTCCTCCGCTCATCCCATCAACCACCAATCCTTACCGCCTGCGAGGATTTATTTCGGCTCCCTGGAATGCATATGATCTAGGCTGGCCGTGGAACGACCTGCTCGCCCGCCTGAGCGACCGTCGACCGTCGACCAGGATCCCCCTCTCCAACGGCCAGCGCTCGTATCGAACTTCGCGATTCGGACTCTCTCACTCGTGAAAGCAAGTCCCTTTCGATTCGGAAACCCTCTGAAACTACGTTTTCCACGGGGTTCTCATGTCTGATCGCAACCTTTCAGCATCCTTCCCAGCAGGTCCTCCTTCACCTTCATCTCCCGCTACCGGGTCTCTTAAAGAGAACCGACAGCTCCCCGTCTCCTCGGATCACATCCCTCAGACTCCGACATCGCCTCCGTTGATGTCTGTCAGCGAACAAAGCCATGTCTCCAACTTTACATCGGCCCATACTTCACCAAACCAGGCGACAACCCAACCACCCAACACATCATCACCTCCCTCATCTACGCCGATGTCAACGCAGGTATCTCAGCAGCCGACCGTGAGCACGACGAACTCATTCCCTACTCCCGCCAGTAGTGTGATCGCTGCGTCGACGGAGGACGCGGATCATAAATCTTTCAGCCCAGGAATGCAGGAGCCAGCAAGGAACACGGAGGGGACGTCCAATCAACAATATATAGAGCGCAGACAAACCTCTCACGACGAGCAGCCCTCGGTGACAGGAGCAGAGGCTGAAGTACGCGATTTTGCCACCGGGCAGAGCCAGCAGATGACTGACGGGGATGACATGGATCTGGATAAAGAACCAATTTCTGGCCTTGGCGCCCGGAATGTCGGTCTAGATTCTCTCCAGGAGGACTTCACTTCGGCTTTCCATCTTTGCAAAAGCTGTAAGAATTCCCCGAGTTTGCCCATAGCTGCCGCATTGGCAGCGGTGTGATTGCATTACCCCGGGAACCAAACTTTTATTAACACTGGCTCTTTGTGCTTGATAGCGCCCATTACGACTGGACCGGATCCGTCGCTGGACCTCATTTCCCTCTATGGGCTAGGCTCGGTTGCGCAGTCGGTAGCACGAATTGACCCTGTTACAGGAGAGAAGATCAATCGGTTGAGAAAGTCCTACGAAGGAAAGCTGAAAGGGCTAGGTCTGGCGGGACGGAACAAGCCGGTGAAGCAAGAGCCGGGGGCACCTGGCAGTCTGCGGCATCTCACCATGTGGCCCGAGGAGGAATGGCAAAACCAGAAGGTCATGGGGAAGCAGATCAAGGTCGCAGATGTCGATTCCGCCCTTCAGGGCATGCAGACTCGCGCCATGCAGTTGGAACCGGGCATCGTTCCAAACAACGACTTTTGGGAGGACGTGCTCGGTCACGAGAAACCGACTAAGAACCAGGGCTCCGGAGAGACCAGCAAGAAACCCGCTCCTACTTCAGGAGGTCGATCTTCCATGCAGGGGAACACAACTCCAATGGCGAACCAAGAAGAGCGGGCGCGGCCCAGTCGCGGCCGCAAGCGACATTACGATGATAACAGCTTTATTGGTTACGGCGAAGGCTTTGCCGATGACGATGATGATCCCGGATTCTACTCGAACGGCGAGGGAACCGGGAAAAAGAAACGAAAGAAGGTATGCAGCCTTGCCCTCTCGGGTTCCAGGACCGCCCTCTAATTCAATTGCATCAACAGGACCACGTCTCCAAAGTCTCCACCCCAATGTCTGAACGAGGCGGAAGCTATGGGGTGGGTATGTTCGGAATTGGTGCCAGATGAGACTCCAAAAAGCAGTTCTCTGTCTTTTCTTCTTCTCTCGCGCGGTTATTGAGATCACTGCTTGTTTTACCTGGGGAGATGACATCCCCACCGAGTGGGGCTGTCTGGTGCAGCTTTCAGGACTCAGTCCACTCAAACCCCAGAAAAACAACACTGCCAACGCCACTTTTTCTGTGGTTCCTTGTTGGTCTGGCTTTGTTACGGTCGGCTCTTTGAAACCACCGAAAAAGCAACGGATGAGCTACGCTCAGAACGGGTGATGGAACGGATCGGTGGGATGGCCTGGCGAGAACTTCAAGGCTGCACACTCGGAGACCCTAGCTGTTGGATTATCGATGCCAATTACTAGGCCTTGCTGTGGTCCCGATGGACTCGCCTGAAGATAACGCCCAGCGCCTCAAGACCCCACGCGAACCCCAAACGCCCCACTTTGTTTTCATTTTCATTTCTCGTACATGTTGCATCACGGTGCTGGATATACCCGGCTTCATCTATCGGACGGCGTTCTGGAGGGGTGGGAAACAAAGTATTCCACGAGAATACAACGTGATTGTGCTTTGCAGTTTGTTTTCTCTCGGCTGTTTTTGCGTAATCCTTTTTGACTTCGAGATTTCCACTGCTGTAATGGCTGGTTTCGTTTTCTTTTCTGCAATGGGTGTCTTATGCTACCGCTTGGAGTCTTTCTGATATGTTTGTGTGATATTTTAGCCCCGCGCGGGTTTTCCATACAAGACTGATCCCTTTTGTGTCTGACATTAGGGCCCGATAACGGTACTCGAGGTCTATACTTGGACTATTTGGGGTTGGATTGAGATGAATTGACTGAATAGATAAAAAGTGCTTCACGTTCGTAGGGCTAGAGAGCAAGTTGCTGTCTGGCGTTGTAGTTGTTGGGGTAATGTTCGGGCTAGTCTTTAACTGTAGCCTATGTGAACAAGCCGTTGTTCGTTCCGTTTCATCCATACAATGGTGTCTATAAACAATATAGAACCATGGAAGCGGCACACGATCCGGATCAAATTTTTCGGCATACGCAACACATTCAGCTTCAGCCAAGCCATGAGACCCACGAGCCCGTGGCTTGACGAAGCAAAAGAAAGCGCCGGCGATGCCGTGAAGACTGCGGTGGCTTACTTTAACTCAGACCACGCTGAGTTCTCCCATTCTTTGAACGGAGATCCCGACAACGGTCTGAATGGTGTGAAGAGTCTGGAAGATCTGAGATCTTGGCATACGATTGATAACCAGATTTTATACGGTCAACGCCTTGCCAATTCCCGGCAATTGTTCACCGGATCGCAGGTCCCTGACCTGACTCACTTCGAGATCAAAGTCATTTCGCTACGGCTCGTATGGGGGTGAATGTAACTTTTTATACTGGGCATGTTCATGTTGGATATACATAGTTCTCCCCGTAGGAGCCAATCAGCGGGTGCCCGTTACAACCAGCCCCACACCAAATCTTATCAGCGATTCAGACATCTCTCACTCATCTCTTCCTTGTATATTCCACCCTCCACCGTCAGACGCCAGTCAATTGAAACGATAATAAAGCGCTCAGTTGAAACAATACAATTTGTCATTTCCCCCACCATGTCAAAGTACGAGCTCGCGCTTGAGCGCATCGACCAAGCGCACAGCGACGACCCCAACCAGGTCGAGTCCAACAACACTACGACCCCCTACGAGCTGCACTACGCCCGCAAAATGACCTTCTACCTCGAACGCATCAACCCCACCGCCTCCGACCTCCTCCGCCTCGCCATCCGCGCCCAGCACTTGCGCCGCTGGGAAGTCCCGCGGAGCTCTTACCCCGCCACCAAAATCGGGTACCACTCATGGCGCTCCGGGCTGCAGAAGCGACAAGCCGAGCTCGTCGAACAAATGTGCCTGGATAGCGGGTACAGTGCTGATGAGGCAGCTCGGGTGGGCGCAATGGTGCGCAAGGCGGATCTCAAGGCTGGGGACCCGGATACGCAGACGTTGGAGGATGTGGCATGTTTGGTTTTCCTGGATGATCAGTTTGACAAGTTTGAGAAGGAACTTGGGGATGAGAATAAGATGATTGATATCTTGCGCAAAACGTGGGGCAAGATGTCGGAGGCTGGGCATGCTGAGGCGTTGAAACTTGATTTGTCGGAGCGAGCGACGGCTTTGGTGACGCGGGCTTTGACCGGTTAATCTTACGTCCAGGTTTATCTTATAACGAAGGCTTAAAGTGTAGATATCTCAGATATGGAATGAATAAGTGCATTGATGAATTGTCTCCATTGCTCGTGCAAGGATCGCTGATAGACGCCAGATATGAGATCGTCCGGTCATTATGAGTAGAGAAAGCAACCAAAAACTCCAACGCTTTTGCGCATGCAGGAACCAAATGTCGCTCGGCTCTAGTTGGCACCACCCGTGTCAATCAGTCGCACCAGGCCAATAGCCGCACCGGCAGCAACGCCTCCAACGAAGCACATCTGCACACCTCCCCAAATCCCCGCAACGACATTATCACGTCCATTCCACCCGCGCACAACGCAGGTCTTGATGTAACCGAATGCAAACAGGGTCACTCCCATCACACCAATACTCCAGTACAGGGCCGCAATGACTTGCGACACGATGAAGTAGGGGATCAGCGGGATGAAACCACCGACGAAGTATCCCACTGCAAGCGTGACGGCCGAGATCCAAGCCTGGTTGCAGTCGGGCGCGGACTCGCGGTGGTGGAAGGCCAGCAGGAACTCCAGTAACCGCTCCTGCGAGGCGTGCAGGTCGCGTGTGATGTCTTCGATGGCAGCGTTGGAGAGTCCGTAAGGCGCAAAGGTCTCGCGGACCATATCTTGTGTTTCTTGCGAGTCGTTCTCGATCAACGCTTGTGTTTCGCGCACCGTGGCTTCGTATGATTCGCTATACGCTCGTTAGAGCTTGTCTCGGCGGATGCGTTTTGACTTTGGAACTTACCCTTCACTCTTTGCTCCGACGTACCCACCCAGCCCCATGGAGATGGCACCGGCTGCCAACTCCGCCAGACCACCCAGCACGACCACTTTGGTGTTCCCGAGCGCAGATAGACCGGCGCTCAGGGCAAAGGGCACCGTCAACCCGTCCGATAACCCGAGAATGGCATCCGAGATAATACGAGGGTTGATGCGTGCCCGTGCGCCGCCGCCGCTGCTGCCGCTGCTGCCGACGGTGGAACCGTCATTGCTGATGCAGCGCCCGAAAGTGTCATAGGAACGACCGTTCTCGAGGTCCTGGTCCGAGTCACCGCGGACGGTATCGTCATCGTCGATGCGAGCTAGAAGTGGCTTGCCTGTATCTGAATTAGCATACGCTTTTCTTCATGCCCACGATGTTGCTACTGACCTGATAGTTTCGGTTCCTGTGTTGGAAACAGCTTCTTCTTGAGAAAGAGCAAGGCCATGATTCTTGATGACACCCACGCTACGCTCTCCGGGTGTTTTATGCAAGTAGCGGCAAGCGTGACTGACGTCAGGGCGTGTTCACTTTACACGAGCAGGTCGAAAGGAAAGAACACCGGGGTATCAGCTCAATTTGGAGGAGCGAGTTTTGAAAGAGAATACCGTCTGCAAAACAGTATAGGGCCCTCAGGGTATCAAGGTAGCTCAAAGAGCCGTGAAACAACCACCGTTAGAAAAAGAGAACGGACGAGATGAAGATCAATTGGAAATCTTTGACAATTACAGCGACCCAAGACAGACAGTCTCACCCTCCTTATAACCCCATCCACCACAACGGGCTCGGCCAACAAGCAGCTAGACAAGCACAGAACCCCATCAGTTAGCGCAAGCCAAGGGCGAAAAATTAGAGATGCATTCGTCAAGGAGGGGTCTCAGCACCAATCAGCGACCATGCAAACGTCAGCGACAGCCATCATTGAGCCAAGATGCGCTTTCTCGCAGCTGCGATGCAGCCAATTCTCGCAAATCCAACCGTTGCCATTGGACATCGCCGATATGCTGACCATTGCGTTCGATATGACTGGTCGACGATCGCGATCTACGTTCCGGTCCCCATCTCGCGTGTATGATTGGTGGAGATCCACGTTAGGGCTCGGGGCTAAGAGCCTCTTTGATTTCTAGATCGGTTTCTTTCCAAGCTCTCTCCCGTCTTGACTTGCTCGGCAGCTCCACCGTTATTTCCTTCTGCCGTGTCCTGGAATTAACCCTCAGACGAAATCTCTGAGTGTTGAGCTCTTAGTTGCCCGGATTGGGCGCGTAGCCAATGGTACGCCGGCCATTGCGTAACGCGGAACGCAGCGTGGAAAAGCGGTGGGAGCAGGCGTGAGATCGAGCCAGTTCTAGTGTCTGTTACTGGGACATCCCGAACCTTGCTCTCCGCCAATCGTTTGTTTTGTAACACAAAGCAGAGAGTGCCGGGTTGGACTGTGGATACGAGAAAGAATAGGATTGACGCGAATCCTGATGACAATACGCAATATGCAAACTCTACACTGTCTCCGAGGTCCTCATATCAAGTCACCGAACGAGGCTCGAGGTACTCAGTTGTCTCCCAAGGCCAGATAGTCTTAAGTATTGAGGCCAGGCCTGCGACAATAATCAGTCAGCGCGTTCTCGATCTTTCGCTTGAGGCCACAGGGAGAGTCTAGCCGCCATGCCCCGAGATCTCTAGCAGCGCCCAAAGGTAATTCATCGCTCCAAGATTCTATTTTGGTGAGTTTCCATCGCAGACTTGAATAGGACGATCAAGTGAGGAGGAATGACAACGACGGGCACGATCGAGTTTCTCGTCGATCGAAGATCTCCTGGTGGTCCACTTCCCAAGATAGTTCCGGCAGACCCAACGACACCATTAACAATGGAAATTCAAAAGTGCGAACTTTTGTCCCGGGAGATATATGATATTTCTGCCGAGAGCATCCAGTGCAGCTTAATTCGTAGTCGCGATGATCTGACGGGGAAAACAACCCGTGATGCGCGCTGCATGACGGGATGTAGGGACGGACCGTTGGAAAACCTCCGTTCTTCAACTCGATACGCGAAGCTCAGAAATGACAAATAAAAAAAGATTCACCAGTTACATTCAACATCGATCTTTTCCATTACTTCAATATTTGGTTCATAGGACCGTAGTTTGTTGGTAGGAAGCCCTGGAACAGAAGGCCTCCCCAGGCACGGATATCCCTGATTTTCTCCACACGCATAAGCGGCCCAGCTATCTCGACATCGCTGTGTTCACCGGGGAGATTTCGGTTTCGAGGTTCTGATGAGAAAGCAAGAACCTTTCCAGATGGCACATCTTAGGAAAAGAAGGATGAGCAGAACTCTACTAATTAGTAAAGTCAAAACACATAGATTACACCCATTATCTCTTTTTCTCTATGCACAGATTCATACAATCCTCGGAATGTGGAGAGAATTTGTGCCGTCATTACTTCGAAGTGAGGATGAGGCTGGGATATGTTCCTCGGTGAAACTATAGAATACGCCTCACACCGGGCGCAGGCGAACACCGGGTGGAAGTGAGTCTATCCGGCCTGCCTCATCACCTTCGACACGCTTGCGCCACTGCGTGAGCCGCCGGAAAGGGCTCGGATGAATCGGATGCGAGCGGCATCCATGACATAGCCAGTAAATAAACATGGACTAGAGCTGCCTTGCATTGGGCATGAAGTTTATCCCCTCGTGCAATTGACTGCCGAACCCGACGAACCCTCTCCGGAATAGGAAACTCTTATGTATTCCGGCGTGGCATTGCCAGGGCGAAGCGCAGCCAAGCGCTGTGCTTCAAGGCAGACGAATTACAAAGTAATCACGACTCCGTCCGTGTCTTTAGGGGGATGAGGCGGAGCGGAAGCAAATGCGCGCGGAGTCGTCTCGTTGATAAGCAGTTGTGGCGCATGATTGTGGCTGGTGCAGGTAATTCGCACGAAAGAACGGCCGTTTGCAGTTTAGCGGTGGCTCGTCCAAGTGGATCGCCAGGAACCACCTTTATTCCCGGGCTGTGCAAGACATGTCAGCGTGATGATGCCGTCCGCTGCGCCCCTCTCCAGGTTTTCACTCGGCACAGTTCAGGGATACGGTTAAATAGCGGTGTTTGTCCTTTGTATTCTCCAAAAGTCTCCAAATAAAGCACCAGGTGAAACCGAACGTTGCCTCCACCCGTCTAGACCTTTCTATTTCTGTCCTTATCCGGTGGCAAACCCCCCTTTATCTTTCTCTTATCCTCCGCCTTGATTCCTCTTCTCGACACAGCAGCACCCAAAGTCCTCACAACTCACATCACACACCATGGCTGAATCCGCTTCTCCTCCTCACTCGCTGCCATCTTCTCCCTCTTTCCACGCCAGTCGTTCCTCCTCATCACGGCCCTCGCTCTCCATCGACCTCTCCAACATCCCCCCGCTTTCGCAGCCTACGCCACCCTCAAACACCCTCTTGATCACTGATTTGAACGACCTGGTCCTCTTCCAGCCGTCGTCTCTTGAAGCGATTCGTAACCAAATTACTGTCGTGGCACGCCTGAACTCCTTCTCACCGCTCCCCTCATTCCGGCGCATCGTCTGCTCCTTCCATTCCGACGACGATGCCGTCGCCGTCCGCAAACAGCTGGAGGGCACCAGGCTCCTGAACCGCAACGTGCGACCGCGGATCTATTTCGGCGAGCCAACGCCTGTCCTCAGTGAGGAAGAGCTGCACCGGCCCAAGCGCCACCTCGAGGCCCCGCAGCTCGGCAAGCTCTTCTTCATCTCCCCGCCGCCCAGCCCTCCCCACGGCTGGACCATGCGCAACGAGGACCCGCCCAACAAGGAAGTCCACGCCAGTGACCTCGCCAGTGCCCTGGCTATGCTCAAGACCGATCAATCCGAACCCGCCCCCGTCGACCCCGCCACGCCCGTGTCTATTTCCTCCGAAAACCGCACCGGCAGCTGGCCGCTGGCGGGCTCGCAGCAGCGCTCCCGCAGCAGCACCGTTATCTTCAACCCTGAAGACCATGGACACAGCCCCAACCTGCCCGCTGTGATGGTTGAGGATGTCAGTCTGGCGGGCCTTGAAGATGAAGATGTTGATATGGACTCGGACATGAGCCCGATTGAGATGTCGTTGAAGAAGTTGCCGCCCAAGACGGCGCGGCCTCCGGTTGAGCTGATGGGCTAAAAGACCGGTTTGAAGCTGCATTGTTCGTTTTAGCGAGGGTTTTGCATAGATCATCCGCAAAGTGGAGTGCTTTTTTGGCGTTGGGATTGGTGGTTTTGTCTCTTTGTTCACATGTCGACTTTGTCGGTTCTAAAAGAGTATTGCTAATAATATACATACTATGCTACACACTTTGTTTCACTTGTATGGAGTTCATTCGCGGCTATGGCTCACTCGGTCCCACTTGGCATCCATCAGTGGATCGATCCTCATGAAAGATCCTTGCCCCCATTCCCCCATCTTCGACACTCACGAAACCTTCAATGAATCCAAACTACCAACAGTCAGTCCACAGAAAACAGGTCGACAACCCCTCGACTCCACCACTAACCTCTCCCCATTCTGATCGTGGCATTGACCGCATTCACAACCGGGCACGCCGAGATTGAGCTCGCGCCAAATCTTTTGCAGATGCTCCTTGAGTCTGATCTCCTTCAGATCCATCTCATCAGTCGGCATCCACGAAGTCTGCATGCGACTCGCCAGCGCATCCATCTTCTGCGCGAAATCGTCGTCGCCCACCTTCATGGTAAGTCGACCCAGCTGCAGCTGCATCAGGTCGATAGACGCGGCGATCTCGACGGAGCGGCTCGGGTGGCATTTCAGGAGCTCGCTGTGGCATAGCAGGGTGCTGGTGAGGGCATTGCATTTGCTGCTGAAGCACCGCGACTGGTTGTTCTCGATTTTGATTGATGAGATCTGCCGGGCGAGTCCATCCAGGACATCGACGATCTCAAGATATTGCTCTGGGGATCGGCGAAGAGCTATACTTTGCTGGTTTAGCTGGGCGAGGAGTCTGTCGCGCTCCTGGGCGAAGGACGAGGTAGTCCTGTGAGTTGGGGATGCCATCGCGGGCGTGGAGATGAGAGTAGAGTGAGTGAGTGTGATGAGAAGATGTTTGAGACCTGATGCAGTGGTATTGGCGGCATTTTTGGGAGTTTCGTGTTGAGTTGGAAGTGACGGTGACCGTTGCAGAAGGGACGATGGTCGACGGTTAAAGACTCGGTCAAATGAATTGATACGATAAAAAACAAGGACTCGTTCTCTCTTGTCTCGCGTAACATGTTTCAATAATGGACAATTAGCTACGGAGTAAACTCATTAATGCATTTCAATCTATTAAGATGATCTTTCGGCACTTCTGTGTTCCCGTATCACGGTCTCAACAAAGTCCATCATGCTATACGAAGGTTCCTCAGTCTTAATCGTCAAGCTCTCTGATGCTTAAATGCGTAAACTTTCCACTGAAACCAGCCATCTCCTTATATCATGCCTAACTACCGCCTGATTCACCGGTCCCGCGTGCACTATGGAGTATTTCAGCAACTTGATAACCGAAACTCAGTAGCGACGCGGTGCCAGAATGGCTTCTGCTCTCTATTGTCATTTCTATTCGTCAAATTAATTAACAATACACCTGCTAATCCCCCAACTGCCACCGTCACCACCTCCAATTTTATAGCTCACAAACTCTTTGTACTCCGCACGATAATAGGCCGCCTCTTCAAATGAATTCCACGGACAATCAACCTGAATCTTTTGACGATATGGAGACTTATCAAAAACTAGCCGAAGGGTGTATTCAGCATTGCTGGGTTTGTTATAGTGCTCAACCACGAAAGGTAACGCGAAGCGCCCGCTTTCAAGACGCACGGTATACGTCTGCGGCTGATAAGCGTCTTCGGTAAAAGGATATTTCTCGTTCTTGAAAACGTCCAGCGCTTGCCCCCATCTTTCGCGATCTGGGAGGCGTTCCGTGAGGGTGATTTCGAGACTAAGATATGCTATAGTTTGCGGACTCCTGGTTTGACGAATGCAGATTGTTTGCTCGAGAGCGTTGAGGTTGAGGGTTTTCCATTTAAAGAGCTTCGCAAATTTATAGTGTTGCTCTCCGCCGTCAAAAATCTAGTGTTGTGTTAGTGGTTTCTATGTCTACAAGTACGCGAGGCCAATCGATATACTTACTTCCCCTTCGCCATTTTGAAAGAAATGAAGAAAGGCCGTTCCACCATCATAGAACCAACTTTCGGAAGTGAGGATGGATAGGAGGGTTTGTGGCTCGGTGAGTGCCATGCTTCGTGTGTTGAGTGTGGCAGAGCTGGAATAAATGCCTTTGCGGGGGAGAAGTGGAGGCTGATAAGAGTGGCCCCAAAAGTTGGTGCCTGCGAGAGTGCGTGGGTATATCCGATTCTGAATGTTACAGCAGTATTATACGTTACACAATCATTTTGGAAATAAAAGAGATCTATCCTTAGCGAAGTGTAATTTACGACTTGGCTAAATATGGACTAAAGCGGCTTGAGATACGGACCGAGAAACAATTCATGAGTGTCCATTGGGAAATCTGTTTTCGAATTCAACTGTAATGGAAATTCGGATTGGCGCTGACCGTGAGAAGGAGTAAATTCCTGGCTTCGAATACGGCTATACATTGATTTCGCATTGAACCGCAGAAGAATATCCTTCATCTGCAGCACCGTCTCGAAAGAAAGTTTCGTAAAACAACTTTGATTTTGACCGAAGGTGTAGATAAGTGGGCTTTTTTTCAATAGTGAGAAGCTATAAACAAAGCGGTTTCGAATCTCCGAAGATCAACGACCGCCGCATAATATCACACTCGACATGGAACTCCAAATGCGCCGCCAGCCGCCAAAAAAGCACAAATTGAAAGAAACTCCAACCTGCATGCTCGAACCTCGTTTCGGGTATTTTTATCCCCTTTTATCCGCTTAGAACCCGTAGGCGCTCTGCCCATACGGTGTGGCACCGTAGGGAGTTTGTGCACTGGCTCCCCAGGCATTGGCAGCACCGTTTCCATACGAAGTCAGGTTGCCATCGATGCCCTCTGGCGGTTCGTAGGCGTCGGGGTCAGCAGCGCCTAGCATCTCTGCATCTTCATGGCCGTGCGCGCCTTCACCCGAGAGCTCGGAGATGGTAGTAGCAAGCTTCTTCATGAGAATGTTAATACCTTGTTGGATGATGACGTCGGGTTCGAGGTTTCCGATGCTCTCAACGTCAATGTAGAAGGTGTTGGGCTCGGCGTCGTAGTCAAAGGGCTGGTCGGGGTTGGCAGCGGGCTCCCACTCAGCGTTGGCAGAGATGGGCCTGGAGCCCGGAATCAGTATAATTCTTCATCGAATCGACTGGATCACATACCATTCACTCTTCGCATCCTGCTCGTACCAGTAGTCCACGTGCCGCAGGTTGTTATGCGGGTCGTACTCGAAGCCCACGGCAGCAGTGGGTGCCCACTTTGCATGCTCCTTGGCGGTACCCTTCTTAGCCAAGCAGGTCAGCTTGATCTCCTGGCCCTTCCGAAGCTTGCAGATCAAAGCGCCCTTCCCCTCCGCGTCCGTGATAACGGGGTCTCCGATTGTGTCGTTCATCCGCTCGCCCTGAACGATCAAATCACGGGCATAGACGGGCATGATTCCGCTACTGCAACGTGTGTGCAGCGTCAAAGTCACGCTGCAGCGCACACAGGAGGACTCGCAGTCGCACTCGCGCGTATACTCCAGGTCCGTATCGCAGTTCTTTGAATTGAGAGGGATCATACCCAGGCGGTGGGCAAGCATCTCATCGGGCAGCACGGAGGTGTTGCTTTCGATCTCGACCAAATCCAGTGCGACGGTGTTGACTTCGGCCAGGATGGCTCGGCGGAGAGAGTTGGCAAACGCCAGGTCGACCGAGGACAGTCGGAAATCGACGCGGTAGGGCTCCGCCTGCGTGATGATAGTCAGTCATCTGCCGTGACGGCTGGGGGAAAAACCGGCGGCAACTCACTTCACGGACTGTAACCTGCGGCCCTTGGGGCTCCAGATCCATCTCGTAATCCATTCTGTCTTTGCGGCAGCGCTCGTCGCCGCCACCCGAGTCTCCGTGTATGCGCGTCTATCTGCCGGATATTGAAAAGAACGAGAACTCCAGGCAGAATTTCGCGCAGTTCGGAGTGGACGGAGGGATTGGAGGAGATAAAGGGAAGGTCGGGGTTGACTGCGGCGGGTGAATGATTTGCTGAACTCGCAGGTCGGAGGGCGTCTTGGCGCTTTTCCTGATCGGGCGACCACCCTGAGCCGCCGATTCGCACATTTCAACGTCACGACAATTGAATGCGAACAACGCTGATATGAAGCGGATTTGTCAAGTTCACTTCGTCTTACGGATTGCTTACGGTCTAGTGGGAGTACGGGGGCGTGGTTCAGATTCAAATTCAAGTGCTAGCAAGAACTGTAGACGGTAATCCCCAGTTCACCTCTTGAGACAAGCTTGTCTTCCTTTCCCGTAGAAGTAGAAGAAGCAAGAGCCTCAATAAGATCTGACCACCTGAAGTAGCAGGCCCTCCTAACACGTTGGATGCGTAGGTTGGGGCCTGCGCGGAGCGTCTATGAGGATAGAAGCGAGAAAGCAAAGAACCGATATCATGCGCCAGAGGAAGAGGGACGGGTAATACAGCAGCCCGACCGCAGAGACGTATGTGATGCAAAGATGGAAGGTGAAGGTAAAGGGGGGTCGGAAGATGAGAAAATCGAGAAAATCAAGAAAGGAAGAGAGCCACCGATCTCTTTTTTTTTTCAGGGTCGTGTCAAGTCATGAATCGGGTGAGGAGCAACACCCGAGGCTTCGCGTGTCCGAAGCCATGTATCACAGTATGTACGGGCGGTGGCTATCGCTTGAGCGAGCTGCGATTTAAAGCTTCCAGCAGCTCGGGTCGATTGGCCAGCGCAGTTGCGGCCTCGGTGTAGCCGACCCACTGTCGTTTCCGCTTGTGCATCTCGGGCCATTCACTCTCTTCGCGGTCGACGCTGACTTCAAAGAATTGGTAAGAGGCCTTGGGGGCCTGTGCGGTGAGGAGGGTGGAGGGGCGCATGTCGGGGATCAATCCCAGATCCCGCAGCACGGTGCAGATGACGCCGGCTTCCTCCCACGCCTCGCGGCATGCAGCCTGCTCAGCCGTTTGTTCATCGGTCTCCCATCCTCCCTTGGGGAGCACCCAACCACCGGGACCGGCGGATTGAATCATCAGGACTTTGGTCTTGTCGGCGGAGATGGGGACAACGCCGGCCACCAAGCGCTCGCCTTTTGAACCGTAACCTGCAAGGGAATTCGGGGTCAGTATGATCATCAAGGTCGATCACCCCACTTGCGCAACATGAGACTTACGCTGGTTCTTGCGTCCGACGCGGGATTCCATGATCCGGTTTTGTGCCATTGTCATGCACAGGATTTCCCGATCCGTTCAGTTCCCGTTTCGAAGTACAACCGGGGGAGGCGAAAAAAGAGTGTGGAGGACCCGGGATTCGGAAATTGGGAATAGATAAAAAAAGAAAGAGAAATCGGTGCAAGAGAGAGGCTCTCAGCTCAAACTCCCACGGAGCCCTTGAAAGGGGGAGGAGAGTTGGGGGTGGAGAGGTTGAAGGCCGGTTCGGGTGTACAACGGTTTTCTGGCGGGCGGTCGGAGGGAAATTTTTTTCTCCTGAGGAAGAACAACGAGACGACACAAAAAGAAAACTAGGTCTTCCCATTCAATCCCGAGACAGACGGGAAGAGAAAGGTATTGGCAAGAGACATGGTGGGAAATGGAGGGAAATGGGGGAATGGGGGAAATGAGCGGGAATGGAACAGAGGATGAGGATTGAAGGGGACGAGTGGGCTTGGAGGGGCAGAATGGACCGGCGGCGCAGTCCGGCAAAGGCAACTGACTAACGTACTGAACACTACGGAGTTCTGGATTCGGGTTTCTAGTGTATTTTGTCGGACAAGTGATCCTGGGCCTAAGGACCGGGACGACTTGCAGACCAGCACTATGTATAGCCGACCCTGAACGTTGGTACCGAGACTGGGAAAGTCGGAGCGATTGGCGTCCGATCTGGTAAGCGGGCAGGTGATCTAAAGGTATCAGAGAGTACCGGTGCCGTGGGATAACGGGCAAATGCGCGCTGGGTAGATGTGTAGATTGGTGGTCACCAAGAGCCTCCTTGTATAGCTAGTATAATTTCAAGCCCGTCTCGCATGTTCTGCGTTTCCCGTCTTTCTTCTCACTCTCCCCTCCCTATGCTCAACTCACCACTCACCCCTTCAATTTTGCCACGATCCACTTGGCTCTGTGTTTGCCTCCATCTCACATCCTAGTTTTTCACTGCCGCCGGGGCCGCCAGCCAACCCGAAAGGCTCAATTTGTACTGCGAAATGGAACCGGTTGACGCCGAACGCGCGCGACAGCTGTCGCTCTTCCGACCACTAGGTACGTCCCACTCGGCCCCTGTGACGGGCCACTGAGACCGGCCTCTGCGTCCCCGTGGCGCGTTCACTGGCCCTGGTGGCTGCGACATGGGGGCAACTTCCGGTCAATCTCCTGCAGCGTTCTCGGTCTGTTCCCTCTCCACGTAAATAGTGACCCATCACCGGCAGGCTACCAACGGAACTCCTGCGGCTACTGTAAATCAGACGATGGAAGTATGTCGTTTCCTTCCCCTTCTCTTTCAGGGAAAGATGGCCTGATACGTCATTCCTAGGCGCATCCTACTACGCCAGCTCCGTGGCCGTGCGGCCCGAACACTATGAGGAGCTAATTGATCGGGGTTGGAGACGGTATGATCGCCGATCTACCCCTGCCCGAAAACGTCTGACGTTGTTTTTGCACATGTAGATCCGGCACGCTGTACTACAAGCAGAACCTACAGCGATCATGCTGTCCTCACTACACGCTGAGGCTGGAGGCTGCCGCCTACCAACCTCGCCGTGATCAGCGCAAGGCCATCAATCGCTGGAACAAATTCATCTTGGGTCCAGAGTACATGCGCAAAGCAGCTAGACTGTGCCCCCGATCGCGAGAGTGAGTGCCTGCTTCTTGTTGATGGGTGATGGGCTGCTGACGAGCTGTGCAGGGAAAAGCGACACCGGAAGTGCAACTTTGACGTGGTGCCTGCAGTCCACGAGTCTGAGTATAGCAATATCAAGCGGCCAATCGATCCGGCCACCAAACGTCCCCTGGAGCCGGCCCATCGCTTCGAAGTCAATATCGAAGGTGACTCGGTCTCCCAGGCGAAGTTTGACCTTTTCGTCAAGTACCAGACCAAGATCCACCGCGATGACGTCTCTCAGTGGAAAACCAAGGACTTCGAGCGCTTCCTCTGCTCCGGGATCAAACGATCTCCTGCCACGATCACAAAGGCAAATGCCGACGAGAAGAAGCTCGGATCATGGCATCAGTGCTATCGACTCGATGGGAACCTGATCGCTGTTGCGGTCCTGGACTTGGTTCCCAGTGGCGTGAGCTCCGTCTATGTCTTGTGAGTGTCCGTCCCTTCGAATTATGTGAGAGCGTTGCTAACGAGTTGTCAGCTATGATCCCGAATACGAGCAATGGGAGTTTGGCAAGCTGAGTGCTATGCGCGAGATTGCCTTTTGCCTCGAGAATGACTACCCCTACTATTATATGGGTAGGTTTTTAATGCCACCATACTTGTGTCCCGCTAATGATGGCTGCAGGGTACTACATCCACAGTTGCGTGAAGATGCGCTACAAGGGCGCTTTTCGACCCCAGTATATCCTCGGTGAGCTACCCTCAACTCCGTCCATCCGCTCAAATCTCTTAATACCTCTGGCATAGATCCCGAATCTAACGGATGGGACCCGCTGGCTGGCGAGCTCTCCGAGAAACTCGACAAACGCTCCTATGTCTCCCTGTCTCGAGACCGATCCACCAACCCTGATGACTCGACCCCCAACCAGTCAACGGACGGCGATGTCAATGACGAACAGCTTTCTCTCTTCGACATTCACATGCCTGGTGTTTTGACTATGGACGAGGTGAAATCATTGGACCTGGACCATTGGCACCTTCTTTACCATGGGACCTTTGTGCAAATGATTGTGAGATTCCCCTTACCATCCTCTATGAGCTATTTATTGACTCTCGCAGGATCTTGTCGGTTGGGAGAAGATGCCTATGGATAATCCGCAGTCACTGAAGGGAATTATAGCCGAGCTGGCCGCGGTCCTGGGGCCGAAGATCGTGAAGGATAGTGCCGTCGTTCTATTCGACTGAGGTGATATAGCATAGAGCATGCCGGTGACGGGAGTACAATATATTTGACATATGACCAAAGATGATACGAAATACTGTAGGGGAAAGCACCCAAGTGCTGAAATTTACCTCTGGCTCGTTCGAGCACGAGGTGTGCTTCTTTGATGTAGGCGCGCTATCACGTCATACAGAGGCACAAGCGTTTACAAGGTTCAGCCACGCTGCGAAGTGCTATATGAGAGTTCACTATAGACGCAGGAAAGTGGATGAAGATGGCCTATGCGGTGGCAAGGTTCTGTTTCGTTCATCCGTATATTCATCTCGAGTGGATGTCAATCCAAGCGTAGGGAAAGAAGTCTGTCCCATCTTCCACTTTCCGCTCCGCAATCAATAAAATGAAGATTGAATGTCTTTGGATTCAGCAGTCAATGGCAAGTAAGTTGCTCGAGATGCAGGTAAAGTCGGGTTTTCTTATACGCAGGTCTACGCTCATCCATTCAATGTCTATCTGGTATGAACTCTTCAACCCGTCTGCATATTTGAGCGATGGGATGTGCTTATTGGGTATGTTTTTTATTTACAGCGAGGGACACGGTGAACAACGTGTACTGAATTGCTATAAAACAACGAGATATGTGCCGCCTGTGTCTATCCCTATTTCCTTTTCTCTTGCGTACGCCTCGAACGGCCCGAGGCCGAGACCGGAATGCCAGAGTTGATTAGGGTGGACCGTTGAATACCCATGAGCCGAGACACCGCGAGCAGAACCAAAAGGCCAAAAAAATAAAGGAACGCCTGGAGAACCACACCGAATCCAATGCTAGAATGACCACAGATACAGAAGGTCTGCAGAAGATGAGAACCGAAAGGAGGAAGATGGAAGCTCATGCTCCTGCAATACCCTCCTCTTCCTGTCCATCCAATCCCAACATAGAGGATGGTTTCCGTCCTGCACCGTACACCATCTCCATCAATTTGGCCTTTTGTCGTTCGCGGACGGATCGGAGGTAGTCGTATGTACCCTCCAGGCCCTTGATCTGGCCATCGATGACGGCTTCGACGGGGCCGAGCATGCGTCCGGCTGCGGAGCCCCCAGCTCCAGTGCCGCTGCCATCGACCGTTCCCATGAAGCTGACAGAATCATTGCGGCGCACGAGCGGGCTCACGAGCTTGCGACGTAAAGTCTCCAGGTTGACTTTTAACGTGAGCAGACGGCCGCGGTGATCAACGAGGAGATGCTTATTTGCGACGGTTCGACTGCGCACGTTCGCAAGTAGTTTCTTGTTCTTTTCGTATTTTCGTACAGCGGCGGCATCGGGCCCTAGCACGCGTGTCCAGAGGGAGCTGAGCATTTCGCCTTCTGCACGTTCCTGGGCGTCGGATTCTCGGACGACTGTGCGTTGAAGATTCAGGAACTGGCGGTCGATTGATTCGAAGAGAGCGAAGAGGGCTGTCGAGTGGGTGAGTTCACTATTGATGGACTCCTCGAGCACGGAGAGGAATTCGGTGAATGTCCGAGTGAGAGTGGCGCGCGTGCGTTGTGCTGATGTTGGTCCGAGGACAGCCATCACAATGTGTCCGAGTGTAGTCGTTTCAGCCGTGGCAATTCCACCTCCCACTTCAGCAGTACGCTCCAATGCCCCGAGGCGCGAAAGCATGTTGTGCATGTTGTCGAAGACAATGGTTGGGAGGGTACTCGGCGGTTGCGCGGACAGGGTTTCCAGCTCGCGCTTGGCCCAGTCCATCACAATCAGAATCGAGTCGATGTCCGAATCGACGTTGGCGAAGAACCGTGTCAACTCGAGAGAGAGCGACTTGAGTGAATCGGACAGCTCATCTAGCTGGCGCACGATGATAGGTGCGCTGGTCATGTTGGTACCGCGCACCGATTCGCTCAAGTCCCAGACGGCCACTCCGGTCTCTTGGAGAGTACCAATCTGCTGGACGCCGTTTTCAGAGTAATAGATTAGCGGCTCAAAAGAACGCGCGAAGCCCGAAAGCTTAACCAGGTCTGGGATCGATTGCGGCAACCCGGGGAGTAATAATGCGCGCATAAACGCAACAGAAACCAACAGAAGGAGAACGGACAGGGTAGTGTTGGACTTGGAACTCGTTATGCGATCAAACTTGTTGCGCAGGTAACCAGAGATGGCAGCAATGGGTTCTCGATGTTGAATTTCGGCACGCACTGCAAAACGAATGTCTTCAAGTCAGGCGCAAGAACAAGTTAGTGCTTCTGTGCATGCAGAGAAGGGCTTGTACCCAGGTCAGACAATGCCTACAATTACTCAAGTTCTCCGGTCCAAACCCCATCCCGTCGTCCTCGGGGTCGTTGCGAACCACGCCATTACCCTGCACAGGTCGTGGGCTGGGAGATCGTCCTGTCTGCGGGGTGCCTGGGCCCATGGGTAGAGGTACATTGGCCGCGACTGCGACATCGCCCGGTTCAGCACTTTCCTGGGCTTTTCCCTTGCCGGGGCCCTCGAGCGCATCTTCATACTGGGGACTAGGCTCACGCGACACAGAAGGCGACAGGCTCAGCCCGACAGTGGGTTTCAACTCTAAGCGCTCGTGGAGGTTTCCCTGGCGCAAGTAGGGCTGATGACGGTACCAGCCGCTGCCCTGGACATAATCATGCTGCCGCAAACCGGGCGGCGACCAGCGGTCACCAGCGGGATCATCGATCTCACCGTCCGATTCTTCAGACCGAAAGCCGGAGTGTTGAGACGGCATTCCGAAGAGTGGGGAGCGATGCGCATTGCTGTTGCTCTCAAAGTCCTCAAGCGAAGCATCCAGGGACGGATGGTCGTCGAAGACGTTATCCAGCTCGTCCAACATGGCCGACGGCGTCTTGCGATGCTGGCGTTTCCAGGCGGGTGCAACTTCGCAGCGTCGCTGCGCACCGGGGCTTCCGGTCGCTATCCTTGATCGTTCAATGGCTGGAATCAGGGCGGTTAGTACAAGAGCCCTGCAAAGATCTCATGCAATAGTTGATGCTGGGGATTGCTGCGCGGTTAGAAGAGCGTAGAGCGCAGTCAATCGACCCCGCGCGCTAAAATGCGATGCGATAGGATGAAATGTGACGCGAGTAGTTTCGGAGGGGGTGTGAGGCCCCAGCAAATGTAATTCCAGTGTATGTTCGAGTTCTGGGACAGTCACAATCGAGCATCAACAATGTTGAACAGGACCAGAATCGAGGATCTTGCAGGGTTAAAGAAGAGCAGACGCTCAAGATGCGAGTCCTCACATCTCGAGAGGAGGCTGGGCCAATCAGCCCGAGTCATGTGTGCCAGGCAGGACGAAGTCACTGGAAGTACATCTTTGTACTGAGCATACAACATAAGTGGAGGAGAGACCTCGGTGTACCCGCCCCCGGTGCCTGACCGCCATTGTGGCCCAATCAATGTATCTCTCCCGCCGCCGCTTGAAACACATTCTTCCGTTTTTGGTCTGTTGCCAACCCCCTGTGTCCTCCGTCAGTTCATACTCTACGATTGAGTCACTGATCCAGTCACTGATCGACGGCCCTGTCTACCTACTTGTAGTCAGTACCTGCATGCCAGGCTGCAGCCACTACATCCACGTGAAGAAAAGGAATGAAGAGAAGAGAAAAGATTCAAATCTATTGCAGATCAACCATGATAACCTCCGATAAAAGTACATGCCCGGTCCAGCGGATGCCCGGAAATCAGCCCACGGCTCAACCGAAACCCAGACGTCTATCATTCCACGGGACGGGGTGTGAGAGAACGAGAACGAAATGCCGTGGGGGAATAAAACATCAGGTCGTTTATGCGGTAGCCTCCTTGAGGTAGCTGTGACGAACGTATTAGCGGGCGATCTTGCATCTGGGTTGTAGAGGAAACATACGTGATGAGGTCGTTGCGCTCCTTGCCCTTCTTCAGGCCACCGAAGGCCATCTTGGTGCCGGGAATGAACTTCTTGGGGTTCTCGAGGTACTTGAACTGTAGAGAAGATAGGATTAGCACACCGTTGCGAATATCAATTCGGAGCTGTGATTCTTACCAGAGTGTCCTCGTTCCAGGTGACACCGGCACCCTTGTTGGCGTCGGTGTAGGAGTAGCCCTCGACCTCACCGGTCTTACGACCGAAAAGACCGTGCAGCTTGGGGCCGACCTTGTTGCCACCGTCGGCTTCGACGGTGTGGCACTGAGCGCAGCGGGTCTGACGGTTCTGTTAGTTTTCTTGGTCTTGTCAAGACCGCGACGAGGGCAGCTTACCTGGAAGAGCTTGGCACCCTTGGCAGAGTCACCTGTATCGTAGATCGTATTAGCCAGCCGTTCGGCTTCGGCTTTGACCTCCTGGGCTGCCTCAATTTCCCAGACTATATGCAGGAAACTGATTGGATCCCAGCGCGTCGAGGGTGATCAAGATGGCGAGCGGAGGTGGATGCTGAAATGGAGTATCTGTGGGTATGCAATTGCAGTGGCTGCGAGAGCGTCGAAGATTTGAAGGTTGAAGTGAGGACGGGGCGAGTGAGAGGAAGAGCGCTGGAAAGAGCCGGAGTTCCCAATTCGTCCAGTCGCGGTCGAGCTCAACTCGGAATTGTCTTCATTCACTTCTCCCGTATCCTTCTATATCATCGCCTCGCGACACCGCAATGCCATCCCCAAGCTCTCCAGACCCCGACCTCAAGGGGGAGAAGACAGGAAGGGGAGCTGATAACTTACCGGGAGCGAAAGAAGCGTCCTTGCCCATTGTGAATGTGGAGGTGTAATTAAAGGTGAATTAAAGAGAATGAGACAGCTGTACAGGATTCAGGTCAGAAAGAAGAAACAACGAGCAAGATTTTCCGGCGTTTTTGTACCTGCGCCCCCGTCGGCTCCCGTGACACGCCCCCGGCCAATCAGGGGTCGGGTAATTGCCTCAGCGGGCGCAACCGGGTGCCTCGGTGAGTCGCTGCTTTCCCTTCTTTCCTGTTTTCTACTTTGATACAGCTTGTGTTGGTTGTTTCGGTGGAATTTCTTCCATTCACCCCGGTTCCTACGTTGCTCTGCCATTGCCCATGGTGTCCCCCGTACCGTCGGTATGACAGCCACTAACCCTACCGTACCGATTCCTGTTCAGCCCATGATCTCATCCGGTCATCATCCCCGGTTCGCCTCCTAATAAGCATTGTCGGGACACCTTGAACTGTACCACTGGTTTCACCAGTTAATGCCAGAACACCCGCGTCTCATCCCACCCCCCTTGTTGCACGCATCCCCTTTACCCCCTTCAGAACTGGAGAAGCGCCTCTCCCGGTCCACCGCGGCTTCGAAATGCATCCACTTTCATTCGCCCGCACTGCTCCACAGTACCGGGATTGAATCCGATGTCGTGGGTCCTGAGCCACCGCCGTTGATACTGCGTCAGTTGCCTTTTCCCGCCAATTGAACTATGTATGATGCGTGTGCTGGGTAACCATGCTGGTCTGGCTGTTCACGCGTGGAGCCATTGTGGAGAGCTAAATGACATTGTTCGTTATATAAATGTAGGGAATATTATAGAAATCAAAACTTATGTAGAAACCAAAGCCCTAGGTATGTGACACGGCCAGTTTTCGTCGACCGAAAACTTTTTTTTTGCCGGGAATGCGAAAGCCGATTGCAGGCGCCGTTTTACGCGGCCCGAGAAACTTCCAAGTCTGCCCTTTAGGGTCACGTGATTCCCGAGAAATTCCCGCTCGGGGAAAACACTGGCAGTACCGTACATGTCTCGAGGTAGAGATCAGCTATCACCACAACGCCTGGTGACATCTCGCCCACCATGCCGCCTGCAACAATTCCTCCATTTCTCCTCCCTCGAGGCCTCCCCACAGCCCGAACCTTGCGGATCCTGCAGCATCAGCAACGCGCTATCAACGGCGCCCGCTGCTTCACCTCCACCACTCGAGCTTCAGCCAAGAACACCGACAAAAGCCGCACCCTAGGCCAGCCAGACAAGTTCCGCCCACCGTCGCACCCAGCCCGCCTCGTCAACCCAACGCGCACCTCGCCCTCGGGCCAGCCCGTCAACTATGGCCCCCGGTTGACGGAGGAGCAGCGCGAGGCACAAAAGCGCAAGCAATATCCCAACATGTTCCCGCCGGAGGGAACAGTGATGTTCAAATTCCTGACGAGTCGATGGATCCATGTGTGGATTTCCATGAGCATCCTCACCTCCATGGCAATCTTTGTCTTCTCTACAAACTTCAAGGCCAATTCGCCCTTCGCCCATCTCCTTCCGTCTTGGTCTGGCCTCTTCTCTCATCCCATTGATACGATCTCGCAATTCTTGCAGGTCTGGCGTATGGATGTGCAGCATAACTCACTTCGCGTGCGCGAACAGCGTCATCGCCGTATTGAGGATGCTGAGAAGCGGAGGCAGTATCGTGTTGCGCATGGGCTTGAGGAGCCGAATGATCAGGAAAAGAAGGAGGAGGGCAAAGACGACCAGTCGCCTGTTGCGGCTGAGAAGGGTGATGGGGAGTTTGTGGATTGGGAGGGGAAGAAGAGACCCGTTAAGAAGTGGCTTGGTATTTGGTGAGGGTCTTCGGGTGATGTATTGGTTGCAAGATGGTGTCGATCTCGGAATGAAAGTTACATGTGTGGATATGGACAATGCATTGTATATTAGATCTTTCATGTGGAGCGCATTTACACTCCGATGTTTCATGATCATGAATCGCCTCTCTGGTATTTTGCGATATGGTATAGAGCTTGAGCTTCGAAGCTCGACATTGACACAGTAGATCATACCACCTCGACACCCTCCAATCCCTCCAGCACCTCTTCACCCACGCCACCCTTTTTCAGGACCGTCTTGACCATATTCGCAACAACGCTGCGCTTGACTCCGCCCCGACGAGGGCGCCACACGCCCGACACTTCCTCCTCGCCGGTAGTCTGACTCAAAACAATCTCCTCGGCAGGCATAGCGCCCATCGTATTCACATTCTCAGAGTTCGGGATACCAGGCTGCGTAAGTCGAGACGGCGGGTCGATGGTGCGGATCGAAAGCAATTTCAAGCTCTCGCCCTCATCACGGGCTATGGAAATGGCGAGCACGGCATCTGCAACGGCAATCTCTTCTCTGTTCGGGTCGAAGATGACATTGTCGCCTACGGAGATGACGAGAAGTGTCACCGGCGGGCGGACATGTTGTGCAGGGGACTTTTTCAGCGCAGTCGAAGAGCGCGGATAGAGGTACTCCGCCACAGCCCAGTCATCGTCGAAGAAAGGATCCTCCTCGCCCTGGGACTTGATCTTGGGGAGCTTGGTAGACAAAAGAGCAAGATGAGTAGTAAGAGAAAGGAGCGGGAGAGGGTATGACAGAGGTTGAGAAAGAAGTAAAACCTAGCAGGCAGTTAGTTCACCATGCCCTCACAAACTTCAAGGGCGGTCCACTCACATCAATGTACAAACGCCAATGCCAGCGTTTATTAATAACCAGTCTCCCCTTAAGACCGCCAGCCATACCACTCGCATCAGCACCAACAGACCCAACCAACGACTCGCGCATCATCTCAGACAAGAAAACAGGTAGCGCATCATCATCACGGAAGCCTGGGATTTCAATGGACATCTGCACCCAAGATCCATGTCCCGAAACAGCAGCCGAGCCCTCCTGGCCCTCACGATCTTCGTTGGGACCGAATTCATTTCGCGCATCGAGGGTATCTGCTGACAACGTCGTCTTTTCGACCTCTGCCTTGACACCGACGATGGCCTGCGTGCCATCTGCGAAGCCGATTCGTGCGCTGCCATTTGTACCGGGCAAGATGTTGGTTTCGGCGGTTAAGGGCCGGAATTGAGTTGGTGAGCGGCCGTCGGGGCGAATGGGGCTTTGGGGGAGGGAGAGGGAGGTGTAGAGGTAGGAGAGCTCGGCCGGGGAGAGGTGTGGAGTTTGAGAGGCCGATGAGGCCTGCCTTTGGTTGGACATGATGGGTGTGGAGGGGTGTGCTCAGAGCTTGGAGGAAGTAGAGGAGCGACTTGCGATAGTCGCTTTGATAAAGTTGAAATCGGCAGTTTCGAGTGCTGAGAGTAACCAGCGATCCAGCGTTTTGCAGACAATATTCCGACCTGACCTGAAGCTGGGTATCGAATACAGAAGTAGCACCAGTCAAGCGCCGGCGACTAAGATTGAGTAAAAATCAATTGCGGAAAAAAGTGAGGAAGAAGAGCATGCTCAATTGGGAAATCTTGATGGCCGCCGGATTATTGTTGTTCCGGTTAACCTCTACAAACGACGGCTCACCATACGTCAAGTCAACTTCGAAAAGACTATAGAAGTAATGATCTACTGCGAATAAAATGATGTATCAAATCAGAATTATGCATCTAAATACGTATGTATGTAGTTGGCGCATCGCCGTGAGCTGTGCTATATTACAATTGAAGACTGGACCCAGCCAGCCTATGAGGCTTCGGAGTAAAGATAATACATGAAAGAGCGAACAGGGAGCTTGGAACAAGATGCAGGTGTCGATAGGAAAAGATAGACAGGACGGTAGCCAGGAAATGTACAAGAGGGGAACAAGTATATAAACAAAAGAAAATGAAGCGCCATGTTCAAAGAAAATGTGTAGATGCCAGTGGGAAAGGGAATGGTATGTAGATGCGACTTGCGCGTGGTGGTATCAAAGTAAGAAAGGACTCTGTTGCAACGCCCCCTTCAAAAATGATCAGACAAATGAAAGGACTCCAGGGATTTTCCGAGAGAAAAAATAACAAGGGTGCGAGGCCGGCTCCATCTATCAAAGGCCTATGGGGTATGAATGTAAAAAAAGTAAAAAAAAAAATGATCAAAAGATGAAAGGGGCAAAAACCCATGCCCAAAATGAAAACCAGAACGACCAGACCTTGAGAAAAGAAAACCCATACGCCTATCTCGGTTTGTATCCGTTTTTCGCGCAATTTAGCCAGATTTTGTAGCTTGCCGGCTCAAGAGAGAGTGTGGTGGTATGCATGTTTCAGAGTGGTTGTAGAGAACGGTCCTTGTTTAGATGTAATCGGATCCGGAAGAGAAGTACCGAGTGGACGCCTTTTGATTCCACTCAGACTCCTCGTAAGGAGGAGTTGGCCATTGACGGTTGGTGTTTGCGTCCGTCTTGGCCGCGATCTGTTTGATGGGCGTTTCGAAGTAGCCATCAGCCTTGGCCGTGGGCGAAGGAGTGGGATATGGACTCGGGAGTGCGCGCGAGTTGTCCGTCTGCCGATGACCCCCGCTAGTGGGCTGGCTAGTCAACGACTGGGTAAGTGCCAGGCGTCTGGCTGCCTTGTGAGTGGAGTGCAGGACCTCGTCCAGCAGCTCATCCTCCTCCTCCGGGGTTTCGTAACGGTGAACCGGGTGAGAGGTCATCTGCAGTGCGCGACGGGTTCGGCTGGAGATGGGGCCCGGGTTGGTGCTGGTGGTCTGAGGCATCGATTGGCGCTTGGTGATGCTGCCGTCGGCACCGGCGTTCAAGTGCACGGGAACATTGTGCGAGGACGAATCCAAAGAGTACTTCACGCTCTGGAGAGCTTTGTCAAGCTCGCTCAAGTCAGAATGCGGCTTCGGTTCGTTCGCATTAGCACCGTCCAAAGCGATCGAGGAGCGGTTCGACCATGGAATGCAACCTGCATTGGCCTCGATATCATCGTTTGGCGCCGCAGCTTGGTTGCGACCGGAAAGCCTGCGAGCGCGCTTGCGCAGATGCGAGAAGAAGCTCTCCTTCGTGGTTGGTGTGGTGTTACCAGACCCGTTCAGCATCCTCTCGGCCTCCTGGCGGTGGATGTCCGAGTAGTGGTTGCCATTGGAGTTGACAGACAGTTGACGACCAATCTTTTTGCTCGTCTTTGCCGGATCAGATTCGGCTATCTTCGACCCGTCACTATGCGCCACGGTCGCATTGGCTTGCGCCGTGACCGAGTTGGACAGAGGAGAAACGGGGCGAATAGAAGGCAAAATGGGCATCGGAGCTCCGTTAGCCCACGTGGCACGCTTAGTGTTAGCTGGCCGAGCTTTGGCAGGCTGGATTTCAGGGACGGTGTTGTATGAGATGGCGGGAGGTCTGGCCGGGCTGTCGTTCTCAATGCCGGGAACGGGGCTTTCAGAGCGACCAATCAAGGATCTGCGGAACCATGAAGGCTTTGAGGACAGAGTCGGAGAGTCGTTAGGAGAAAGAGTGGGAGACTTGAAGCTCTTCTCGGATTGTTTACGGCCCAGCAAGCGCGACGAGGTGGAGGACTTGGGTCGCAGCGGATCAACCGCCTCGGCGAAGTAGTCATGATTCAAAGCCTGGGTAGAAGTCGGGCGGTTCTTAGGGTCCCACATCAGACACCAAGTGACAAACTCGCTGAGAGCTGCCGGCCAATGTGTCGGGGGCAGAACAGAGTCCATGGAGTGCGGCGCCATCTTGGGGAAGGTGAAGCCCAACTTATGCGCCAATCGTGAACCTTCGCGCCACTCACCACCACCAATCTTGGAGCCAGTCTTGCTGTACCAGTTACCGGGGCTGCCCATAATCTCGCAGACGCGCCAAACCTGATCGACCTCGTTACCTCCGGGGAACAAAGGCTTCAGAGTAGCGATCTCCACTGCCATCGCACCAATGGCCCACATATCCACGGGGGCTGAGTATTCCCCAGCCCGAAGAAGCACTTCAGGGGCGCGGTACCAGCGCGTCGAAACGTACGTCGTGTATGGTTGCTTAGAGTGGGTCTCGCGAGCGAGACCGAAGTCGGCAATCTTCACGGTATAAGTAGGAGGAGTAGAAGGGGGAGTAACGAGGTTGGAGTAGCGGCTGAAGGTCGAGTCATTGGGGGCAGAGGTCGACACCAGGATGTTCTCGGGTTTGATGTCGCGGTGGAAGAAGTGGTGGGCGTGGATGTGGTCCAATCCAGACAGGATTTGGTACAGGATACTCTTGACATGCTTGCCTTCGAAGTACTTGTGGTCTCGGGCCTTCATCAACTGATACAGGTTGCCGTCCATGTACTCCATGCAGATGTGCAGTTTGCGGGAAAGAGGGTCGAGGAAGATGTCGAGAGCGGGGACGAGATGGGGATGAATGGGGAGTGTCCGCAGGAAGATGACCTCACGAAGTTCCAAGCATGGCTGCAACGAGTCGAAGGTCTTCTTCATTGTTTTAATCGCGACCTTGGTCGTGTTAGTTGAAAGTAAACCCAACCGGTGACGTATGTAACATACCATCGTTCCTCGCCGCGCGATATGAGATCCGGCAGTCCGTACACGTGCAACAGCAACGCTACCGAAACTCCCATCGCCAACTTCCTTCATCACCTGGAAACGATCTTCGAGAGTCGCCATTGATGTTTGAGCCCTCCTAGAGGGAGTCTCGTATGTGACGGTCATGGTGTGCGTCTCTTCGGATCTGCCTGCAGAAGAAGAGCGGTGGATTCTATTCTCGGGTCAGTGGCCAGACCCAGACGCGCCATGCAGCCAATCTCACATTAGGTAGAGGGGGTTCGAGCTTTCCCACGGTAGCTGGAGGGAAGTATTCAATCGAGGCAAATGCTCATCATCCGGAAGTGCGGGTTATAGCAGGCAGGTAGTTTCCCGAGTAAGGAGTGACGGAATAGTTGGAAGGAGATTATAGGGATGTACAGAGGGGAGGGGGAGGGGGAGAGGTCATGGATCCAAAAGAACGGGCACGATGCAATAAAAAGGAATTCAACCCAGAATAGGAGGGGACCCGTTCTAGGTGTGGGAACAGTCGATCGGAGGCCGAGGAGGAAACCCCTGACGCGCTGACAGCTCGACCTCCCAAACGGGGCCGTGGAGACGGTAAATTAACCACGTTAAGACGATGCAGATCAGCCCACCGGACTAAATGGGCGTGGGTAAATTGGCCCGGACGCAGTCACCTGGGCAATAAACGGGAGTGTGGGTAGGTCGAGGAAAAACGGAGCAGGAAAAGGAGAAAGGGGAGGCGCGAATGATAAATATGAAATGCGAAATGCGAAATGGATTATATGCGCGTACACGAGGGCGGAGGGGGAGTGGGAGGGCGAACACATCCACCGATGGAGTAATGACGCTGTCACGTACGGTCCAGAAATACACCATTTTTGATTATTTTACCGCTTTAAGGTCGAAGCGTTCACTTTGTTGTTTTTCAGCCAACAAAATAACGGGCAGCTCCCGCGTCATCCAATGGGACGCAAAGAGCGGGACGGGAGCCGGGTTCCTGAAGTTTCTTACGGTACAGAATAAACACATAAACACGCTAAGACTCCAGGCTAGACACTACCTTTCGCCCCCGTTCTAGACACAGCGAAAACAGAAGGCAAAAGCAAAGAAAATAACTCATTCCATTCACCGTTCCTTTAGGTCCTACGGAGTGCCTAGGACTGGATTTTTGATCGAGTAGGCTCTCTGAGCATGATAACTTACCTGTGCATGACTGCACGGCGCCTAAATAATTGAGAGGTTGGGCATACAATTATCTGTGGCCTGTAGCGGTCGCCCACGCAGCCCTAGCCGTAGCCTTCTTGGGGCGCGTCCCGCCCCCTAACGGGGGGAGGTTGGGCCGCATCCCAGGTAATTTATCCCGAGGGTGTCTCCTCCCACGAACGACATTCATGAACTCTTGCGCATGACGTTGTAAAATCCCAGCCAACTCATCTCATCTCCGAGCCTATCTATCATTTTGTTGTCCATCCGACACATCACTTTTGTAGGGCTAGGGCTTGACAGGCTCGAAAGGACAGGCCCGACAATTCAACAGCAAGGAGGATCCTGCTTGTGGCGCTGCCCGTTATGTCATGTCCTACATCGGATTCGGTCGTCGCAAGGATGGAATCTCTAGGCATTCCCCTGTTTCACTCGGACTTATTGACTTGGTTGACCGGGCACCGCGTCTCGCCACATGATCCCCAAGGATCCGAACTTTCCTTCCGGTGCGGGCCTCCGATGGACCCGAATAGCTGGTCGTGACCGGATGGAAATTAGGTTCGGATAGACGGATGCGTTCGCATAGGGTCTCTCGAGTAAGCTCAAACCGGTGCTATGTGGCCCCATATCAAGGTCCAGTGTCCCGAGGAGGCTTTAGGTTGTCCGGACAGCCTCATCGATTGGGAACGGCGCATGATTCAGTCGCTCGGATTGGCCTCCCCGTTGGTTTGTCGGGGCGCGTCTCCTCTCGTCTCCGATCGCTTTCCAAATTAGTCTTCCGCGCCTCTGCCGTGGGTTTCGTCCTGACGGGCGATCAGAATCCCTGGTCGCGGACTGGGGACGAAAGTACGTCGGTCCCGCGTCAGCGTTTTGATTTGGACTTCTCCACCGGGAATCCGCGATGGTGGAAATGATATGATGGACGATCCTGCCGATCAGGCAGCACCCGATTATTTGGATGGATGGAATTGATGGAGTTGATTCTACACGTCACGGGAAGATCACAAGACGAGTGCAATCGAGTAGATACCTGCAGGAGCATGGATAGAACGTACCTGTCAGACTCAACGAACCCTGGGGCGCCGTTTGGCCCGTTCCAAAATTGCGTGGACCCCCATATGGGGATTCCTCCTTCTTACCCCTCTCGAGACCGTTAGTTGGATCAACACAAACCAGTGCATCCGCATCCTACGCAGGATGCAAGAGCAGCAGAAGGTGTTCGCCTCCCCCTTTCACCCTTCTGCAGGAAGACCGAGTCCCTGGGTGAAACATGGCCCGTACCGAGGGCATACAGAGTCTCCCATTAATTACCGGTGGAGCCCATCTCCGAGTCGAAAAAGCAAGAGGCCAATCGTGACTTCTCTCAAGCCAGTTCCGAGTGGACAAGAGAAGCTTGGGCATCATCACAGGAACATAAAACGTGGAGTGTCCGTACACGGTGTGTACTCCGTACAGCGTGTACACGATACCGATGGAGTACACGTCTCCGCGGCACTCTTCCAGGCATTGTGGGAGCAGTGGAGCGTACTCCGCGGGTGCTGGATACGATAGCCTCGCGCCATGCCAATGAAGATCACCAAAATACCATAGTGCGATGGAGCCCACAACGCACCAACAATACCGTCGGTGGGGTTGACGGCGCCGTATGGCTGGAGAGCACGGAGTGGGCTCCGATTCAGTTGGTCTTCCACTCCTGGTTTACTTATTCAACTTGAGAACTTCCTGGTGGACCCGAGGGCTTGCTAATGCACTTAGTTGGAGGCTGGTGTATTCGGGGGACGACGGATTCTCCACCGCGTGGGCCTTGTCCAGGCCCGTCCCTCGTACCCGAGAGGCCGTGGCCATGGTAGCGTTGCGCAGGGGAGGATCGCCCCCCTTTCTTGCCACCAGTCATTTGCCAAAGGATTTCGAGCTAATTGACCGTTGCCAATGTGCCGGCGCGTGCCGGCCCCTTCCCCCTTCCTCAGGCCTTCGAGAAGGTCAGCAAATTATGATTGCACACTAGGGCACACACCTAAAATTTGGGAATAATAATCCTCAAACGAAAGACCTCAAATGCCGCCGAGGGCATCGAAGGCCCGAGACGGACACACGCCTCTCTCTGCCTCCTGCTTTTGCTCCATTTCCCGATCTCCCCAGGGCCCATCCCACAGCCCGGGCTCCGCCTTTCAAAAAGCTTCCGGATTCGCCCCGGCCACTCATCACGATCAGACTGCTGGCTGGTGTGAACTCTCCGGGCTAAACCAGGTCTAACTCCGACCCACAGTAGACGCCGAACATAACTGTGGTCCCCTTCTACTCAGGACACCGGCAGCGTCAGGAAGCGTATCGGTGTGGCAAATTGTGCCCCTTTTCGCACATCGATCGTCCCACGGATCATACTAGGTCCTATCCTGACGACATCCAGTGTCCGGGAAACAGCACGAGGCACTAAGCAGTACTCGGAACACCAGGTCTCCCCTGGGGTAGCGGCCCACCGTCACTGGAGTAACGTGTCCATCTCTTCGACGCTTTCGCGTTTCTGGAAGGTCACAACCGTGGTCCTATGAAGTTGCCCATGAAGGATGCACGGGTCTAACCGCGCCGACGGGCACGTTCGTCCATCTATTTCGAGCACGCTATGGCCTTGGCTAGTCTACTTCTGACAAGTTTGGAGTTGCAAACCCCTGATCGAAGGTCTCGGGAATTTTCTGGAAGTATGTCATTCCCGGACTCCATTTCTATCAGCCAATAATTTCCCTCCCGCGGGACATTCTAGGTTTGAGTTGGTGTTATCCCGTGTCTCTGGCGTGCATTAGGGCGTCGGGTGGGAGTTGGCTCGGATAACGTGTGAGCATCGTCATTTCCTCGTAGCTTCCCCTCAAGCCACAGCTTGCTTTGACTTTGTTACACTCGATTATGCTTTGAGACACTAGATGTTTTCATGCGAAGGGCATGGTTCAATCAGAATCCATGAGGTTTTATCCAATGGCAAGGGTTTTGATGGCGAATTTCGCTCTCGGTTATTGAGGTAGGCATTTTGTTGCTGCCTAGGTGCGAAGCAAAAGGCTCTAACCTGGAGGCTCGAGCAAGAAACTGTATCACAGCATGTTAGAAACAGAAGCATGGGCAAATATGAACCATGTCTCCACTCATCTCAGCCAGATTCCAAGTTTCCAAGATGGAAGTGTTGAATTCTAAATGGAACTTACTGCTTCTTCTTGCAACATTTCCTGGGTTTTCCCTACATGTAAGTCATATTTCTCGGGGGGGATTGTCTGTATACATGCTTCAGTGAAGGACGTCCGGACTGGACTAAACCTATGCCTCCTCTTGAAAAGGAATGATTTGGATTGCACTGCCTTGGAGGGGTTTGGAACCTGTTAATTTCAAATATATATATCACGCTTTGAAGTGCGTAAATGTCATCCATGGACCTATGGGACCCTATCGTCTCACTAACTGTGCCGATATACAATAACAGCAACATGTCCTCACTAGTAGAACCAAAACAATTCAAACTCTACATGAAAGCATACACAGGTACTTGTTAATACAAATAAGTGTCTGACACTAATCCCGTAATTCCACCAGTGTCGTCTTTCGTGACCCGGGAACCGCTTTGACATCAGAAGATATCGTTTAATCGAAAGACCAATGCCAGCTAAGTAGTACGGCGGGCATTTAGACGATAAGGCACCACCTGAGCAGAGTCCTGCTTACCGAGCATCACATTCTATGTGTTTCTCTTGGATGGAAGACGTACGTGATGACCAAGGTAGAATGATGCAGAGTAACAAGCCGATGCCCTGCTTGAATCTGGCCGATTTCCCCAACTGGACCCGGCATTGGCTGATTCCCCGGCGTTGATGCCCGACACCAGATTGGCTCGGATAGAAGAGATCAAGGGAATGGCCCGTCGAGGAACCCTGGGTAAGCCACTATCTGTCTCAACAAATCATATAAAACAGTGGTGCTAACAGAACCAACAGATTAAAATGTCCCAAGATGAGAGGAGGGGTGACGCAATCGCGAAGCAAAGCCAGAATGTCAATCAACCTCAGTCCAACGTTGCTTGGGAAGGTCGCTAATCCCAACCGGCCGTGAAACGTCATTGGTCCAAGTTCAGGGTGAGTTTGGGATATGACGATGAGTGTTAATGATAAAACGGACGATCCAGCGCGACCCGAGGAGTACCGAGGACCACCCTCGTCTCTAGATTCCACGCATGAAGTCTCACGTCAACGAGTCAACTGGAAAGATCTGGGACATGGTCGACTTTCTGTGATCCTGGAGGCGATCAGCAATTAAGGCGTTTCACTCAGTGGACATCGATCCTCTCGTGATATTCTTATGACTCTTTGATTCCGTTTTATATTTCTTATGGCCATGGATAATGCGCATCATGTGCCGGCGGATAATGATTGTGAGAATCGCGGGACGGAAATGGCACTGCGGTTCCCAAAAGGTTCCATGGTTCGACACGATGACATCGTCGGTTCCGCCTCCACGTTTCCACGTTTGCACATTCCACACTTCCACGGCTGCAACATCTATGTTTAGATGATTCAGGCGCGAATGCTCTTAACCATCTGAGACCAGAAATCTACAGGTTCCAAAAATAACCCCCACGCTAGAGATGGAAAGGTTTCAATAGCGTCTGCGACCTTGCCACTGACCATAACACCCTTTAGACCGAAATTAGTCTGCGCTTCGATACTCGGATCCTTTCGATAGCGCAGGAAATGAAAAAGGCCACAAAAACAATGTACTTTAGCGCGGAACAGAGCCCCAGCATCATCCCGTAAATTTCTGCAATGCCAACTGTCGGATCGGCAACCTTCCTTGCATGATGCCTTCCTGCAGGAGATTCGAAACGTGGCTCTAACGGTTTTGATAGGCGCCCGGGAATCGTAATCGCTGCAGGCATCGCATGGAAGAGACTGCAAGCCCATAGATTGGGCGACGATCATGACGCTCCGGCCGAAGTGCGATATGACAACCTGATAGCGTGGGCCTGTGGCACCTAAATAGATTAAATGCGCCACACCGCGAATGAACAGACAGCTGTGACGTCGGACGTGCCCTACTACCCCTCGTTGCTCTCGAGTCTGTTTTGCTTCTGTTTCTGTCGCCGCCCCGAGGTTGGCAAACCCAGTGACGCCAGCGTTTTGGATCGCCACTTTCCCCACAACCCCTCATCGTCTCACAATTTCTCTACCTTCCTTAACCCACCAACTTTCTCTTCTTTTTTGGTCTACATTCTAGCACTTGAACGGACGGTTTACAGCTTCAAGCTTCGAGGCAGAGAGAGAGAGAGAGAAAGAGAGAGAGAGAGAGAGAGAGGGCCAGCCCGCAGCTCGTCTCTCGGCCCAACCATGGCTTACGGCGGGTATCATCAAAGTCCCAATCCCTATCCGGTGGACAACGTGAACACCGATCCCAGTGATCACCATGGCTATTCGGCCACACCTCCCTACCCATCGCATTTTGAGCCCGATCGTATCAATATGCCACAGCCTCAGATGCCGACCGCATCGCCGGCCCCGAACATGGAGCCATATACCCAGTCCCCGTATGCGCAAAGCACGGAGAACCTCAACGACGCAGTCAGCTCCGCAGTCCACAACAATGTTTCCTCGCCGTCCTACCTATCTCCCGATGTCCTGTCGCAGATCACGGCGACCGTTATCCAACAGCTGAAAGCGTCCGGCCTGGATAACATCCAAGGATCCGCCCCGTCCTCCGCTTCTGTTCCCCCTCCACGATCGCAGTCGCAGCAGCCCCCATATTCAGCAACGGAGTACCCAATCCGACCACATTCCGAATCCCCACCAACTGCGCAGAGAAGTGGATCAGTACCTACGCCAAATCCCATGTCGAACAGCTATGATCCCTCGACATACCCAATCCCCTCCGGTTATTCGAGTGACTCTCGACCAAACCCTAAGCCGGCTCCAGATACGTTTCCTCGCAGACATGATTCTATTTCCAGTCACGGTAGTCACAAAGCAGATGTCACCCGCCCCAAGCCCCCATCACGAGATGCGACGGCTATGGAAATGACTACACTGGAGAGGATCTGGGGGAAGCTGTTCGAGGATGGAAAGCCGACTAAGAGGCTTGGTCAGTTTTTGCGCGGAATTGCAATGCACTTGGTAAATTTGACTCTAACACCATGGCTTTCCTGCATACTTGTGGCTAATATATTATCCAGATTGAGGATTACCCGCCCGGAAACACTCTTGTCATTGTCCCAGACAAGCTGCAGAAGTTCTATGGGGATACAAGCGTGTCGTGGGATCCTTATCCATGGCAAGGTCGGTGGACACTGCGCATGCTATGAACGACGATCTTTCTGACATCATATAGATATTTTCGATGACCGCACGTCCTCGATCTCCAGACTGTTCCGTGATGTAAAAGCGCAGCATCACCTCGTTCAAACGGATGATCTCAGAGAACGACCGGATATCCCAGGCTTGACTCCCAAGGGATTCGAGATATGGGCCACTTTAATGATCCAAGCGAATCCGGAACGTGAATACGAGCGATTACAAAAGGCAGTGTTGAATATGCCAATCAGCAATCCGGACGATAAGAAAGAACGGTTTCCCAAGGAGATTCCACGCCGACTCTTCCCCGAAGTTGCGGATATCAGTTTGAGAGAGGAAGTCGAGGAATACATCATGAAACACTGCGGCGTCGACCTCCCACGTATCACCGAAGAGGAGCGCTCCCAGGCGACACGCTCCAGGATGTCGCCCGCCTCCGCTGCCTCGTCCACTGAACGGGCCCGATCATACGAGCGAGGACGACCACCGCCCTCTGCCTCGTCAACATCAGCCGTGATCGACGATGAAGACGAACCAATCCCTCCAGCTCCCATCGAGCGCGAAAGAAAGCCATATAGTGCTCAACCCGGTGGTGGCAAGAAGTACGATGAACCAGGCCACAAGAAAGAACCGAGCCATGTTCGCAGTCATACAGAGTCTTTCTCCACGGGCCGACCACCCGATATCCCAAGACCGCCGGACAACCTCGACCGAGAATCACTATATGCTCGCTCCGGGTCTGGCCCTGCTCCTTCTCGTCGGTTTTCCAGAAGCTCTCGCAGCTCGTCCCGGGGCATGGGCCACGAATACAGGCACTCGGAAAGTGACCTGTTGGATCGGGACCGTGTCCCCAGGTACAACGGGGTGTCTGCACAAGATTTGTATATGGAGTCCCCGACTTCTATGTTACCCGAGGAGGATAGTCGGAGATACAGAGACCCAAAACCACACCGGGGTAGTCGAGCTCCCGAGGACGAGTACTACCGCGGCATGTTAGGTGGACAGGGTGGTGGCCCCAAGTATTATCACTGATGATCTTGTATGTTTGGCATTTACTTTCTGGAGTATTGTGTTTACCTAGCTCGGCGTTCCGTTTGGCATGAAAATACCTCCTGGTTTGATGAATGATGATGTCTCATGCCCGATTCTTTCAAATACATATCGTTTCCAGTCTTCTATACCAAAAGCGGTTCATCTGATTCCAACCAGTATCATTCTTTATATACATACTAGACCTTAATCTTGTTGGAGTCCCGTCTCTGAATACTCCCTCTTCCGCCGAATATCCTGCATGACCCTCGCTCCATCCTCCTTACAAACCGACGCCTCCTTCGACCGCTTCTTCTCCTCTCTCTCATACCGTTTCTGAATATGTCGCTGATCCCTCTCTTCCCGCTCAGCCCGTCTCTTAATCCTCCTCGCAGCACGTCTCCTCTCTTCAACAGCCTTCATATCTCCCTCCTCCGCCTCCCGTCGCAAGTGCTCGATCTCTTCATCGAGTAGAACCCACGGCACAGAAAGTACATCAACGAGAAACTGCACCCGCTCGTCCATGAATTGCATTTCGGTATTCGTGTCGGGGACCAGAACGAAGCGTTCGAGTTGCAATTGCATCGTTTGTCGGTACATCGATAACGTGCCTTTGACTTTCACCGTGGCACCAGGGACTAGGCTTGATGTGTCTAAGGTGGTCCGATCTGTAGCTGAAAGATAAGTGGTCTGATTGGACTGGATACCTGGTGACCATTCCGAGGTATCGAGGGTCGCCGCATCTGTTTCGGCTGCGCCCTTGGATGGTTGAGCTGCTTCTGCTCGCGCCGGTGCATTCGGATGGGCATGCAGAATGACAATTTCCAGCGTAGAGCCGCTGCTATCGTCCAGCGTGAGAATCGTGCGGCGAGTGACCTCGTTCCTGGCCACGATGATGCCCGCAACGCTGACGAAGCGGATGGGGTGGTTCTTATAGAAAAATATCTTCTGGCCTGGCGCTGGTGTTAATACTTTTATCCTAGAGCATATAAGGCAAGAAAAAAGCGCCTCAAATATCAAGTCATGATCAATGTTGACAGGCCGGCCTTTTTGTTTTTCAGCCTCGCCAAGGGTTGAAGTGCAGTGATCTATCCCGCACGCTAACTCAAGACAAAGGAGCAGACTAGACTGGAAGAAGGCAAAGTGAACAAAACCCACCTCCAAAGCCGTCCGGTCTCTTCAGTCGATGTACATCCGAGGCGGCCATCTTCACCCAGGCGAAGTGGGTTGGCGACGCCTTGAAGCAGAACGCGGGGTAGAAAACGGATTCCACATCGTCTTCTGCCTCCATTGGATCATTTTTTCGTCGGTGGGTGTGTTCGCCAAATTCGTGATGACGGGAAGAGCAACCCTGATGCGTTGAAATCGGTATGAACCACATGGTCACGTGGTGCCATAGGACGCTCCTTTTCGTGATTTGCCTCGGTGCTTCACTCCTTCCCTTGTACGGTCCTCAATCTGGAGGAAAGTTCTCAGATCATGCCGATCGAGCTTGCACACTCCACAACAGGCGTCATTATTACTGATTCCAGAAAACCATTGATCCGACGTTTTTGATTCAATTTACAGCACTCAGCTAGTAGAGCATCGTCTCGCCTTCCATCATCCTCTTCTTCGGATTCCTCGGAGCCTGCTCCTGTCTTTGCCTCTCCTCCGTACTGATATCATCAACATTAGTCCCCTTCTCACCCAGCGCAGCCTTAACCTCATCCTCTGGATTCTCATGACCCGCAAATGCAACCGACAAAATCTCTCGCTCAAAACCAGGCACATGCTCCCATTCAATCCCCGCCGCAGTTAACATCTTACATCCTTCCGACTCTCCGACAAAAGTGCCAGGCTCCTTCACCCCGAAATAGACCTTGTGGATCCCAACCCGGCCACCTTCCCGCGTCTTCGTGATGCGCTGCACGCACGGCGTGTTCCCCGATAGTCGCTTCCCGCATGGCTCCATTGTCACGTACATGATGAGCTTCCGGCCTGCCTCGACGGGCAACACGGTGGATACTTCGTCATCGCGAACTTTGTGCACGGAAGCGTAGTTGGAGAAGCAGCATTGCTCGGCGTGTGTGTTCCCTGCCAACTCCATTGTGTATCCGGTTGAAAGGATCCGATCGTCGGTTCCAGTGGAGTCTCCATCCTTACGGGAGAGGAGGAGTGCGCCGACGCGAAAATTGGTCGGTCGAGGAGGGGATTTTTCTGCGAGGGAGATGCATTTCTGGATGTAGGCGTTGTGCGGGGAAGTGTTCGCCATGATGGGTGTGGTTATACCTCGTTCGTGGTGGTGGGAAAAAAGTAAGAATTTTTTGTATAATGCGTAGACGAGTTGTTCTTTGTAAATTGAGTCGAAAGGTGAATAGCTTCGCTCCAGCTGGGCTTCAATGAAGCTATCGACAGTGGAAGGTGGAATGCAAGTCGAGATGAAAGCGGGGAGCAGCAGCAGAACAATGACGCAGTGCGCAGCGCGTCGGTTTTCGCGTTGCTCGGCCCGCGCCAGCTGTTTTGCAAGCCTCGACACTTGGTTTTCACGTATCGCCATACCTTCACTTCACCCGCGTATATTGCTCCAATATCGTTCACAATGGCAAAGGGAGCAAAGACCAACGATATCCCTGAGCAACCTCCCTCAGTAGAGGAAGATCTTTATAATATTTTGGGCGTCAAGTCGGATGCATCACCCGAAGCGATCAAGACAGCATACAAGAAGAGTGCGCTGAGGAACCATCCTGGTATGGCCCCGAATATGCATTCCCGATTCATCCCAAGCTAAAACATTGTCACAGACAAGGTCAGCGAGGACGCCCGGGAAGAAGCCAACGCCAAATTCCAACGAATCGCTCTCGCATACGCCGTTCTGTCCGATGAACGCCGCCGGAAGACCTATGATCGTACCGGGCGCACCGAGGAGTCGCTCGACGACGAAGACTTCGACTGGATGGACTTCTACCGCGAGCAGCTGTCCGCCATGCTGGACACGCGCGCCATCTCGGATTTCCAGAAGAAGTACCAGGGCTCCGACGAGGAGAAACAGGACCTACTGGAGGCTTATGAGAAGTTTGAAGGCTGCATGGATCACGTCTACGACACCGTGATGCTCTCCAATGTCCTGGATGACGATGTGCGGTTCCGTGCGATTATCAATAAAGCCATTGCCGAAAAAGAGGTCGAGGACTTCCCGAAGTATTCCCAGGAGACCGAGGTACAGCGACAGGCCCGGGTCAAGCGCGCACAGAAGGAGGCCAAGGAAGCCGAGAAGCACGCTAAGAAGATCGAGGCCGACAAGAAGAAGAAAGCTGCTGCTTCTTCAAAGGCCAGTGGCCCTGCAGCTGGTGAGGATGATCTACTTGCTATGATCACCAAGAGACAGCAGGACCGTGGCCAGGGCTTCCTGGCACAGCTGGAAGAGAAGTACGGTGGCAAGAGCAAGAAGCGCGGTGCGGCTGATGAGCCTCCCGAGGAGGCGTTTGCTGCTGTTGGTGCACGCAAGAAGTCCAAGGACACGAAGCTAAAATCGAAGAAGGGGTCCAAGTCGTAATTGGAGCTGCCAAATGGTGGCTCTATGGAAAGTGTTGCACAAATGGTCCACATAATATTCATTGGGCGCTTGTTTTTTGTGGGTCTGGAGCTGGGAGTTCTGTTCGCGATTGCATCTGGGCTGGTCGATATTCCTAATTCTCTTGTTTACATATCTAGTTGCTTCCCATCCGGCCGTGGGCTAGATTCGACTCCCAAATACCCGTTTATGTTAGCATTTCTTGTCGTTTTTCGTCGTATGTAGCAAAATGGGGAGCTATGCCGCTTGCAAGGTTGGAGAATGTTGATGCAGATACAGACGCAGACTTACCCAACCGAAAAGCACTAAGCTGCAGCATGACGAATCGTTTGTTCTTCTGCTCAAACACGATAATTGTAAGCTATCCGTAGTTTCTATTCGTGGGCGTAACGTTCACGACGAATAGCTGCTCGGCAATGTCTGATCCAGAAGGAAGCATTTTGCAGCCACGTCAACCCTCGCGACTGGAAAGGGAAGCTTCACCTTGAGACGGCACCTTCTCTCAGGCTTCCTCTCAACACGTCCGTTTTTCTCCTATTTCAATTCAATTGTTCGAAGTTGGAAGAACTTCGGATCGAACTGCGTGTCATTCCCCACCTATTTGCGCGGTGGGAAGCACCCCGAACATTCCGTAAATCGACAACGTTATTCTTTTGGAATCATCCTTGCTGATCAGGCGCAGGGCCACGAGACAAACTGCTTTGATTCGGAGTGCATAGTTGTCATAAGGTGGGCGATCCGCTCCACATTCCGCGAGAAGTCTCCTCGTTGGCCGAGCGGCTGCCCGAGTTCTCCACAGCAGGTCAAGCCCGCCGGAGGCGGAACCGCACGCGATGTCGTACCACACCGGTCGCATCTCCCCAAGATCCTCTGAAACAAGTGAAGAGCACAACACATGTCGACCTCCACCCAATTCATCTGCGCCGAATAAGGCTCAGAAACCTTCGAGCTTCAGTCGCGCTGTACAGAACCTGCTGAGCACCCCGCAGTCTGCAAGGAGTGCGGGCACTGGTCTTGGTGGGGTTGCCTTGACTCTGAGACGTGGGAGTCGCAGTCCAGTCGAGCCCTTGGTGTCTTCGCCCCTGCGTATAAGCTCCTCCGTCATGGCGTCCGCTCCAAGTTCCCCGGAAAGGCCCAAGTTCGATGCCGACGACATCCCACGGAGATCTTCGGCCCAATTTGATCGTGAGAAGCACCATCGAGTGCCAACGGAGGCTGTTATGGCGAAAGATGACAATGCAAAATCAGACGTATCATCGGAGCTGTCGGGGTCGAAGAGGCAGTCTCGAGATAAAATTCAAGGGAAGCGTGGTATGGCTGCGATGATGTCGGGCTTGGAATCGAGACTGTTTCCCAGGAGTTTTTCACGTGGAAGGGAATCGAGTGGAAGCTCCGCTCGACGGGGTTCGTCGTTGGATTCCAGGACCCCCTCTTCATCGCAGCCTGGTCGTTCAATTTCCCCTTCCAGTCGCCTTTCACAATCCGGCCCGAAGCCAACCCTCAGCGTCACGGAGAAAGGAAAGGCCCTCAAAATGGAGGATGTCCACAATCAATCCGACGAAGTTCTACCCAAGTCCTCTGGTCGTCTTCCGGATTACGTGAAGCCCACGGACCACGAGGAAGCTGGAGTGCGTCTGGCCAAGGACGTGTTTGATCGCGACAAGAACATCATTGAGAGTAGCGACGAGGACAGTGACAAGTCATTCAGCGAGGATGACAATGTTGGACTGGGTCAGTGGCGAGGCCGAAAGAAGAAGGACGCGGATATCAGCTCCATCACCCCCAGCGACTTCATTAAACCAAAGGAGAACAAGACTCCGCCAACGGATGAGAGTACGTGTCTATGCGCCCCCCCCCCCCCGGACTTAAGGAGTTATGTGTATTAACCTGGATAATAGGGAAACCTACCAAGAATGTCAGCTTCCAGGATAAGGACAAGAAACCCCGAAAATCGGCCTTGAAGTCCGTCATTCACCCTCAGACCAGCTTTGACATCCCCACTCCGCATTCGCAGTCTGCCGCCGGCACTCCGTATGGATCGGAGGACGAAGCCGAGAAGGAGGATGTCCACCGTGCGCAGCAGCTCAGCATTTTCATGTCCACCATCGATAGCCGTGTTCCTAACCGATCCATCCGCACGATCGTCCGCGAGAACTTTGCAAGCATGCAGGAAGAAGCTGACGGTGGGCGCCGTCGTCAGCGCAAGTATTTGGTTGCACTCGACCTGAGCGATGAATCCGTGTACGCTCTTGAATGGACCATCGGTGCAGTTCTTCGTAATGGAGACACATTGTACGCCATTTACGCCATGCACGAGGATACCAACACCTCCTCCGTGCAGGTTGGCGAGGGAGCCAAGGCCATGAAAGATGCCGATGCCGTTGTGGGCACTCAGACCAAGGAAGCCAGCCAGGGCCACAATGCTGCATCTCGCACTATCTTGGGCCGACTTGGGCCGGGAACTGCCAGCAAGTCAAGCTCTGCCGATTCTCGGGCCTCTTCTGTGGCAGAGGCGGAACGGGTTAGAGCTGCTGAGTCCATCTCAAAGACTTGTATCCACCTGCTGCGCAAGACCCTTCTGCAGGTTCGCATTGCCGTCGAGGTGATTCACTGCAAGAGTCCCAAGCTCATGGTTACCGAAGCAGTGAGTTCTATCGCGTTGTTTCATCTCAAGATATTTATCGCTAACCTCGTTTCAGATTGATGAACTTGAGCCCACTATGGTGGTGGTTGGTGCTCGCGGTCAGAGCGCTTTGAAGGGGTGAGTTGAGAGCTTCCTACACCAAACTAATATTCTTCCAGCTAACATATTGCAGTGTCCTTCTTGGTTCTTTCTCCAACTATTTGCTCTCCAATTCTTCTGTTCCCGTGATGGTCGCGCGCCGCAAGCTCAAGCGTCACCCGTCGAAGGGATCTCAAGCTTCGAAAATTCGCCTCTCCAACAACCTACCAACCCCCAAGAGTCTCATCGACGCTAAAGTGGACTGAGGGTCGGTCACATCACTTTCTTGCGCTTCCAATTCTATTGCAACTGCATTTTTCACGAAGCATGGCGGGGTTACTATCTTTCTCCGGCGATATGGACATGAACGGATTCACGATATTCTTAGACTCTTTACCTCTCAACCTCTTGATACCCTTTCTCCACCGCTGATGGACTCTTGTTAATCAGCTCTTTTTCGGCTCCTTGTTATGTTTCTGGCCATCTGCCAGTCATAAAGTGGAATATCCAGAGGGTCATGCACATAGAGCTCCTTGCGTTTTCCTTTTCTTGCTTTTACCGAATATTCTTGGAATATCATTATCATTATCTGAGACTCGTGGATGTCTCCACTTCCTCATAATGTAGTTCCCAACAAATAGAACATGGGGTATTGAGAACGCTTGGCAATTATTTTACATACGCTATAGCTTCTAGGAATTGCAAATTGCAAGAAATTATGAATTATCCCACTTCATAGAAGAAAGACGAGCGCAAAGTCTGGACTCCATAGGCCAAGTCGTAAGCCATCACGTGCCACGTCACCGCCCAAGCTCCAGCGTCGGGGCAGCTTGGCCAACCCCCGGCTCATCCCACCCTGCTCTCCTCCCATCCGACCCTCTCTGTCTTGCGCTGCGCCCGTGGAGGACCCGATTCGCCCGCCATGGCTGAGTTTGTCGACCCCCGGATGACCAACATCAAGCCCCGCATCCGCTACAACACCATCGGAGGCATTAACGGACCGCTGGTCGTTCTCGACAATGTGAGACCGCCCCGGAAACAGATCGTCACTGGGGAAGACACTCTTACTGATCGGACTTGCTGTGGAACAGGTCAAGTTTCCCCGTTACAACGAAATTGTGTCCCTGACGCTGCCCGATGGCACGGAGCGTTCCGGTCAAGTGCTGGAGGCCAGAGGTAAGCTTTACCGCCCGCTGTGCTGCTCATGTACTTGCTACGAGTAGCCCCCCCGAATATATAGCTGATGACTGTTATCTGTGCTTTAGGAAGCCGAGCCGTCGTTCAGGTACGAGCCGACCCCGATACCTCTCCGAATCCCCCTAATACGATAGGTGTTAACACGGATATTCCACTAGGTGTTCGAAGGCACTTCGGGTATCGATGTGAAGAAGGTATACTGCTCTGTAATAGGATCTATACGATTGCAGTTCGCTGACTCTGAGGTTAGACCAAAGTCGAGTTCAGCGGCCACAGCTTGAAGCTTGGTGTGTCCGAGGACATGCTGGGCCGTGTCTTCGACGGTTCTGGACGTGCTATTGACAAGGGTCCTAAGGTTATGGCGGAAGACTACTTGGACATTAACGGCCAGCCTATCAACCCTTACTCGCGAGTATGCGTCGCCGCCAATCTTACATGTCGAGTTCTGGGAACTGATGGAATTCCTAGGTCTACCCTGAGGAGATGATCTCCACCGGTATCTCCGCCATTGATACTATGAACTCCATTGCCCGTGGACAGAAGATCCCTATCTTCTCTGCTGCCGGTCTTCCCCACAATGAAATTGCTGCTCAGATCTGTCGTCAAGCCAGTCTGGTCAACAAGCCCACCAAGGACGTCCACGACGGCCACGAGGAGAACTTCTCGATCGTTTTCGCTGCCATGGGTGTAAACATGGAAACAAGCCGATTCTTCACTCGCGATTTCGAGGAGAACGGCAGCATGGAGCGTGTCACTTTGTTCCTGAACTTGGCCAACGACCCCACCATTGAGCGTATCATTACTCCTCGTCTGGCCTTGACCACCGCCGAATACTATGCCTACCAGCTGGAGAAGCACGTCCTGGTAATCATGACTGACCTTTCGGCATACTGTGATGCGCTACGTGAAGTTTCCGCCGCCCGTGAGGAAGTCCCCGGTCGTCGAGGTTACCCCGGTTATATGTACACGGATTTGTCCACCATCTACGAGCGCGCAGGCCGTGTCGAGGGCCGTAACGGCTCCATCACTCAGATCCCTATTCTGACCATGCCTAACGATGGTAGGAAATCTTCAATCCGATAGTCCTTGTGTTTGCGACTGACCTATCCTCTCTAGATATCACTCACCCTATTCCCGACTTGACCGGTTACATCACTGAGGGTCAGATCTTCATTGACCGTCAACTTGCCAACAAGGGTGTCTATCCTCCTATTAACGTGCTGCCATCGCTATCCCGTCTGATGAAGTCCGCTATCGGCGAGGGCCGCACCCGTAAAGACCACTCGGATGTGTCCAACCAACTGTACGCCAAGTACGCTATCGGTCGTGATGCCGGTGAGTTATCCTCCTCAGTGTCAACCCATTTCTCCTCTGACAAAGTCTACCAAAATAGCCGCCATGAAGGCTGTCGTTGGTGAGGAAGCCCTTTCCTCCGAAGACAAGCTCTCTCTCGAGTTCCTCGATAAGTTTGAGCGTACCTTCATCAGCCAGTCCCCCTACGAGTCCCGTAGCATCTTCGAGTCACTCGACATCTCCTGGAACCTGCTCCGCATCTACCCCAAGGAGCTGCTCAACCGTATCCCCAAGCGCGTCCTGGACGAGTTCTACGCCCGTTCCGCCCGCAAGATCGCAAGCAAGGACACCCGGGATAATTCGGGCGAGCAGCAGCAGAGCTCTGCTCAGCAGAAGTCGAATCTTATCGATGCTTGATCTGGGTGTGTCGAAGTCTCGGGTTTTTAGTTTCGCGCTGATGGCGGATGAAAGAAGCGCGTGGGTGGCCAAGGCCGATCCCTGCATGTCCTCTGTCCCATTGCATATACTCTTTGTGCGGTTGTATCTGTTGCTAAGTTTCTTTTTTTTCTCTCTTGCGTCTGTTCTGGTCAACTACAATACAAAATTTTGGAATCCATATAGAGAGGATGGGCGCTCTCGTAGACTGTAAAACAGTTCTATATGGAGGGCTCCCCATGACTATCTAGATACAAACTGCATGGTCTTGCTCTCCAGGACTGATCTTAAATCTTTCTCAGTCAAATTCTGGCCAATGGCTTGCGCACAATCCATAATAATCATCTTCTCTTGTATGATATACGCTTTTGTCCAATCCGTCAACTGGCCCAGCATTAGCTTAACATGTCCAGCGCACGAGAAACCTCATAAGTATTTGATCATCCTGGCAGCTCTTTCTTTGGTCTGCAGCTGCTGAACTATGCATTGGCAGCCAAGCAGAACCCAAGGCGTGCAGCAGCTCTAAACCAACGACTAAAGAGGACCCGGAAACAGCCAAGCTGATTACGATGCGCACCACCATGGGCAGTAAACCCCTTGGAAGGAAGAGTGGGAAATATAATATCGATTTTGGTATTCTATAGAGTCCAACATAGACATAGAGCGGGATCTGGGTTGAGGAAAACGGAAAGAGGAAAGGAGGAGGGGAAAACGCTTTTTGTGAAAGTCCCGTATATCGATAGCACGTTCCAAAAACAGAAAACTCTAAGCCGACTTCAATCGCCAGCAAAAAACAGATAGGAAGGGCAACGGTCCTATAACAAGCCCTTCAAATATGTGAGGGGGTAATATACGCCGAATCATGAGAGGAAGGTGAAAGCTTTTAGAATCGCAGATCCCAGCCGATCTTCGGACCCAGCCGAGGCAACTCGTCGGCGACGCTCTGGACGTCCTTGTCACCGCGACCGCTGAGGTTCAGCACGATGTTCTCCCCCTTCTTCATGGTCTTGGCCAGCTGCATGGCGCCATAAACGGCGTGGGAAGATTCCAGCGCGGGAATGATACCCTCGTGCTGGGCGAGGGCGCGGAAGCCGCTCATAGCCTGAGCGTCGTCGGCAGCAATGAAGGTGGCGCGGTTAGCATCCTTCCAAGCACTCAGCTCGGGGCCGACACCGGGGTAGTCAAGACCAGCGGAGATGGAGTGGGTCTCGGAGATCTGACCGTGCTCGTTCTGGAGAACATAGGTGCGCACACCGTGGAGGACACCCTTGGAACCACCAGAGAGGGTGGCAGAATGGCGGGCAGTGTCAATGCCGTCACCACCGGCCTCGACACCGACAAGCTTGACGCTAGGGTCCTTAGAGAAGGGGTAGAACATACCGACAGCGTTGCTGCCACCACCAACACAAGCAATGACAGCGTCGGGAAGCTTGCCGAGGAGCTCCTGCATCTGTACCTTGGTCTCGTCACCAATGACGGACTGGAAGGTACGTACAATGGTAGGGAAGGGGTGGGGGCCGATAGCCGAACCAATGATGTAGTGCGTGGTGTCGAGCTCGACAACCCAAGCACGGAGAGCCTCGTTGACGGCATCACGCAGAGTGCGACTACCAGCGTCGACAGCAACAACCGAAGCACCGAGAAGCTTCATGCGGAACACGTTGAGGGCCTGGCGGCGCACATCCTCAGCGCCCATGTAGACAACGCACTTCATGCCGAACTTGGCGCAGACCGTGGCAGTCGCAACACCGTGCTGGCCAGCACCGGTCTCAGCAATGATCCGAGTCTTGCCCAATCGACGGGCAATCAGGATCTGACCGAGGGCATTGTTGATCTTGTGGCTACCGGTGTGGTTGAGATCCTCACGCTTCAACCAGATGTTGGCACCACCGACATGGTCAGTCAAACGCTGGGCAAGATGAAGGCTGCTGGGGCGGCCCATGTAAGGGTAGTAGGAACGGAACTCTTCCCAAAACTTGGGGTCCTTGCAAGCATCATCGAATCCACGCTCAAGCTCGGCCAAGCAGTCCATTAGTGACTCGGGGACATACTGACCACCGAACTCACCGAAGCGAGAAGGCTGGGCAGAGGGATCCTTGGTCACATTCAGAGCCTCAAGCTGGTCGGCGAGGCCAGGGCCAGCGGGGGTGTCAGCATCGGTGATAACCTTGGTGGGCTGCGTCTCGGCAGGGGCCTGGGCCTTCTCGATAGCTTCGAGAACATTAATCTCACGGGTGAGAGTGCCCTGGGCGTCACGCTCGAGCTTACGGCCGGTGACGCTGGAGAGGTACTCCTCGGCGTATTTAGCCGCCTGGCCAGCAGGGGCCTGGCCGACCTGAGTGATGATCTGACTACCAATGACGACACCCTCAGCCTGGTCCTGGACAGTCAAAAAGTGCTCGCGGGTGCTAACACCGAATCCCAGGGCAGCCGGGACGTTGCCGGAATATTCATGGACACGCTTCAAAAGCTCGGGCACGTTGGCGCTAAGCGTGCCGGTGGCACCGGTGACACCCATGCGAGAAACGACGTAGATGAACGAGTCGGCAATCTTGCAGAGGAGCTTCATACGAGAATCGGATGTGGCAGGAGCAATGAGGGGAACATAGGACAGGCCAGTGCTGGCGCAAAGGTCGCGGAAGCGGACGGCTTCCTCCGGGGGAAGATCGACCATGATGAAGCCATTGACACCAGCCTCCTTGCAGTCCTTGAGCATGCGCTCCTCTCCGTAACGCAGCACGGGGTTGTAGTAGCCCATTAGAAGCAGTGGAGTCTTCAGACCGCGGCTTCGGGCAGTGCGCACGAGTTGCAGCACCGTTGTGACAGTAACGCCATTCTCGAGAGCCTTGGTGTTGGCTGTTTGGATAGTAGGGCCATCGGCAATAGGGTCGGTGAAGGGAATTCCAAGCTCGATGATATCTGCATTGCGAATTGGGTCGTCAGTCAGAGAGTCCATCCGGCTACTTCGCCACTCCAGACCGAGCAAAACATGCACATACCAGCACCACCATTTTCTAAGCCGAGAAGAATGTCAACGGCTTCCTCCACAGTTGGAAATCCGGCGGTGATGTAGGCCACCAGGGCCGCCCGCTTTTGCTCCTTGCACTTGGCAAAGGTCTGCTTGATCGCGTCCATTGTGGGGAGTGAGGACAGCGCGGGGCAAAGGGAAGGTCAGAAAATCGATGAAAGGAGGAAGGCCAATTGTGACCGGAGTCGGTAATAAGTAAAAGAGTCGAGGAGACCAAAGCCCTTGTGACTCAGAGCAAGCCTATGTAGAAAGTTATGCAGAGATATGAAGTGTCTCTTCGAAGTGACTCAACCATGGGAATTTCCTGTTACGCCGATTTCGCCCCGCTGATCACGTGTGATGCGATAAGATAGCGCTGAATCAGCAGAATGATTGGCACGTGATCTGGCTAGACCTACTTTGTTGATAGAAGCTTTGGACTTCATTGGAATAGCACTGTGCTCTTTCAGTTATCGACGTACTGAAGGTCGCCCGGCAGTACATTAAATAGAGCGCAGCAGATTTGGTCCTTGGAGGAGCAGCATTGCCTTTTTGCTGTATAGAATGGAGCACGCCCATCCTCCATGTCCTTAACTCCGGATCCTTGGAATTATGTTACACAAATATTGTCTCTAAAATAAGAATTTTCAGCTGCAGCTCCTGGTAAACCTGAGTTGGATTGGTTCAATCAAGATCAAATAAGATAACTAGACACTAAAAGGCAGTGATATCGCCTATCTTCCCAAACGCCGAAACAATGCAGTAATCAAGAACAACCCTCAGCTCAAAAACAATAAACAGAGATAAAAACTCCTAATGATATCCCAACGGGGAATGTAACTCTGGTAAAAAGCAGAAGCCGTTCACAAGAGCCTCATCCCCGATGCGCCGGGAGCAAACATAGCTGACCCGAATTTCCCAATCCCAAAACCAAAAAAACCCAAATCTATCCAAAACCGTCCTGCGAATGCAAAAGGAATGACTGCAGCGCCCATGCTATGCCAAATACTCATACAGTAGCCCAGATGTGTGTAAATAGGGAGAGGAAGCCCAAAATGCCCGGCAGTAAGGTAACCCAGAAAGGAATGAACAAGACACCGTCTCAAAAATGCAAACAACAGGTGTCAAACCGTGGTAATATGCAAAAAAGGTGGGTAGGGGCATTCCGGCATTAATTGTGTAAGGAGGGACGTAAAATCATAAACAAGTAGCGTCTGTCAACTCGATGGAGGGACTCCACAAGGGAAGACGTTAACTGGGCGTGATAAGGAGTGACATGAAATAGAATCGTGTATCAACGGAGCAGAGGGGAAATATAAAAAAGAAAAAAAAAGAAAATCAAAAAAGGATTCAACGGCGTGTTGGGGAGATCAAGGGCCGTTCGCTGCCTCGTGCAGAGGATACGCAGGGTCCATGTAGGAATAGCAGCCAGTAGCTGCGACACTAGTAGCAGATGCCGGGGCACCAAGACTGTGCATGTCCCATCCAGTCCGATGGCTCGGGGCTACCAAGCCGTGGACATTGTGTGGTTGGCAGATGGCGGGATATGAGTATGTCCCGACGGAGGTGTATGGCTGGCTGACTGCGGGCATCACCGACCGAAGATCCGGAGCTGCCGTCAATGAGGCACACTGATCAGGTTGTGTTGAGTAAATCGGGGCTGCCATTCCGGTAGTGTAATTGTGAGCTGCGCCAGTATCGGATACCGATTGAGGAGAGGGCGCGTGAGTCTCAGTCCCCGAGTCGGAGCCGGTGCCATGGCTGGCGTAGTTTGTGATCGTCGTAGGCAGCGCACCCGCGGTAGAGGAGTAACTGGCAGACTATAAAAAGGAATGATTAGTTAATATTTCAACAAATGAAAGGAAAAGCCGACTCACGTATTTCCCAATGATCTTCTTAAGAGCATGGCTGAGAATCTTCCATGGGAAGACCTTGACATCTTTCTCGATGTTGCGAGGCTTGGGAGCAGGGAAGCCCATAATAACCTTGAAGAACTCCTCGCTATCTGCCTTGGCCTTGGAGACAGTAAGGGGACGGAATCCCTCCAAGTTGCGACGAATGCGGTTCTTCTCCTCAACAGTGAAACGAACGCCAACAAGAGCTTCGAGCAGGTAGATGGTGTCCACGCTGGTGACGTAGCAGTCATCTTTACCTTCCCAGGAAATGCAGCTGATGCAAATGCTGTTTTGTGGTCGGTCCTCGGGAGCAACGGGCTTGAAATCGGCGTGGATAGTGCTTCCAACCTGGTTACGGGTGAACTGCACCAGGCGACGCTGCGAATCTCGTTCTTGCTTTGTCCATCCCTCAGTCATAGTGTCCAGATCCCCGTTGAGCTTCAAGATAGCCTTGGTCGGGTAGATCGCAGCATAAGGGTTGAACGACTGGTGCGACCCCAGACCGCTTCCCTGCTGCAGAGTCGAGGTGCGAATCAAAGTCGGGGCATTGCCAGTTCGACTGGGAGAGGGTCCTCTGTGCTGGGACATTCCATGCGCCACGGTCAATCCCTGGCGACCATCGTGAGAGACAGACAGCATGGATGGACTCCATGCCGGGGTAAGTGGGGACGGGGCACGAATGGCAGGTTGATTAGCGGAGACAGTAGAGTACTGGATAGCTCCAGTGCGAGGAGAGGAGGCAGCGTGGAAAGGTGTCATGTATCCAGTCAAGTTGGGAAGGCTCTGCAGGTATGGCGAATAGGATGGGGCACGGTGATCCCGGTAGGTGTAGTTATCTTGAGGCTCGCCCTTGATCGTTGGGCCAGTGGCCCGTTTGGCCGGGGCAGGAGCATGGTTGTCCGAATATGAAGATAACTTCCTCTTCCGCGAATTGCCCGAGGGAGAGGGCTGAGAGACAGGCTCGTATGTGTAGACACCCACTTGCAATGTAGTTGGGGCACAGTCACTCTGGGTCTCCAGGACAACCTGGATGGGGACGGCGTACGAGGCGGAGCCAGTGGAGATAAAGGCCGGTGCATCTGCCGAGATGGCATATTGGAAGGCATTGTCCTGGAATCCAAGGAAGTGCGGGAGGCACTCGGACTTCTTCGAGCCGAAGACCAAATACAAGACACCGTACGTAGAGCTGTGCAGATCAAACGGAGACTGAACCTGCACAACAACCCGTGTGCCTTCACGACCACGCTGGGGGCTATACGATACAATCTCCGGCAGTTGACGAGTGCGCGCAACCATCATCGGGGATTGTGCATCTTCATACGAGCTGGCGTACTCGTTGTTGGGAAGATAAGGAACACAGTCGGAAACCTGACTAGCCTGGTCGGCCATGGGCGATGGCACAAGAGGGGTGTTCACGTATGGGGATTGGCCATAGGTCGAGTAAGGGCCAGCATCATGCAAAGACCGCGTGGAAGCGTAGTCTGGGCAAGTCTTAGTACAAGGGGACACAAAACAACACCGCGAGGGCAACAAACCGAGTATGGTGCCGGCAGCGGGCTTCTGGAAGCTAGACATAGACAGGATGGGCTCAGACTTGGCCCACGGGCCGTCTGAAAAAGCGCCGACAAATTGTGACTCTTCAGAATCCGAGAAATCTAACGACTCGCCAAGGATGAGAGGCGTTTGGAAGTCCGGGTCGAACTGGAGGGAGGGGAAAGAGTCAGCGAACGAGGTCCTCCAGTGCAAGAGGCGAAATGAAAGTCAGGAGGGCAGAAGGTTCAAACAGATTCAGCCGGGATCAGAGGCAAAACATGCGGGCATCCAGAAAAGAAACAGAAGGGATTGATCTCACCAAAACACCGTGTGTCTTCGAGTAAGCCAGCTTGAAGGTGTTGCAGCGACTGCAACGAGACAGAAATGCCAGAAGAAGCGAATGACTGAGAATTTATTCTCGCAACGACAGAACGTCGACAGGCAAGAAAGGGGAGCCGAGACAGAACGAGATGAAGCTGGCAGTCTCACAGATAGGTCGGCAACAAAAGGTCTCGAATCACCATCCAGCGATTGAAAAGTTGGGACGGAACCACGAAGCCCTGAGACTAAGCGAAGGATGGCTGCAGCTGGAGATTCAGATCACGCAGTGCCCAAAGGTTCATAAAGCCGGCGCGGGTAAGTCTGAAGGAACAATACCGAACGTACGGTCACCGCTACTCGTGCTGAGATAGTGCGAATGCACGCGGACTGGCGAGGTTTTGCTTTCTTTCTTTTGATATTCCCGGGTGAGGTCTCGGGAAAGCTTCAAGCGGATTGGGCACCAACACGGAGGGGGCGAACTACTTCCAGGAATGAGAACGAGAACCACTCTAGAGCTGGACGAAGCGAAGGGAGAGACCGGACTGGTGCATAGAAAGCCAAGGAGGAAAGGGAAGCTCACCGTGTGAATCACAAAAGAGACAGACTGACACAGATCTGCCAGATGTGGCCTAATATGCAAGATTCGCGAAGAGCTGAGCACCTAAGGAGAAGGACGAATGTCAACAACAAACAGCTCCTTCCCGGGTGATTATTGACAATTTGATGCGACGGGGAAGCGGTCCGGCGGCTTCGAGAGACGCCATCGACGCTCGTCATCTCCCGGCCGTAGATCCTGAGGGCACGACTTTCGGCTGCAAGGAGATGCGACATCTGACCCGAAAGAGGAAATAATGCAAGGCACGAGGGGACAAGTGAGACCGTGGGCAAAGGGGGCGAGTGGGGACAATTCTGTTTTCTCTAACCTTATGATATTGGCCTGCAATAGGTGCAAATGGGTTTCTGGCAACAGAAACCTTTCCAATCGAGATCGATCGAGCCGTGCTTTCAGCCGAGACACGCCTTGCCAATAAATCTTGCTTCTGAACTTAACACGGGAGACGATTTCGATAAATGGGACGATCGCGATCAAAAGTATTCGTTATCCTGTTTCGGCGTCCGAGTCGGGACAAACGAACGTCTACGGACAACGAGGGTCAAAGCCGAGATGTGCAAACGCCAACCAAACAGCGATGATTGTCGTCAATCTCCGAGCCCTGCAGCGCCCTGGAGTATCTTCTCCACTCGAATTTCCTCCGGTCGATGGTCGTGTTGGCCGAAGATCAAGGGTGGCGTCCAGGTCACTGAGCGCAAGGTGCGGTAATTAAATATTAAATAAAAAAAAAATGCGGAATATAACCGTTATTTTTTCACTTGTAGTTCCTTCGCCTGGATTTCTGTTTCCCAAACGAATGAGGAGCCAAGCAATAAACGTAGCGAACGTGGTTCTCGTAGCAGCAAAAAGCGAGCGTAAGAGCGAACGTGGGTGAGCGAATGTGGACCTTTCAAGGTGTCATAGTATAGAGGACTGGGTGGGGGGGAACGAAAGGTAGAGGGATGAGGTGAAAGGATCAAGATTGAAGCAAGGACGGAGAAGGGTTAAAAGTAACGAGGGTCATATACGATGTGTGATTATTATTAGCAGTCGCAGGTCAGAGTGCAACTCGGGCCTAAACTGTACATGGCCACGAGCTGTGGAGTATTTCCCTACGCTTTCCCGTTTGGAAAGGGAAAAATCAAAAATTGTAAAATCGAAAAGGGAACAGGGAAAATCAAAAATTAATTTATTTGTTTTCTGGGTTTGCCCACTCTTAGCCCCAAGCAGTCGGACTAGGGACTAGTGGGAAATCGTGGCGGGGGATGCACAGAGCAACCGATGTCGAGGGAACTGGGGCAACTCGGAAACTTGGCATCATCATCATGGTCCTCAGGTAAGGTATTTTTAACTTTGGCCATGCCATTTTACGCTACACCGGAGCAAATAGAGCAGTGACACGGTTCGGTGTCTCGGGCAATCATCCAACGGGCCTCCCAGTCATACACTCCCTGCTGATGCCGCAAAGTACCCAACGGTCCTGGACTCGATAATCGAAAGTTCCTCGCAGGGAGGGATGCCTAAGTACCAACCCGGGTCCCTATAGGTAGGTGGGTGTATATTCGCGGGAGTCTAGCGAACCGGAAGCCACTAAGAAGCGCCCGTGGTGGCTTTCCGAACTTCCGACCGGCAGATCCTAAGGATCTGCTGGTCGGACATCATCTTTTCTACATGTAAAATCTATCAAGTTCCTTGGAAACTTCGTTTAAAATTCTGAACGGGGGTACCACTGAGTAATACCAAAACCGTGTTGATGTGAGAAATTCGGAATAAACACCAATCTGGGTGAAAAAAAGTGGATCCCACGAGGGTGAACGGCATGAAGATGAAAAATAATAATACCGAGGCAGAGATGTAGCAAGATTTAGAGATGACCAAGGACACGGCAGATCCAACCCGATCACCTTTCGGCATTTTTCCTAATGTTCTGACTTCACGGAAGGGGCCAAACACAAATTGCACAGCCTCTCTGCAACTGGAGATTTCCCAGCCCAAACCCAACCACCCAAGGGGGGAGGAGGAGGAGGTTGTAACGCTACAGAGCCTTGTCAGACCTTGAGCTCTATCCAATCACGGTTAGCATCACAGACTTTTCCGCATTCTCCTCATCCTTTTCCCTTCCAATCATAGCGAGGCTCCCACAACGCCTTCTGGTATAATTAGCATAGTTAGTTCCCGCCCTAACTTAGCGGGGAGAAGTCAGGCCGACCCTTCATCACGACCACCCGGCAGTCCGATCTTTCCAAAGTTCTGCTCCCCTTGCTGGGTCCCAACGACCCTTGGGTTCCCCGTGCCAAACTGGTGGTCGCCAAGCCCCGACCACCCAACCCGCCCTCAGCTAACCGACCAGCACTTGAGCCCCCCTCCCCCCTTCTGACGGGGCAGGATCCTGCGTTATGCTAATGCTTTCTCCGATGATACGCGACTCCACCGTGGATCTTGCTGAGCACAATAATTGGTGCCAATGCCCCTTGTCATCGCCGGCTCGGCCGACCATTAGTTGTTAACAAATTCCTCAGAGCCTTTTTTTTGGGTGTGTCATCATAACATCATGCATGGGGTCAGGTTGATACCTCACGCGCACGACATAATTCGTCTCCTCGAGGGCCGTTGGCGCACACGAGGTGACTACTTGAAGCATACCACGACTATACTCTCGCTACACATCTCCCTCAGTAGACCCTTGGATCCCGCCCGATTTACAAAAGAGAGTTTGAAGCGTCATCTGACTCTCCCGATCCCGCCCTTCTATCTCGTAAACCCTCATCCCGTCCCCGTTCAGGACCGTACAGTACTTGACACGAAAGTGCAGCTTTCGTAAAACGAGGAGCTAAACATAGTACACCTTGCATTTCAGGTGACTTGGTGGCCTGACTATGCAAGGGTTCACCACTCCCATTGGGTGGCTGGCAAAGCACTACGCTGGATCTAGTATGGCCCCGGTCCACGCTAAACCTGCACGGTCAAAGTATCCGCGTTCCTCCGTGCTTTGAATCCCTGTTGGAGGGACCGTATCATTGACCGTCACCGTCACACTGCACTGTCACCTTCTGAGGTTTTCCCGATTCTATTTCCAGAACGTGGTGTATCTCACCAGTCCTGCCTGACCTTCAATCTGCTATCCAAATGATTGCCATCCTGACGGCTCACGCACATGACCCTGTCGATCGTGGCGGTCGCTTTGTACATAAACTTCGCGCAGTTGGCCCTGGAAATAATTCGGGGTGGAATTACCCGAGAGCATAGTCGAGGTACGGGGTCGATGCTAATCCCGAACTAGAGCGGACTCCACGTTTGGGGATGAATGTGTGCAAAGGTACTATAAACTTGGACATCCGAATGAGGTCATGGAAGGTAAGGATACCGATCGTAGATCTTTCGGAAGCATCGTCCAGCCTTTACCCTCGCGTAGAACCGAAAAGAAACTTTCGCGACTGTGTTTTAACGGTTCGGGTGCAGAACTCAATCCCGATCGAGTAGTCGATTTTCCAGCCACCACGATCTTCAGAATCAGAACCAGATACCAGTAGAAGAGAATAGAAAGAACCTGGGATCGGATAACGGATAAGATCTTTCCGGCGCCCCTCCAAAAGAAAAAAAATGCACATTCTTTCACTGGCACCCAACTCCGCGATTTCGCCACGAGGAAGACATCCGCGGTGGATCGCACTATGCTTGAAAGAGCAGTCAGTAGAAATGGTTCGGGGTGAAGGGGGTCAATCGGCGACTGAACCAGGAGGTACTGCTGTGGTGGGGTTAAAGCGACGGTGGATCGGTCAATGATCAGCGCACTCTGTCGCATCATGAAGCTTCGAGTCGTAGTCGCCAATTAAGTCCAACGCGGAAAGTTCTCCAGCCTCCCGTCAACGGCTTCCAATTAATTACATTCCACCCTGCTTGTTCTAATCTTATTTCATTGCAATCAATCAAACTCGGCAAGGAGGAGATGAACTTGATCAGCTCGTATCAGATCTTAATTATCCCTTCCAAGGGTTGTTTGATGCTCCGCCGGACACAAACCGCGCGCGTTTGCCGGCGCTGCGGCAGTCAATCCTCGGTGCCATACCCACATGCCCCCTTCGCTTCCGGAAAAAAAAATATACTTTGTCTTCGACGTTGCTCAGAAGTCTCCTCAACTCAGATCGCGGTACCAGGCATGCGAGAAATGACCCGATTTGCCCCATGATATGGATTACCGGGCAAAAAAGCGGAGCCGTGGTGCGTTTCGGAGCACGGAGCACCAACCCTCTTGGACGGTTCTCCGGAACTGATAGTGCGTCGGTTTGTATCGGCTCCTGCCTAATCTTGGATTTCCAATTTGCAATTTCTGCGAGAATCCCCACCGTCGACATTGATCATTTGACACTATCGTTCAACCGTTAACTTAGATTTGCGCCCCCCACGATGGCTGGGACGCGCAACATTCAAAGTTCTATTGCAATTCAAGGGGAACGTCAGGGCACACGGGAACCTTGCATGTCAATCAAAGTGGGCTTCGATGAACCTGAAACCGCGATCGATCCTCGATTCAGGGCCCTTGCTGCTTTCTTCCCGGGTCAAACGCCTGCAATTCCGTGGTTCGCGACGCTCCCGTGTCCGAGTGGAATATCTTGCTGGACGCCCACATGGACCTTTGGGGGGGATGCACACCGTCCGGTGGACGGTGGGCCCGGGGCTCCCTGAGGCTAACGGTACTGGATGCTCAGCCACGCCCTGTGGCCTTGCAGTGCCAGTTCGTGATCCGTAGTCTACAGGTTCGTCTCCGAGCCTCGAGAGAAAGTATGGTTTGCGAATCAACGGAGGTCTTCAAACATGAAAAGGGGGTCAGTTACACCAGGCTGCTAAAAATGATCTAGTTTACTTCGATAGCGTTCTTTCTGGGTACTGTTGCCCGGTGCGAGGTCCAATTGACCACTCAGAATTCCAGATTCTTCGCTCCGTCTGGCACCGTACAGTTAGCTCCAACCTTCCCTCGACTCTTCGTCTGTTATTCCAAGATCGTCGACAAAGGACGTCGTGCTGGCACTCTATCGCTCAACTCCTTGGAGCTCCTTCCATTCAACGTCTAGTGTCCTTGGTTGAGCCACTACTGCGGAAAAGGAGGCTGACGGCTGCAATGGAAAGCGATTCTTTCATCTCGGCCAGCTCCCGGTCTTCTCTCGGTCGCTGGATACCACCGGCGTCTCCACGAATCTATTAATTAGCATTTGGTGAACTGGGATCGGCTCTCGGAAGAGTGGCCAACCTACACCTGAGTAGAAAAAGATTTTTCCTGGCGTAGAGGGAGACGTGTAGCACCTCCGCGTCAGAAACGTGCACCTCTACGACGGAAAACTTAGTAGACTCGGTCAATGCTCGCAAGAGATAGAGACAGCACGGACAAGCTTGAAAAGACTCCATCCGAGGAGCTCGAGCTTCAACCCCAGTCTACGACGAAGACATCCCGCATTCCAGGATCGACTTCACGGCCTGCCGCTTTCCGCGTCCTGTCCCCAGCCGATCCTGTCCACGCAGAGCATGTTTCAGCAGTAAAAACATCATAGGAAAGGTTTCACCACCAATACCTAGAGGATTAGGGATTCTTCGACCATTGAATGGGGCGCTTCCCGCTTCAAGCCTGATGATCCCATCCACAGTAGGAATGACGGGCACCGTACATCATCCTCGGGGCGTTGCTAGCGGTTGACGGTGCCAGAGAAGCACAACCCACTATCCTGGTGGCCCCCCTCTGTAGATCCCAGTTCCTAGCTCCTGAAGTGATGCTAAGCCTGACAGGCTCCAACTAACATCTTGGAGGTGGGTTACCGAGAAGTTAAAATTTCTGTCGAGCGGAGTCACCGCAAGGATATCGACCTTCCTTGTTCGGGTTCAGCATCGTGATGGTCTCACACCTGTGGCAGACGGCTCAGGATTTATGAGACAGATGTCGGGTTCAGGATCTATTTTTCGACCTACACGTTGTAGCCCTCGTGGCTGGTCGATCTGGTTTCGGAGCGGGGCTTGTGCTAATTTTCCGACTCCGAAAAACACGGTTTTGAGATCATGAAGATTGTGAGCACCAGGCAGTAGCGATTCCCGTTGCAGAAAGTTAATTGAAGAGATTTGCGGTGGAATGTAACATGCGCTAAGAAAGGAGCTGCAGCGCGACGATCAATTGCGGCCCACGATATATATGCACGTACGTGCAGAGAGAGATTCTCCCGCGCCAAAGCAAAACCAAAAATTTATTCGAACAATAGTTTTCACCAACTTCTAGAAAACTGGAGTACTCGAATTAGTCCGTAGCGATCGGCTCTGCCCAGGGGATCGTCAAGGCTTGAAACCTCCGCCGAAGTACGACCGTTTCAAGTTGATCCGTCTTCCCCCCCCCCCAAGCATACCCAAACCGAGGTCTGCACAAACCCCGGCACGAAGCTGAAGTGAACCACTGGTTTGAGAGCTTCGGGAAGATCAAACCCGTCGCCACCGCAATGACCGAAGGGCGCACAAGATATATGCACGAGGTGGAGTGCGCCTGCCCGCTAACCGATCCTCCGTGAACGTGGTGGAGCGCACAATCAACAAATGAGCTGGTTGGCATATGGAGGGCGCTGTCGGGAGCTCGGGACCCATCACACTCCGACTCCAAGCTGTGCTTCTTTCTTCTCAGCCTATACCACATCCAGCTCGCCGCGGTGACGGTGCGCGCTATTCCCGGCTCCCCCAATGGCCCTGTTGGCCCTGTGGAGCACAACGGGACCCCCGTCCTCGTCGGAGCCGAAGCGAAACGATGATCCACCAATTTTCAAAATTATTTTTTCTTTTTTAAAAAAATGGCGCTCTGTATCTACGGAACCCCCCTCAAAAAGGGTGGAACTTGTTATCTCATTCGATCCTCTTTTTGTGGTTTGTGCTGTTGCTGCCAAGTTCCTTCGAACCTTGACACCAACCAACACTTGCCAAGGTAGGCAGCAGCCTGTGATACTTGGACCTCGGCCTTTGACAGTGCGCCAATCTATCTATTTTCATGGGTCCCAACTCAATTGCATCTTGCGATGTACCGATCGGGCAGGCGTGAATCCCTTTGTTGACCGGGCGGTCTCCTTATAGGTCAACTTTCACTCGGCGAATGTCCTGGGTGGAAACCAAAAGACTAAATGTCCCAAAAAAAGAGAAACGGACGATTTTGTCATTGTCGCTAACGGCTATTAGCCTCATCGGCATGCCCTATGCTTCCATAGCAGGCCAACGGTAGCTGCACACCCACATCATCGTCAAACATGAGGCTTCGGAACCTAACCGAACCGGGACGAATCGGCGACCCTGAATCGGCCCCACGCGCCGGTCATTGGGCTACCGTCGGGCAATCCTTCACGCCGGTTCACCAGTCGGCTGAAGGGCTGTGCTGACAGGGCTGGCGAGGGTTGTCTCACTCAGGGGCAGTCAGAGATCGATACTATTCTTAGATGAGAGACTCAATTCTGAGAACCTTCGGTGTGGTGTTCTATGGAATGATCGTCTGTTACGGTGACAATCGATGGTCGTGTCGGGAGTTTCTGAGAATTGAGAGCTGAACAGAGACATCGAGATAGAGTGTAAGATGGTAAATGCGTAAATGCCACTTTGAGACCGCGTTCAACTAGCTGCGGGAGTTGATCCACGCAGGGCTTGCCTGATCAACGTGGTCCTAGACAATTCGGATGAAACGAGGCCCGGTTACTCTCTCAAGCCGAAGGCTGTGTATTGCCCGGTTTATGGTGAATACATGGCAAGTCTTTGCAAAGAGAGGGAGAGTGGCGGAGTGAAGGAAGAGTGGGAGAGAACGTTAGTGTAGCCTAGTTGATATATCTAGTAGTTCGTAGTATTAGGAGTCTTGCCAACTAATTGCGGCGATATCCAAGAAGACCTGCGTTCACTCTTTTCATTTGAACACTTGAGTCGTGTGCTGGCTCAATGCTTACCATATATTTGATTCGGGTTCAAGTTTCACTTGAAGCCTGTCCAGTACGGTGTGTTCTTGAAGGACAAGCTGCCGTATGAGCCAGCCGCCTTGAACCACCCGAGAGAGAACTTGCTGCTGGGTCATCTCCATCCCTCATTTCATGGGATACTCAGGTATTGTGCGGACAGCATTGCATTGAGGCCCCGTGGATATAACAATACGCTTGGTAAATTGCAACGCTGAAATGAAAGAAGTGTAGCTGACCCAAGGCAAGAAGACAGGAAAATGACTGGCACGATCCCACGACGGACGCCCTGTCTCCCCAGAACCTACCCTCGAAATCACGAAGACCGAAGCTGCCATCCTCAAGGAGCTCGTTATGTACAAGGAATGGGAAAGATGTTGAGGTTGCCTAAAACATGCTGGCGCTTTCCTCCACAGTTCGGTCGTAGCAGACAGGGAACAGGTTGGCCCAGAAGTCGAACTTCGCAGGCCGCTGTTCCTTCTCGTCGATCAGCCACTTGGCAAAGGCATTTTCCGTCTGGAATGGATTCGGACTTCGATACGGTGCGACCTGTGTGTGTGTGCGTGTGAGCAGAGGGGACAAACTTGACGCCGGTCAATGAGAAGAATCTCGCATACCTCATGATAGCGCAACAGTGCCTCGTAGTACTTCTCATCAAGACCGATCTTGAGGAGAGTGCTCTGGCGAATTTGCTTGACAGCATTGTTGTATGCGTGGTAGAGATTCTCGCGCTCGGCAACCGTACTCTCACCGATGGCAATGCCCGCGTGAAGCTTGTTGCGGCGCTGGTGCGCATGGGCAACCTCGATAAGACGGGTGAGAATATCGGCCTCCCATGTTTCGTACAGTGGGTGATTGAAGTTCTTGACGTGCCGCTGGAGCAGCCACAGCTCTCGCTTGAGACGGACGGCGTTAGCCTGCAACCTTGCAAACTTGCGTTGTATGCAGTCGTTAGTGGCTTTCAAGGCGAACTGAGTGGCACTGAATTTCTGAACCGGTTGAGGGTCAGCTTTGAGGTCCATGATGGGGAGCACAAGAGAGGGATTGTCGACAGGGGAAGTACCAGAATGTCATCATCATCCTCGGACCAAGACGCCTCGGACGACAACATCGACGCATCCTGAGGCAGAGGGGTAGGACCTGTGCCACGGGAGTGGGTACGAAGTGACTTGCAAGATGAAATTCGCGGTTTGTGGCTCATGGTAGCAGGTTGAGGCAATGAATGGAATGGATATAAAAAGGATTTCAAAGAGTGAGGCCGATGGTTGTCGATGATAGGACCCGGATAAAGAGTGTTGATGATGGGAAAAGGGAAGAGAAGCTGTGGTGGTAAGGTGTTGTCAATGAAAGTGAGTTGAGGAAGGTGCAGGCAATGCTGGCAAATGCTGGCTACTGCCAACTTCAAGCTGTTGATTATATCGACAGGGGGAACCTTAGGACATTCACAATCTCATTATTCCATAAAGAGACAGCACGAATAATATTCATATTTACAGCTTGCTGCTCGAGCCTTTCTCTCCAAAGTGAACCACCAACTTGCCAAACTGGGTGCCCTGCTTCATATCTTCAAACAGCCCATCCATCCCCTTCAGATCATCTATTTCGGTATTCAAAATTCGCGATACAACTGGATGGATCTTCTTGGACTTGACAAAGTCGACCATCTCCTTGAACTCCTTTCGGGAACCCATCGTGCTTCCACGCACGTCGATATTTTTGAGAACAGCCTGCATCAAGAATGGCATCTTGGGAGACACTGTCATACCATAGATAGATAGGACGCCACCAGCCTGTCGATGTCAGCAGGTGCGCCGATAGAAAGAGAGGAGAGAGGGGAATGGGGAGTTAACTGTGGAAGAGATAGATTACGAGGCACTAACCTTAAGCAGCTTGGCAGCTTTCTCGATTGAATCTCCTCCAGCACCGTCGAGGATGGCGTCAAAGTTCTTCTTGCCAGACGGAAGCATACTCAGTAGCTTCTTGTCCCAGCCCTGCTCCTTATAATTCACTCCACCAGTTGCACCCAGGTCAACAGCTTTCTGAATCTTCTCCTGACTGGAGCTTGTCACGAAGACGTGAGCGCCCCGGGCCACTGCGAACCGCAGCGCCATCAATGCGACACCACCTCCAATACCAGTGATCAGGACAGCGGCGCCATTGCTGGAGTTTCTCTCGCCAGCCTTGGAGACCAATGCTCGCCATCCAGTCAGGCCTGTCAAAGGGAGAGCGGCCGCCTCTGCGTCCGAGAGATGCTCAGGGGCTTCTTCAACCTCGGATTCTTCAATGGCAATGTACTCTTGAAGAGTACCTTTGTTGTAGACTTTTGTGCCTCCCATAATTCTGTATCCTGTGGCCTCTTCCGGGCCATCAGGCGAGTCTTTCCAGCCGACACCGGGGTTCAAGATGACGCGCTTCCCCTGCCACTTTTCCGGATTCGAGACATCGGGGCCAGCACCGACAACGACACCCACGCCATCAGCCAGAAGAGGGACGTCGAATGTCACGCCAGGGTAGAGATGCTGTCGAAGAAAAAGGTCGCGGTGGTTGAGCGACGCGGCAGTCAACTTCACAAGCAGCTCGCGGCCCTGCGGGGAAGGCTTGGGGTGAGTGCGGAGTGTGAGCGGATAGTAAACCTGGCCGGGCTTGCCTGGCTTGCCGTCAATGGGCTCGATATACACTGCCTTAGACATTTTGGAACCGAATTAATGTAGAAGATTCTCCAGGTCGGTCGGCCTTGTTGATAGTCGGTGCGGGGATCTTCTTATCGATAACCGAGGATGCCAAATGACGAAAGCGGTTGAACAGGAGACCGCGATAATTTAATATCCAGATTGAACGGAATGTGAAGTGAGGAGGTACTCAATAAGTTGAAGATATAATGACGCAAGACCTCCGCCTGGGCAGTTTTATGTATCAAGTGTGCCGAAGTGAACGCTCCACGTCACATCCTCATGAGAACCTCGGTCCGCGGACGAGCGGTCTTACTAATTGGTCAGGATCGCCCATCCTTGCTCTTCCCCAAATTGGAGGTGCTCTCTGGGAGCTATACAGCATGGATTTAGTTTTTCCATGGTGAGGGGGTAAGCTTGCTACCTAGTTTGGCAACCTAATCCCAATCCTCCGCGATTCGCCCGATCCCCGGGTGAGATCTCGACGGGCAGTCCAAGTACGTACCTAGCTACAATATGCTTTAAGCAATACCCATGGGTACAATTTCGGGGCCACTTATTTCTATCTGTGGTTCTCGTGTCGAGTGTTTCGTAAACCTGAGCTAGTAAATGTTAAAGGACGTGGCCCGGGGTGTTATATGCCTTGGTAAGATACATATCCGGAATCTCGGTGATTTCTAGATAAGTATGATATTGGGAAGACATCGCGAGGTTTCTGTAACGGCTACCCCTTTACATTGGGGCCTAGGCAGTCAATTTGAAAAGCACTCAATTTCTAAACCCGTTCAAATCCACTAGGCATTGGCCAAGATCTTCTAAGTTTTCTTTGCTACTTACTCTAATAAAAAGAAAAGGAAACAGGTGCATATCAGTCAACATAGAGCGGAATAGACAAAGCACAGACAATCTAAGGTGCTCTTCAGGTCTTCCAAAAAGTACAGACACCATAGACTACTCCATAGTAGGTGCTCCAACTGGAACAGCCAGGTACAAGGGGTGGTAGTAGGCGATACTCGGGTTTTCATATTCAAACCCAGCTACAGCTTCCGTAGAGCTTTCAGAAGCAACGTCATCAAAATCGCCCGAGTATTCAGAGCGATATTCACCCGCGCGGCAGCAGCAATAGTAGTTCCGCGACTCAGTTTCGGGAGGCGTCACAGGCTGCTGGCAGGTGCACATCGCTTGAGGAGCATCCCGTGGGATCTCAGCAGGTTGCTGAGGAGATGGTGCTGCTTGTGCGTGAGCTGGGTGGATGTAGCTGTGAATGGGATCCGGAGGGTATGCAGCCATCACAGGGTAGCCGGAGATCGAATGCAAATGGTGAAGATGTGGCAGCGACGTTGCTACCTTCGTGCTGGACGAAGCGGAAAAGGCCGGGGAAGGAGCAGGTGGTCTCTGTCCTTGATTGTTACTTTGGCGCTTCTTCTTGTTTCGAGGACAATCCGCATCATGTGCCCTATGGCAACAACTGGAGCAGCATTTATGACCTTGATTGGACTCTGAAGCGTCGCTGGTACTGGGGGTAGGAGGACGACCTTTGTCGGTGGGTGGCCATGCTCGTGAAGACCGCAGCCTGCTGGAAGATATATCACTGTAGGGCGCACCGAGCCAGATTGGCACTTGCATGATTGGGACACCTCGAGATGATAATTTGTGTATAGATCTGCCGTTGAAATAGTCCTGGTGGGGGAAGCTTTGACGTGAACTGCTCCGCATTTTTCGAAGATGGAGCTAGATATTCAGCTGGATACCTGGCTATCTTTTGAAGAGCCCGAGAGCGTCGAATGGAGTAAGCTTAGACTGAGTGCCTGAGCCTAGAAAAAGAGTAAGCGTTGAATAGTTTGTTTTGTCTTGCAGAGCAAAGAAGACAACGAAGAGGCGGATGAAGGTCTTAATATGTCTAGACTGCGTCTACAGAAATTTCACACCGAGCCCATCATGCTGTTATAAGGTAAGACAGTGAGAAATGGTAAGCTTGACGTTTGTAAGTCATTGTAAGTCAGCATAGAGGTAAGCAACGGCTGGAAACAGTAGCAAGTCTACAGCTGCACAAAGAACAACAAAGAAAGTTGATATAGAGATATTAGGCAAGGAATAATGCAATTTTCCATCCAGCCAGGTCCCAGTCCCAATCCAAACGGGAGCTATGCAGGCTGAATCCTCCCTGTAACAAGGGCGATGCAATATCTGGTGCCAACGGAGGCTGGGACAAGTCAGGAAGGGATGCCAGCTATGCGCGGGTCCCCTTCCATTCAGGACCTCTTTTTTGAGGAGTCTCAAGGTTGCATAGAAGTGCGTCTATGAACTCTTTGTGCGTTCGTATCAGCGCAAGGGCCGCAGCATCAAAGAAGCACGACTCGTCGAAAATGGGCTCAGTCTAATCCAACTTTAACGGTTTGGAAGCAGAAGATCGTCCAATTGCAGAAGGTGTGTGGTGGTAACTCACCAGACATGTCCAGTGGCTTAATGCCACACGCTGGTGTTCCAAGCCACCAGACAGATATGTCCATAGATAGTTTTTGAACTTGAGTCATAATCATCTTTTCTAGACGGTAGGGATCAATAAGGGGACTCAGCGTATTGAGACGAGACGGGAAACACTTACTTTGCTGAAAGAGTGCATTGGAAGTATCGGATACAAGGGTGATGACGGAGGCCAGAGTGTGTATTGTGTGTACTGAAGACATCAAACAGGGTGGCTGGCCACAGGCGATGTAATTTTGTATTAAGGATACACCCAGAAAGGGTGGTGCTCACGCGACTGATGCATTTGAATACACGGTAATTTCAGCCTCGGCGCGCTTAATGCCACATCCCCGCTAAATCATTTTTGCTTCCATCCAAACCCAAGCGAAATCGAAACTCGATCTCTCTTCTCGACCTTGTTCGTCTGGCGCTCGCATTCAGCATTTCCCTCTCTTTTTACAAACCTACCTCGTTCGTCGATTGACTAGCATCTCAGCTGTCATCCTACCCCTCCCACCTTTTTCTCACCTCTCGTGTTTGCGTCGCATCTCCGTTCGCATCACACAACGCACATCCGCCACCAGAAACTCTTGCGACGAACAGTCTCACATACGGTTGTTTTGTGGAGGATCTTCGTCTTTCCTGAACAGCCTACCTACCATAATGCCTGCACCACTTCCTTCGAGCTTCGCGTCAGCCGCCGCTGGCAACACCCAGGACCCCAGTAGGAGAGGGGATGGAGGTGCCGGTGGAGAATGGTATGCAATCGTGCCTCGTCTTCCTACCCCCCGTGCCCGGTGTCTAGCTTGCCCGACCACTTCTGGACCTCCCGGCTGCCTTGTTGATACTCAATTCATCCGGTGTGAGATATCCGATACTAACCTTGGACTAGGTCCCGAACTCGCACGAACGGAGCCACTCAGACCTTCCGCCGCCCATCTGTCGCTACCAACCCGTCTCACACCCGGGAGGGTAGCCAGCCTGCATCTGCCTCGACACCTACCTCCGGAGCCTACATGCCTCCGCACTTGAGCTCAAATACCATGTCTAGCGCCCTGCGGAACGGGGAAGCCCGATACTCCAAGGAGCAACTCCTGGACATGTACAGGGCACAGCGGGAGTCTGGATCCTTGGGCAAGAATGTGGAGGATTACTTTGTGGCCGACTGGGACCCTCACACGGTGACAGCCCCCGCGAATGGGGCGTGGGGGAAGCGGGACGACCACAAGACCTCCGCGGGGCCCGAAGTGTGCTGGGACCATGGTGGACAGGTAGAGCCGCTGGCGTTGACCGATATGTCTGATGGAGAGAAAGAGGTGGGTCATCCTTATCTCCACGAGCTGTCTTTTCGTACTAAATCTCTGCAGTTGTTCTCCGCTTCGGTCAATTCGCCTCTGAAGCCGCCGCCAACCAGCGTATCGAAGGAAAATACCGCTCCGGTGACTGGTGGCCGCAAAGGATCGATTTCCTACACTCAGGGCCACATTAATAACTACAGCACATCTTCTCCGAACACCGCTCGTCCGGGTGCCCGACGCCGAGAGACGGGCGACTCCATCGGCAATCCCATGTCTCCTACCGGTTCGAACCCCCGCTTTTTCCGTGACGAAGCAAACACCTCTACTCCTCCCCCAGCCCTGTTGCGTCGTAAGACCGACTTCCGAGAATCCAAACCGGACGAAAAGGCGAAGGAAGCCGGCCCAGATCCTTCTCAATTCGGCTCCTTGAAACGCAGCTCTACCAACCCTTTGAATACGGCCGTAGGCGGACCCAGTTCTCCCTGGGGATCTGCTTCTGCTTCCCAAAACGCCAACTTTTCTCCTATGGGCGCATTTGGGGCTTTCTCTCTCGGATCAAATGCCGCCGCGCAGACACCTACGAGTGAGAAGAAGGCCGGATTCGGAAGCCTTCGAGGCGAGAGCAGGTTCAAGGGGTTGCTTTCCAAGGACAGCTCGGAGGACATAGCGGGATCCGCTAGGGAGAAGGCTCTGGGCAACCTCGAGCGTCTTGCGGAAGACGACGACCACTCGCGCTCGCAGTCTCCATGGGGAGACGCGGTCAAGACACGTGCTGGCCGAAGCGAAACTAATCCGTTCGATGAGCCTCGCAGTGGCAGTGCTGCCCTCGGCGGATCTCAAGATGTCGAGGCCCCGTCTCAGGCCGAACTTGGTTTTGGTGCATTTGGCATGACCTCAAGCATTCCCGGGTTCCGGGAGCTGATGCAGAGCCATGAGAACTCGCGGAACCCCACTCCTAGCCTTCTCCAGGGACATGAGCCGACTAGCCCGACCAATACGAACCCCTATCAAAGCCCCCACGGTGATAAAACTGCGGCAGACCCGGAGGATGTGGACACCGATGGGTCGGATATTCAGCAACCCCAGCACCCTGGCTTGAGCGGACTGCGCGACCCCTCTAATCCCTTTGGTTCCATGAAACGTGTTGGTTCAGGTATAGATCTACCCACGGTCGATCGCAGCCAAAACTCGAGTGCCAACGCCAACCGAAACTTTTCCGGTCTTGGAGGTCTGGGTGGTCTCTCTGGTTTGGGTGGACCCTCCGCATGGTCTTCTGGTGGTGCTATCGGTACCCCGACTCGCGAGCGTTCGGCTTTTGGTGGATTTGGTGATCCTATATTCGGTTCGATGGGTGGTGACCTTCAGTCCCCAAGCCTGTCTACGCTCGCAGGCGGTGGCTTCTTTAGCCCGCATGCAGGCATTTCTGGCACCGCTAGTATTGGTCGATCCAGCAAACTGGGAGCGCTCTTCTCGGGAATGCAAGATGATCAAAGCCGCCCCGAGTCCGTGGGCATGGATGATGCTCTGAGACAAGATGCATCTCAGGCAGTATTGGATGGGTCGGCAAGTAAGCCTGGATCGAACTCGGCCTCGCAAACACCTGTTTCGGCAGTCGGTTCCCTCCCTGCGAACTTGACCCACGACATTGCTCAGGCTCAGACTCCAGGTGGAACTGTTCCTTCTGCCCAGCAGCGGACCATGGTCATGCCTGATCGGATGCGCTGGATTTACCGTGATCCACAAGGCAATATTCAAGGGCCTTGGACGGGTCTTGAGATGCACGATTGGTTTAAGGCTGGATTCTTCAGTCCTGATTTGCAGATCAAGAAACTCGAGGACATCGAGTTCGAGCCGCTAGCGCAGTTGGTTCGACGAATCGGAAACTCGCGTGAGCCATTCCTTGTCCCTCAGATTGGTATCCCTCACGGGCCAGAACCCAGCGGCCCTCAATGGACTGGTGCCGCACCTGCCGGCTCTGCCCAGCCTCCTTTCCCTGGCAGCTTCCCCAGCTTCGGCACGACTTTGACAGCCGAACAGCAGAATGCACTTGAGCGACGCAAGCAGGAGGAGCAATATCTGATGGCCCGTCAGAAGGAGCATCTCGCTCAGCAGCAAGCTATCATGAAGCAGATGCACGTCCCTGGTGCTCCTGCATCTGCGCAGCCTCCCCTTCAGCACCAATCGAGTGCCCATAGCCTCCACAGCCAGCCCAGCTTTGGCAGTATCGCTTCCCCCAGTGCATACCAGCCTTCCCCTATCCAGGCACCGAATCAGGGACAGCAGTCATCCCAGCAAGCCCCAGGGTTCTTCGATGCCGCTGGACCGATCAGACAGGGTGGACTGTCGAATGTCACTCCTGGGATGCTAGGAACCGATATCGGCAACCAGGATCAGCTTGCCGCCCTCGTCGACCGTCTGAATGTTGGCCGGCAGGATCCTTTTGCTTTCGGTGGGGCTTCGTTCTCTAGCCGCCAGTCCGATAGCTTGTTCCACTCTCAGCAAGTCGCATCGATGCTCCAGGACCGTACTCAGCTACAGGAGGAACAGGATCAATTTGACAAGGCTAACCCCGACGATCTATTTGCTCAACAAGCTCGTGAGGAACGTTTGCGTCAGTTCAACGCCCTGCGGGCCCAAGAAGGCGATATGGTGCGGACCGCAGAAGGTCTTCCAACCCATCCCGCAAATGCTTCCCAGCAGCTCGAAGCTGAAGCTGCCGCTACGAGCTCGGAAATGGCAGCGGAGATGCTCGCCTCGGACCCCGAAACCTCAGAGCCTACTCTCACCCTGTCTCAGCAAGTCCAGAAGGCTGCCTCTGCTCAGCGTCAACAGCAGCAGGAGCAGGAACAAGCCCCCGAATCAGTATGGGGCAAGGTGGACCGTGCCATGCCCCAGCCTTTCCCTCCCCCGCCGTCTGCATCGCCTTTGCCGGCACCTGCCGCTCAGCGCAATCGTCAAAATGTGGCCGATGCTCTCGCTGCTGGCTCTCGGTCCCAGACTCAAACTCCCGTTGATGCTCCTGCCACCTCCGTTGCTCCGTGGGCCAAGGATACCCACGAGCTGCCCAAGGGACCCTCTCTGAAGGAAATTCAGGAGGCCGAAGCTCGTACTGCAGCCCAGCGTGAGGAAGTCGCCGCAGCTGCTCGTCGTGCGCAGCTTGTCGCCGAACAAGAACGCCTCAGTCAGGCCCAGGCCCATGCTGTCCCCGGTCTCCCTTCGTCGGCCAATTGGGCCAGCGCTGGATCACCTGGAATCCCCACCGCGACTACTGGTTCCGCGTGGAGCACCAAGACCCAGCCTACACCTACTACCACTGCCACCAAAAAGACGCTCGCTCAGATCCAGAAGGAAGAAGAGGCTCGCAAGCAGCGTCTGGCCGCTGCCGCGGCGGCGGCGGCGCAGACCGCGACCCCTAGCCCTCCCGCCTCTGCTAGCAAACGCTACGCCGATCTCGCCAGCAAGGCCCCTGCTCCTTCTCCCGCCGCTGGCCCAGCTGTTTCGGGCGCCTGGACTACAGTCGGTGCTGGCGGCAAGGCTAAGGCCCCACCTGCTGCACCTCTTGGCCCTCGCTCTACCAGCGGAACGATCCCGGTTGCACCAGCCGCTGCCTCCAAGCCTCGTCCAGTCGTTGCTACCCGCACGGTGACCGCGGGCAGCGTCCCCCAGTCCAACCCAAACCGGGCCGTTGAGGAGTTCTCCAAGTGGGCCAAATTCACCCTTGGCAAGGGGCTGAACAGCAATATCAATGGTAAATTTTGATTCCTAATTAGTCTTACTCCTGCACAACACTAATACTGTCTATAGTTGACGACTTTGTCCAGCAACTGCTGTTCCTGCCTGCCGAGGCCGAGATCATTTCCGACTCCGTGTACGCCAACTCGCAGACCATGGACGGCCGCCGCTTTGCCGAGGAATTCATTCGCCGCCGCAAACTTGCCGACAAGGGCGTCGTCGAGCCTGTCTCGCCCAGTGCTATGGGCGAAACGAAGAACGGCGGTGGCTGGAGCGAGGTTGCCAAGAAGGGATCGACCGCCAGCGCTGCAACCCCGGTTTCTCGTGAGGAGGAAGCTGCCGCCGCCGCATTCAAGGTGGTTGCTCCCCGCAAGAAGGGCAAGCGGTAAATGTGTGCATTGTCAGCTGCGCTTGCATTTGCCTGATTCAAGGCTTTCTGCTGCATGGATATGTTCTCATTTCGAGCTTTTTGATTCGCGATTTACTTCGACATCGGACCTGGCTCGCCCATGTACTATTATGCGTCTTTAGCAGCATTTAACTGTATTTTGTGCATCGATCTGTTTCGTCATAGATTTGGTTCATCCGGTCTGGTCGGTATATGAGACGGAAACCATTAGGAAACTCGAGCGAAATCAGGTCATCTCAAAGAGTGGATATGTTACGCTAGCCAACCGATAATTTCACACTTGAGTCACAGTAGGTACTATGTATATGTCCCGGTGCATACGACCATACCATCCCAGCCTAGTATGCCCCATCGTAAGGAACCGCACGATTCTCCTTCGCCCAAACCCGCTCCTGTTCACTCTTGTGCGGTGGCGGTATCATGCCATTGACCTTCCACAATCGACGCTCCGTCTCATCGACATGGTATTCCCAGTCATATCCCTTATCCGCGAGATGGGGCTTTAGAACACTGTCGACCCGATTGGAAACGCGTCGGTAGGCGGCATCTTCGTCCGGCTGGTGCACCGCGATATGCGTGATAAACAAACGGATGAAGGGCCGTTCAGTTGGAACTTTTCCTCCGACGAACATGTCGCCCTTTGAGATAGGGTTAAAGTTGACGACGACGTAAAAGGCCGGCAGTCCGACGTCGGTGTACATCTTCGTGATGTCTTGGACGAAGGCTTCTTTGGACGCAAGGTCCTCGAAGGTTCCCTTAGGGTGGTAGATTTGCCAGAGAGGCATGTCGGAAGTTTATCAAAATTGGGTGAGGCTGGGTGTTGAGTTGCAAGGTCAAATGAGGTCCTAAAGATGGAAAACCAGGATACGTGAGCATTCGCACGACGCGTACTCATTTATAGAACGAAGGATGGAGTAAAGTTGAATAAACAAAAATTTCTTGGACAAAATACCATGTCTTCGAATTATTGATCGATTGGAAGGAGAACTGATCCAAAGGTTTACGTCGACGATTGTTGACGCTATCAGTCCGACCATAGGGTCCACAACGTTCTTCTAGGGCCGAGGTATACAGATCGACACGGACACTATCCAACTACATTAATGACGGGGTTCCTTGTCCAGATCACCGGAGAAAGCGGAACCGGCTTTCTCGACTCTCAAATCGTCCATGGTACATACACTTGAAGCTGGCGCATGCGCATCGACAATCATGACTTTGAGCCAGATCAGCTTATCAAACGCCACCCGACACGGTTATTTCTCAGGTAGAGAATATGGAGGACAGCTTGACTCGCTCGTTGGACAACGTTCACCTTACCGCGCCAACGCCCGGTAATGGTTGGAATGTTAGAACAGAACGTGCCAATCCTACCGTTCAAGGCATCATTAGGTCTATTCTTCAGGTTGCTGTGAGTTTCACGCAAGCGAAATGAAAGAATCGGCAACTATCATAGTAAAGGTCAAGGAGAGCGAGTCAGCTAGAAGCGCCGTCGAATCCAGCCAAGAGCGCTTCGGAATGTCGTATAGGTAGTAAACCCCACGAGATGAGCCTAGCAGGCGTGTATACACATTTGGAAATACAACTGAGAATTGCCACCATGAACGATGCGTTCAAAACATGCAAGTTTACAAATTCTCCGACGAAATGCTCGGCGATGCAAACGACGAGCCGAGAGAGTTGGTGGCTTCGGAACGCGAGGTGCTTAGCAATCGGGCTGATTTTCTGATTATTCAACACTCCGACAGCGCCCGCTGTGATGAATCACCCGCTGACACGACCACTTTGGTGCCATTTTGCTGCTGCAGGACATCAGTAATGACTTTCAATCTTCTCGTGGAATTTTATTGATTCAAGTCATTGTTCAAACTACCAATAATGGCGGAAGTGAAGGCTGAAACTACAACTACAACTCCGGGGCCTCGCAAACGCGGCCGTCCTCGAACCGTCATCGACGATCAAGAGGTTCCAGACGTAGGTAACTGACAAGAAAGTCACAAATGCATCTGCTCATTGTGTCCAGAGACGTCGCAAGCAGCTTCGCATCGCACAGCAAGCTTATCGTCGGCGAAAAGATAGCGCGATCAATAATTTGCAGTCCCGGGTACAGGAGTTGGAGGAGGGCATTGAGGGGATGAGCCAGTCGTTCCTTTCGTTCAGCAATCTTCTTCTTGAGGAAAATATACTTGCGCGACACCCGCGTGTCACGTCCGCGCTCCAGGAAATCACCCGGCAGTGCGTAGTGCTCGCCAAACAGGGATGTGATGATGATGATGATGATGATGCCGAGAAACCTGCGTCGGCCCAGGCTGCTTCTACACCGGTTGTCAGCCGCAAGAAGAGTGCTCCACAAAATATCGACCTCAAATTTGATTCGGAATTCTTGGAACCCGTTCTCTCGTCGATTCCGGATGACTCGCTTCAATTTCCCCTCAGCTCGCGGCAATGGCCCGCTTCGCAGCCCGTTACGCCTCCTTATCAAGAACAGGGAATGCTTCCATTCGGACTCGTATTATCAACGCCTTCTATGTCTTCATCCTCTTCGGGTTCGGCATTTCCGAGCCCTCCAGCAAGTATATCTCCAGCCAGTTTCGTAAACGAGGAACGATGGACCATCTCACAGCGCATTGTACGAGAATGCTGCGAGAACGGATACCGACTGCTGGTGAACTCAACAGACAATGCAAAGATTGAAGAAATCTTCGGTCAGCCTCTGACGCTATCCCAACGCAATGGTCTAATATCGTCATTCTACATGACCTTGAATGGCGATATCGGGGATACAATCGATATCAAGACCAAGGCTCTCAATCCGTTGTACAACAAGAGAGAGAACTTCTCTCCCGACATGCTTTCGCGGTCCTCGAGAACGTGGCAACTCGTCCTCGACTCGGGTCCTGATGAATATCTGGATGCCAGTGGCGTGCAGAGGCTTCTGCAACAAAAGGGGATTCACATTGACTGTGGTCCCCCATACTCTAGTCCCCCACGTATTGAGGCACCGTCAGAATTTGATCTCCCGACCTTTTTAAGAAGTGAGTTTTATGGGGAGTGCTTATGAAACCTTTGGCTAACTTGGTGACAGTTCTATCCCTCGATTGCATTTGTGTCGGTCCTGGACCGGTATTCCGAAAGCAAGGTGTTGAGCAGGCCTTACACATGGCAACTTCGCGTAATCCGTGGGAATTTATGCACCCAAATTTTATATTCTGAACTTGCATAACTTGGAAATAATTAATCACTGTTTTGACGACCGGTCGTGGATCCCTCGGACCCCACGGGGAAAGTCCCCATGTCAACAAAGTTCCGCAGATCCCACGAAAGACCCTTATCTCTGCCCCAAAGCTTCTTTCTGGAAATCAGTCGGAATCAAGTTAACCGACCATCATAAAAGATAGCTGGCAGTAATACCGACCATAGTTAGTAATATGAATTGTTTACGTTCCGACTACGGTAAATCATGGAATGCACAGCCATCATTGGCGTACGGTTATCGGGCCTGTTTGTCAGGTAAGACGATAAAGACGGCCCATAAGAAGTCTATACAGCCAAAGTGAATTTGGGATAGCGTCAGATCTTGATCAAGGATTAATAGTAGCTAGATCATACTCCGATCCCTCCGATCGGTCGGAGTAGATGTTGGAGAGTAGAGTTCCGCACGCCCTTCTACAGTCGCCCGGTGGATCTTGGACGACACAGCTCCGGCATTCATTGGTTCGGGAAAAAAGACATGAGTCAACATTGGATGACAGGGTAGCAGTGCTTCATGCCCGTGTTGATGGAAGATATCAACGCTCGATTCCCTCGATCCCCTCAATTCCCAAGGTTGACTTATTTCGTCACTGCGCCTCCAAGCGCCGTTGCTGCCTCCACCCGAAAGTTTCAGAGATCCAGCTTTTATAGAGACCTGCATTCTTCGATATCATGGCCAACCAACTGACGCCCTTTGGGAAACCGATGTTGAAGCATTGGTTGTTTGACCCATCCTACAAGAATCTTAACAACGGTCTGTCCCGGTGTCACTCCCGTCGTGCGCGATCTGACACGATAAATAGGCTCTTTCGGTGCACACCCCGCCGCCGTGCGTGATGTCCAGCGGGCCTTCTTGGACCTCGCCGATAGGCGACCGGACCCGTATATTCGGGAACAGCATGAAAAGTATCTCAACGAGGCGCGCGCAGCCGTCGCGGGGATTCTCAATGCTCCGAAAGAGGAGTGTGTGTTCGTGAAGAACGCTACCACCGGCGTTGCAACGATACTGTATAACCTGAACTTCCAGTCCGGAGAGGCCCTCGTCTACTTTGAGCCCGTGTACGGAGCCGTGGAGAAAGGCGTTGTCTCCTTGCAAGAACACTCCAATCTCCAGTCTCGGAAGGTGCGCTTTGAATTCCCTATCGCGGAGGACGAGCTCGAGCGCCGGTTCCGTGAAGTTGTCCGCGAGACTCGCGAAGAGGGCCTCAAGGTTCGCGCTGCTGTCTTCGACACTATCGTCAGTAACCCCGGTTGTCGATTCCCCTTTGAGCGGTTCACCGCCATCTGCCGGGAAGAGGGCATTCTGAGCGTGATCGACGGCGCCCACGGCATCGGGCAAATTCCACTTGACATGAAGAAGCTACAACCCGACTTCTTCGTCTCTAATTGTCACAAGTAAGATACCTCCGTGTCAGTTCCGACGTCGAAGACCTTGAATCTGATTGTTTCCTCCAGATGGCTCTACACTCCCCGCAGCTGTGCCGTTCTCTATGTCCCCAAGCACAATCAGCACTTCCTGCGCACCACCCTTCCCACATCGTGGGGTTTCATTTCCGGTCCCTCCTCGGCCGAAACTCCGAAATCAGTTCTTGAGGACCCAAATGCCGTCAAAGAAAAGACTCCCTTCGAAGAGCTGTTCGAGTTTGTCGCAACTAGTGATGATTCCGCCTACATCTGTGTCCCAGCAGCACTAAAGTTCCGGAAAGAAGTCTGCGGCGGAGAAGAAGCCGTCATGTCTTACTGTATCAAGCTCGCCAACGAAGCCGCCGACGCAGTCGCATCTATCCTCGGAACGGATGTGCTCCAGGAGCCGGATTTGAGGCCGGGAGAGATCAGCAATATGCGCCAGTGTGCCATGGCGACGGTGCGCTTGCCCGTTGCTGTTGCGGATGAGCCCGTTTCGGGTGCACTTGTGACCGTTTCACCGAAGGAGGCACCTGGTGTTTTCGTTTGGATTCAGAAGACCTTGCTCTCCAAGCATGATACCTTCGTACCCGTTTTCCGACACGGGTCGTGGTTGTGGACTCGTCTGAGTGCGCAGACTTTCTTGGAGAAGAGTGACTTTGAGTGGCTGGGAGGCATCCTGCGCGACCTGTGCGAACAGGTTGCCCGGAAGGCGCACAAATAAGCCTATTCTTGATTCCTTTTTGAGCGCTTTCATTTCATTGTCATTTAATGTGGACGCATCACTGTATTGCATGTAGATTGCGACCTATGAAATGTCCTCTCTTCGATATACTTGCGACAAATAACCATCTATCTTTTAAGAGTCGGCTCCAAATCTGTTCGCAAAAGCCGTAAACTCAAAACATTTCGCGACTTCATTGGTGTGTGCTCTCGACATGTTTTATCACGCCATCCAGAGCCCGAATACACAAAGATCACCTCATCCTCTCGAGAACAAACAAGTGCGGGGGAGTTCGCTCTCTTTATATCCGGTCGTTGTCCTCAAGGTACCTAAGCTTAATCAATCTATCTGAAACCCATCGCATCCATCATGTCCGTCGCCAAAGAAGCCGAAGTTGCCAACGCCAAGTATGCAGCCTCTTTTACCAAAGGAGATCTAGCACTTCCCCCACAGCGGTATGTCGTCTTTCGATAGTGTTTTCCCGTCCATTTCACAGGAACACTGAACCATCTTACCGATCAGTAAAGTTGCCATAGTGGCATGTATGGACGCGCGCCTTGGCAAGTGAACCCATCCCCACGACTAACCCGGTCTTCACTATAACCCAAACACTAACGGAAGCAGATCCCGCTCGAGCCCTAGGTCTCGAAGAAGGCGACGCACATGTCATCCGTAATGCAGGCGGCCGAGTAAGCGACGCATTACGCAGCATCATCATCTCGCAGCAGCTTCTTGGAACCCGTGAAATCATCGTCGTGCATCACGTACGTGTAAACCCTCGCTATCCACACCGAGTCAACCGTGCTGACGATCTCAGACCGATTGTGGAATGCTAACCTTTACCGACGAGGTGATCCGCGGCAAGATCCGCGCCGACCTGCATCAGAATGTCGATCATCTTGCTTTCTTGCCTTTTGGAGATCTGAGGCAGAGTGTTCTTGACGATGTAAAACTGTTGAAGGAGAGTCCGTTGGTACTGGATGTCCCTATCACGGGTTATTTGTATGAAGTTGAGACGGGAAAGATTGCTAAAGTTTAGATGGGGACCTCGGCAAGGACTATACATAAACACATGTACTGATTTCAATGTCTGCAGGCACTTCAAGGTTTACATCGAGCTAGTGTTCGAGACGAGCTTGTAGTCACTTTGTGTATAACCCACATCATATAAAAGATCCATTGTTGGATTGAGGCAGAAAGGGAATATATACACCGATTCGAGAAAAAACCTTCATAGACCAGCCATGAGACAACCGTAGAATCGCACCTGTCCAAGAGAAACAAAAGAAAGGGGTATGGATAAGAAACGAGCGCTAAAACAACCTGAATCGCTAAGAGGAAACCCGACCTGGAATCAAAAGCCCCCGAAATATGTGATGAAAAATAAAAGCCCGCAAATGTGAACGTCGGGAATCGTCTATCAACTCGTGCACTCACTCGTTGCTGCCTCCAAATCGGCTCCAGACCCAGCCGGTAATCCCTCCGCGTTCACTTCGACTACCTCGACTGCCCCGGCTTCCACGTCTGGTGCGGGGTTCGCTGGATTCAGGAGTCGGTGATTGCGGAGTCGATCTAGACCCTGATGATCGACTGCTGCGTAGGGAAAAGGGCGAACTGCGCCGTCTTCTTCGGCCGGAAGAAGGTGCTTCGGGACTATCCTCGATGACGACTGGGTGTTCGCGGGTGCCTTCACCGGTGCTTGTGAAACAAGATTCCGTCAGCTCCAACGACTCTCGGCCCGGTGCGTCATCAGAACACTTACCATTCAACCGAATCAATGCTCCGTCGGCAGTGCGGACAGGTATTATGCTGGCTCAGCCACGCTTCGATGCAGGGGTAATGGAACCAGTGAGTACAAGGCAGAACCGTCACTTCCGTGCCCAATTCCACCGCATCCATGCAGATCGAGCACTCTGCCTTCCCGTCAGACCCCAACATCTCCTGATCGACCTTCCTCGTGGGCAGGGACCTGATTGCCGATTCGGATGCCGGTGGCGGTGCCGACCCTGAGTTGTTGTGATCGATCAACTGCGAAATGACCCGGTCGAGCTCTTCTTGGGAATAGACCGCGTCGCCGTTTCGGTCCATATTTAGTAGGGCGGAGAGCATGGCGAGAGGGTTCGGTCCTGCTACGCCGCGGGCACCATGTCTACCCTGTCGTGTCTGTCCCCCCATATCGGCTCGGAAGGCTTCCAGGAGACTTGAAAATCCGTGAGCTGGATATACTGAGGTATAGGGAGGGAGTGAAACATACTCGGCTAAAGAAGCTACTGGCGGAGTCATTGGCTGCGCTCTATCTGTATCACGCGGGAATAGCCCCTCATGGCCAGCGTGCGCATCTGGACCGCCAGGGTCGACATTCGGCCAACTTGATGAATGCGCCATGAACGGGTCGTCGGAAGCCGGGCTCCCGGCCTCGTGGGGATCATGGGGTGCATGTGTCTCCTGCAGACCTTGAAATAATGTATTCAAACTCTCGAACATCATCGGAAGGAGCGGGTTGGTAGGAGCGGTAGCGGCGGATGGCCGGGAAGAGTATCCGCCACCGATGGTAGTGCTGCTAAAGGTGAAGCGGCCATCGGGGGACCTATAGGTGTGTTGAGAGTATCCGGGTGATCCTGAGTCCATGAAGCCGAATGGCCGCGGTCCAGCCGCTTCGTCTCTGTCCCAAGGATTATGATCTGCCCACGGGTTGATAGGTGGTGTACGAGGTTCTGGATATTGTTCTGGCGGGGGAGTATCAGGATCGGGAGGAATTTCAATCTATGGAGGGTCGAGGATTAGCGCTTGCAAAACAAAGGACGGGGAAGCAAGAACCGGCGCGTACAATCTCCGTGAAATCGGACTCGCAGTGCGGGCAGGTCAGGTCACTGTCGGCTCTTGACCAAACCCCTCCGCAAGCATGGCAGAACACGCGATCGCCGTTATCGGCCATGGGGCATGGATGCGAAGAGTTGTCTGTGGTGGGAGAAGACGGGGAGTTAAGAGACGAAACTAAATCGGCGAGCGCGTGGAACGGTCACGAGTCATGGTCTTATCAGCGCGGGGCAATTGCACACATCGGCGCCTCGTTAGGGAGTTGCGAAGTAAACGGAAAAACAAAAGAGGCGAGAAATTTGACGTGTAAAGAGGCGGAAAGAAGCAAGCGGAGGGGATGACGTCGGAACGGGTTGCCTTCCACTACGGCGCGACGGGGCAAGATTAAGGTAGCCCATACCAACAGTTCAACGGCACGATGAAACTGTTAAAAGCTTCACAATAATGCAAGTTTCATTTCATGCACCCCAAAAATAGCAACGGTGTTTTAGGCAGCGTAGTTAATTTTGGGATCGGAAGTTTTGTGATGCAAGGTGGCAATGTAGAGGTAGAAGTGTAGCCGAATCAATACTTCCGTGTCATTCATTTCGTAGGTTCAACAAAAGGTAAGTACCTATGTACGATGGCTCAGAAGCAAAGCCAAAAGAGTAGAGATAGAGACAAAGAAACGCCGACAATGCGAAAGAAGCTGAAAGTAGAGCTCCAGACTGTTAAAATTATACAACGGTGGAGACGCAAGGACAGGCCCGGCTGTGTCACAGCCCTTGCAGACGCCAATCCCAACCCCAACGCTCACCGTCTTCTGGCTCCCTTGAAAATCAGACTGCCAACAACTCCCGCAGCCACTGCCAAGCCACCCACGATCGCGACGCCCATGAGGCCTTCCTTCGCCACCTTGTCATCGATAAGCGAACCCAAGCTGGCCGCCTGCAGGTTGGCCGGCTCCTTCTCGAGCAGTAGGTCGTTGTATCGTCGGGCCTCTCCGTAGTTTCCCAGCTTGTAGTTGCCCAGGGCCAAATAGTACAGACATTCTCGTCGTCGTTCCGGTGCTCCGCGGAATATCTCTGACAGGAGACGGACACCTTCTTGCTGGTCGGATCGCACGTTCGACTTGATCAAACCCTGTTAGAAGATCCCCCGCAAGTGCGGAGACCATCGGTTAGCATGAGTCCCCATCAAGAGCGCGGGGGTCATGGTGTTCCGTACCCAGGCGAAGTTGAACTTGGTTTGGATGCCGACATAGTCGCCTTCTTTCTCGTACTGAGCGCGCAGCACTTGGAGCTCGGCGGGTTTCAGCGGGCTAAATGTAGGCGAGTTAGTTCGCAATCTTCAGGGGCTTGGATGAGCGTGGCACAGGGCAACGGACCTTTCCGCATCTGCGGCATCTGTGACAGCGGCGTCGAGTCAGTGAAGGAGTCACGACACAGATGGGGGAACCCGGTAGAGAACTCACAAGGAAGATTAGACATGTCTGTCAATAGAGGGAACGGTTGGATATCGAGGAAAGATGGAGGAAAAGTCCGAGGCAGAAGCGGAGGCGAACGTCACAGGCGAAATGTATATGTGGCGGTGCATGGTGGCAGTTGCGGCAGCAACAATCAAAACACCCGTTTTGTCCCGCTTCCCTCTTCCCAACTACGCCCACCATGTTGCTCGACGAGGATCCCGGCACTGTACGTGCTCATTTGACTACAAACTAATGAATTCAACTAATATATTGGACAGCTCATCCACCACACCATTGGAAACTTCAACATCCACCCGGATAAACAAGCCGTCACGCGCATCAATGACTCTCTCTCCACGCTCCAACAGTCGCGCGACCTGCGCATCCGAGAGGCAGAGTCCTCGCTGCGCAAACTCGGTCGCCAGCTGAACTCCCTGAGTACCCAACATGAAGAAGCCGTGGCACTGCACGACTCCAGCAAACACGCCGAAGAGATTGTGCAACTGGACACCAAGAAATTCCGCATCGCCAAGGCAGCCTCCGAACTAGAGGTCGAAAGTGAGCGCTTGGAGAGCGAGCTGGAGATGCTCAAGGAGAAGCTGGCAGACCTGGAATCACAGGGTCTTGAGGGCGACGAAGCTACGCGCCGCGAGCGTGAGGCGGATGACGCGACAATGTGAGTGGCGCAGCCTGTGCACCATGTTCCATGCTAATCGATTCGCAGACTGCGACTCAAAATCTTCCGTTCATTGGGCGTCGATATCGAGCCCGACGAGGCGGGTAACTTCAATCGGGCGGTTATTCGCAACAGTCGCAAGGGCGATGTGCACGTCGTTAACATCGATCCCAAGTTCTCCCGCTTCTTCTATGCCAACTACTTCTGGTCCACGATGCAAGGATAATTATGATTCGTACATGGCCGGTTGTCTCTGGAGTTCTTTTGGTGGATTTTTAATTGGAGTTGTTATACCCATGAAGCTTTATTATCATCTTATGATCATGCTAATTTGAATCTTTTTCTTTGCTCTGCCTGGGTATCATTTTGAATATCGTCAATGTTTTTGTAGTTCATGCAGGATCTTTGTCTGACACGATTCAGACACAATGCCATCTGGTCCGGACTCAGGATGGCCATCGGGGAAGCTCTTCTCTGCGGCATCTAAAAGAACATCCTTCTCGACCACCGGCAATTTCGCACCCCACGATGCCACCCACCGGTCCTCAAAGCGAAGCAAGTCCCGCTCAACCTGGTCCATATGCGGGATATCACACCCATCCCAAGTCAAAGCGATTTCCTTTGTAAGAGTCCCAGACTCGGAGTCCCCCGTCCCATACCGCGTCTCCACCCCAAGAGGCCCCAAGCCAAGCTCCTCGGCTCGGGCATTCCAAAGCGCCTGCCTCAAAGTTCCGTCCCGTTCTACCATCATCCAAAACAGCGGATACGAGCTCCGCGCTAGCGCATCCCGAACACCCTTGGTTGCCTCGCGCGGGCTGACCAGCACGCCGGCCGTTTGGTCCGTGCGCCATCCGACAGGCGCCTGACGGAACGTTCCTTCGAGCTCGCGCACCAGGTTCGGTCCGAGCTTGGTTTTGAGTGCCTTGCACTGCACCAGCACGCGAACTGCCCGCTCCCGCTCCCGCTCTGGCAGGTGCCAGGTGCCTACTAGGTCAATGCCGGCGTCGTCGCGGCCGCCGATCCGCTGCAGGGAGAGTGAATAGCGCCGTAGGCTTTGGAGGACTGTGTATTCGTAGTGGGTGCCTACATAGACGGTGCTTGTTTCGGGAAGAGATATGCGCTCGGCATAGGAGAGGAAGGTGGATAGGTTGTTGTGGTTTTGGGTTGGCGTGGGTGGTGCGGAGGGGAGCTTGAAGAGCCGGCGGGTGAACGGAGTGAGCTCATTGTTGATTCGAGAGCTTGAGAATGACCGGGGAAGATTTAACGGTTCAGCGTATTGGCATATTGAGAGTCCGGCAGCGAGGCCATGGCGCGGGCGCAGACGTCGCATTGAGTGGTGTCGAGGTGAAAGAGCGCGTCTTCACCGCATTGGAGCTCTCCGCATTTCCAGGGCATCTCGGCCTCTCCAAGTCGCATCTCTGCTTCTCGCTCCGCTACCCATTTAAGCCTTCAGATCAACCACAATGGCGGACATCCTCACCCAGTTACAGACTTGTCTTGACCAGGTAAGCTTCAAGTTCCACGGCAGTGTGCTTCGACCAACATCTGAACAAAACAGCTTGCAACTCAATTCTACGCAACGCTCGGCTATCTCACCACCTACCATGACAATTCCCCGGCCATCCCACCTCCAAATGTCCCCGATGCCGCACCAGCCCTAGCCAGGATCTCCAAGAATACAACCTCACCACCAATTCCTGCCTCCGTTGCAGCAGGCATGGCAGGTGACGGCGCAGCACAAACATCACCAATCCCCCCGCCCACCCAACAACCCGGCACAGCAGGAGAAGCCGAAGGAGACCCGAATCTCCCGCCGCAGCCCGATTCGCCCGGCACATTTGCAGCTCGTCAGCGCGAGCTGGCGCGCGATCTTATCATCAAAGAGCAGCAAATTGAGTATCTGATCTCCGTGTTGCCCGGTATCGGTGCCTCCGAGGCAGAGCAGGAGTCAAGGATACGTGAGCTGGAGACGCAACTGCGAGACGTGGAAAAGGAGCGTACGGCCAAGACACAGGAGCTGCGGAATTTGAGAGGCAGGTTGGAGAGTGTTCTCGGGGCTGTTTCGGTGGGGATTTATGGAGATAAGGAATACCAAAAGTGAAAGGCAGTGTTGGATGATAGCATTGCTAGGGCTTCAGATACCCAGGATATGTTACTATGGTTTTTTTCACATGAGATTGTCGAGAATGCTCAAAGAGTGACGGATGACGAGTTCCGTGCATATGGGACGGAAGTGGGTTGGTTCTATCCCTCCACAGATATCGACGACAAAGGGAAAGACACGGACCACGGAGTCCAAGCTCGGGAGGATGATGAGCTTGGAACATTACTTATCATTCCTCAATAATTCCGGGGCGTGAGCACATGCTCAATCCAACATGGAATCGTATAGATACTGGTGACGCCCCACTAAGCCTCGTGGGGGCTAGGCCGCACACTTCCAAAGATGCGGACTTGCTAGCTCTTCTCACTTCCCTCTTTGACCTCTCTGAACATAGTGACACCTTCAATATGGCAGAAATGGATACAGCGGCCCAGCGGCCTCTCCGAATCGGCACTCGGAGATCCAACCTGGCCGTCGTCCAGGCCGAGGGCGTCCGCAACAGTCTGCAAAAGATAGCACCCGACCAAACCTTTGAGATTGAAACACTGCACACTCTCGGCGATAAGGACAAGTCTACGGCGCTCTACAACTTCGGAGCCAAAAGCCTATGGACGAGTGAATTGGAAGAAAAGCTCACGTCAGGCGAGCTGGACGTCGTCGTTCATTGTCTTAAAGGCAAGCTCCTACTTTCTCGTCCACAAGCACCTCTAACCCCGACCAGATATGCCAACTACACTTCCCGACTCGTGCGAACTCGCACCAATTCCACTTCGGGATGATCCTCGCGATGCATTGATCGTCAAGGCCGGTCTGCCGTATACGAGCCTGCAGACCCTGCCCGAAGGCGCCGTAGTTGGCACTTCATCGGTGCGCCGCTCTGCTCAGCTTCGTCGTCTCTACCCGCATCTGCGCTTTGCAAACCTGCGCGGGAATGTCGAGACGCGCCTGGCCAAGGTCGATGATCCCGAAAGTGAGTATACCTGCATGGTGATGTCTGCAGCCGGGCTCGAGCGTATCGGCCTCAAGCATCGTATCAACCAGTACATGGGCTCCAAGGATGGGGGCATTCTACATGCGGTCGGTCAGGGTGCACTTGGTTTGGAGATTAGGAAGGGCGATAGCGAAACCCTAGCATTGGTTACCAACCTGGCTGATCGATGGTCGACTCTTGCTTGCCTTGCGGAGCGGGCTCTCATGCGCACTCTCGAAGGCGGGTGCAGTGTTCCGATTGGCGTTGAGACGAAATGGGTTGATAAGTCACAGTATCTCTTGAGGATCGCTGCGATAGTCGTTAGTCTTGACGGCTCTCAAAGTGTCCAGGATTCCATAGATACAACGGTGCAGACCGAGGAGGAGGCTACTGCACTCGGCCAAGAATTGGCTGCGAGGCTTGTGAAAGCGGGCGCGGATGCAATTTTGAATGAAATCAACACAGATAGACCGGCTAAGGGCTGATTAATCTGCAGATTTGTGTATCTATGATGGGATCATGTTTTCGCAGACATTCGGTATTCTCTGCTAGGCGGTAGTCATTACTTGGAGTCGTTCCTCAACCTGTAGAATTCCTCAAAAGGCTTTATCGAAGTACTATGCCAGTTTCCAAAGTTCATCTGTGTAGTCACCGTTCAGATCTATAAAACATGCCCTCTGATTTTGAAGTATGTTCCATCTAGATTCGGCGTGGCTTGCATTCTTAGAGACATGTATGTATGGGCCATAATGTGTAAGAACATCCGGTGTATGTGCGTAGGGAAAAAGAAAAAAAAAAAAATAGGAAAAAGAAAGGCAGAATATGATAATGAAAGGAAAGTCCAGCGCCTAAAAAGATCAACCTCCCTCCCCGGGTATCAAACGAAGTGAAGAGCAAGCCCGCCATTGAACCCCCATCCGAAACCGAATTTGTATCCGCCAAATAATGCAAAAGAATCCCCATCGAGAGAGTATAATATCGCCGAAGGAAAAGACATAACTATTTAAATAGGCTGCGGTACTCCCGCATGCGTGCCTCTTGCACTTCGCGCTTGTCCAGCTTGCCGCGATTCATGGACATGTCGGCCAGCTGCTGCTTCTTCTTGGCTAGTTCGAGTATCTTTTCCTCGATGCTTCCTTTCATGATGAATTGCACCGTCTCCACGGGGCGGTGCTGACCGAGTCGGTGGACTCGATCCACAGCCTGGGCCACTGCTGCAGGGTTGTACTGGGGTTCCATGATGAACACCCGAGACGCCGAGGTTAGATTGAGGCCGACACCACCAGCGCCGATGGTGGCCAAGAGGATCGTGATCTCGTTGTTTTTGGCGAAGGCATCCAGCGCTTTACCACGTGCTTGAAGAGTCATGGTGCCGTCAAGGCGAGCCCACTTGCCTAGGCCTCTGTCACGTAGAGCAATTTCAATCAAATCGAGATGGGAAGTCCAGGCCGAGAAGACCACGCTCTTGATGGGAGCCTCCCCGATCAACTGCTTACTATCCTCGGCAGTTTTTTGCAGGTAGTCCATCAGCGCGAGAGTCTTCGTATGCGGGCCCTCGTATTCCCCGAGCATCTTGTTCGCCTTCTTGGCGTTTCCTTGCACCTGCTGTTCTTCGAGACCACCTGCGGTGATGGTGGCATAGTTCATAGGTATCCAGCCACCACAGACCTGGCACTGAAGCTCTGTTTCAGATGTGGAGTCAAACGCATTTTTCCAGCCCTTGAAGCAGTCAGGACAAAGGACACACCAGCACGGCAGGAATATGGCCATCGGCGTAGTAGGATCAACTGCCCCTGAGCTGGTGAGAGGCTCGGATAAGGGGGTGTTGCAAATCTGGCATGGAGGAACCCCGTCTTGCCCCATGAGCATGAACATTTCATAGGCCTTTTTGTTCATCGCAAGTAGACTGTCATCGGTGCCGCCTTCTTCCAAGTCGATCGCATCGTGGACACTCATGCCCTTGATTCTTTCGCGCTCGTCGACATCAAGAAGTTCTTTGCCGTGGGCACTGATCTGACGCAAAATCATCATGGCCTTGAGCACGTGGTGGTACATGCGACCGCCCATCTTGGTCTTGCTCTCGTTCGCAATGACACGCATCATAACCTGGGATTCATTGCGGAAGAATTCATGCAGCTTATGTTCCTTCTCAGAGAAATCGAGGGTTATTATCTTGTCCTCGCGAGGTGGAAGATCGATCTTGTCTTTGACTCGGCGCAGCGTGAACGAGTCGACCAGCACACGCAGACTGGCCAGCACAGTGGGATCGCCAGTCTTGAAAGGGCTCAAGATGTACTGACCAAACCGAGCACGGTCGTCATAGGGAAACAAGTTCAGGAATTTGGTGACTGATAGGAGATCCTCTAGACGATTCTGGATGGGAGTACCGGTCACAGACCAGCGACGCTGAGAGCAAAGGTTGAGAATTGCCTTCGTCTGCTGCGCTCCCTGCTCGCGAATCGTGTGTGCCTCATCCAAGACAATGCGGAACATGTTCATTTTTTTCAAGGGAGTTCCGCGTTTGGTACCCCTGCCTGAATATTCGCTGAGAATCGTGCTATACGTAGTGATGACTAAATCGAAGCCAGCGAGCTCGTCCACATTTGCAGTGCGCGAAGTGCCATGATAGACATAGTATGTGATAGTCTTTGGCCTGACGTGCTCTTTGATCTGGCTCACCCAGTTGTTGACCGCACTGAGTGGCACAACCAGGAGAGTTGTCTTGGTGTTGCGAATGCCTGGGGTTTGGCGAACGAGATGGCGGTCAGGCATCTCTCTTGTCCATTCGCGAGATTCCTTGAGTGAAGAAAGAGCCAAGGAAAGAATGCTAAGCGTCTTTCCGAGGCCCATCATGTCGGCCAAAAGGCCGCCCAGGATCTGCGGAGGTTCCTGGTCAACGACGATACCACTGATGATGTCTCGATATTGTTTGCTTCCATTGGGCCGAGTTTCAAGACGCCACAGCGAATTGTTGTCCTCTTCCTTTGGCCCAAATTTGCGGGGCTTTTCCTTCTCCGTCATGAACCAAAGCGCCTGTTTCTGGTGGTGCAGAAGGGGAGTCTTCACCTGCGGCGGAGCCTCCATTGACGGGATATCCGCAGTAACAAGTTGATCGAACATCTTCATGACGGCATCATTGACCTCCTCGGCCGTTCGAACTTCGTATCGGATACCTTGTCCTGGTCGATCACGAACATTGTTGTTTGCTGCAGCTGCAGCTGCCAGCGCCTGTCTACGCTCTGCATGCGGATTAAATAAGGGCACGCCGCTCTCCACAAATTGGGGTGTGCCCAGCCAGACATTCTTTTGCCCCAGGTGATTGCCAATACTTGCTGCATGTCGTCGCTCACCATAGAGTATAAGCGATGCTCGGTATATTCCCGAAGTGGGGCCCCAGACAACCTCCCCTGGCACTTTTTTACGCATGTCTAAGCGCGCTGTAATTTCCAGGGGCACAGCGGGGTGATCTAGCAAAGGACACAGAGCTTGCGCTGTTTTCGCATCCACCACTCCGAAGATTTTCTTGTGAGGATCTGCGACATCGATCCGAGCGTCATTGCGCGGCTGGCGAAGCACATGAAGTCTCATCGTTGGCCATGTATTTGCCTCGTCCCCGAAGATGGGGTTCGCAAGCGGTTTTGGGACCAGACTGGCATTGACCATGGCGTTCTCAACCTTGCCAAAGCACACCCGTTGGTGACTTAGGTCATTAGATCCTGTCACTTGCAGATCATCGTCGTCATTTGAGACGGATGCCGTCAAGTCCACCACGTTGGCTGCAGGAGCCGGCGGTGTTGGCTTGGTCTCGCCGTCTTTCATGAATTGGCCGAGACCACTGTCGCCTGAAACTGCAACAGGCCTTTTCGCAAAGTTCGCCTTGGAGTCTTCCTCCTCCAGCTTCTGCTTTTTGACTATCGGCTGATGCCTCCGCTGCTCCACGCCGTATACACCCTCAATCAGGTTTCGAGGACGCGCGCGATCTTCGGCGTCGCTTATTTCGTAGTAGCTCCGCTTGGCATCGCTTTCGTTTCCTTCGTCATTCGCACTGGTGAACTGCACAGTCGGATCGGATTCAGGTTTTGGCGCGTTGCTCGGGGCCGGACTAGACGTGGCCGGCGTGGTAGTTCTAGAAGGGTTGCGGGATTCGGCTTGGAAAGAGCGGATAACAGGGACAGTTCCTGGCGGCGCAATAGGCGGCGCAGAACCGCGGGGAGATCGGGTCATATTCTGCTGTGACACGCCTGTAGGAAGTAAGTCACAATATTCAGTCGAGTCCAGCTCCATGGGGTCCGGAAGGGGAGAAACAGGATTTCCATCTGGGACCTGCAGCATTTTGTCGGACGGTTGGAGATTCAAAGGTTGCGGATTTTTAGGAAGGAGAGGAGAAGCAGGATCATTACCATTGCTTTGGAGTCTCTTTTTATAGGCCTTGGGGTCCAGGAGCATCGCCGCCTGTGACTCCATGGCACCTGGGGTGGGAATATTCGGACTTATAAAGTCACTCCGGATCGCCTTGCGGTGATCGTATGTGGGAGAAGAAGTGATCGAGGAAATGAGAGGCGGCAGAATGAGTGAGGCTCGTTAGAGGGCAAGGTCCAGGTGACCAAGAAAACGAGGGGGGCGATCTAGACGCGTAGATCGCCGAGGGTCGCGCGACATTTGAAGTATCGAAGAGAGAGAAGTGAGCAGTCGGCACAGGGTGCGCCGGGTGCTCTGATCTATTTGGGCGTGCGTGAAATCAAAGAAGAGAGGGATTGTAGGCTGTGATCATGACCTCACAGGCCGCTCGGGCGATCCCGCCGATAAGGGCGCACTTATCAATGCGAGCCGCGAGGCTTCTCCGCTGCAGGGATAAGGCGGAAGATCTCGAAGGGACTTTGGCCGAAGGACGAGCACAATCCCGAGGAATGCGTCTTGGTCGAGTACTTTTGGAGACGTTGATTTCCCAATATCTTTGCAAAGGCGGTGGAAACAAGGTATCCCTTGTTCTGCCTCCAGATAAGTTGGTGAACCTCATAAGATAAATTCTTGGTCAGATACACCCGTAGATAATTCGAAATTAGGCAAATATTTTGAAAGGCTTTAAATAAGGACGATGGTATCATGGAATTAGGTCTCGTCATATATGCTACATGAGGCGCTCAATCAATGCGCCACCCAAGGCAACCCGAACAACCAGAGAAGGTCTATATACAACACAAATTCCCCAATCATGAACGTGGCATGCAGGGAAAAATAAGATAAAAAAGAACCGGAAAGAAATTGACACACGCAGACTGCCCGGTAGACATCTAGCATCTGTCACCAAGAACGGAAGGGACTGGTGCCGGGGATCTGGCGATTGCCTCGAGGTGGCTCCAAGAAAAAGGACGCTAAAGAAAACATTTGCGAATTAAAAAAAAGTGAGAAGAGGAAATGCATGGACATGAAAGTGGAGGAAATGGAGGAAATGGAGGAAAGTAGGAGATAACTGTGCAAAGAAAAGGGGGTTCTTAGCACCAGGTGAAGACGGGATTTTTGCTCTTGACGGCCTCAAGGCGCTCCACAATCACCTTGCGCTGGTTGCCTTCCATTCCCTCGGCGGCCGCATATCCGAGATCACCTTCCAGATCATCACTGCCAAAGGTGTTGACATGAGGCATGCGGAAGGATAGAGAGCCGCCGTGTTTGCGGTGCTTATTCGGCCTAGCGGGCAGCGAAGGCCACCCATCCAGGGACCTCGCATAGGCACCGTCAGCGGTCTGTCGAGAGAAATCGTTTTCGTTCAAGGTTGCGGGACTGCCGAATGAATCAGTGGCTTCGTGGATGCCACCATCGGTGCGGCCCCGGGAGAGCTCGAAACGGTTCGGATTGGGCAGATCAGAGCCAAGTCCCAAAAGATCGTGCTCAAGTTCGGGCATTTGCTGAGATGAATTCGCTGCTCCGATATCCATCTCCTCCTCATCTGGATCGTATTTCGCGGTTTGGCGTCTTTGCATCTCGGAGGTTGGCGCTTGCATAGGAATGGCAACGGGCACATCCACCAAATCATCCCACACGCAGACCCGAGTTCTTCGAGTCAACTCGAGCGGGCCGTGGTCAGGCTGCTTCAAGGTCTCAACCACGTTCCAGGCCTGACCCTTCATGACGGCAATTTGTCGGGCGAACATGCTTTCCTTGAAATCATCGTCCTGGGAAAACACCTGACGCAGAGCCATTTGTGTTCCCGTCCACCACGCAGTCGACGTCAGCAACGGCAGGAAGTGATCACGAGTCTTTTGCGAGAAAGGCTGTCCGATCAAGGAAACCGGGAGGAAAAGCCAGCCGAAGGGGAAGCTTCGCCACTGCAGAATTGATTAGTACTGGAAATTGGGTGCGTTGTTTCCTGTGGGAGACAAAACGTACAGCGTCTGGATGTTTCCATGGCCATGATAGACTGTTGTCGATGGCACCAATTTGAATTGAAGCTTGCTGCTCAGATGATGCCAAAGGTGTTCCCGTTCGACTCACAGCTTGCATCGGATCATGTCGTCTATACGGATGGGGGGAGGCGCCATTCGAATTCACAGAGATCGGTCGGGGAGGGGGAAGGAGTTCGTCCTCGTCGTGCTTGGGCGTGTTCTCGTTGGGTTGCGGAGGATCCGCCACAATGGACACTTGCTCATTGCCCCAGTCAATCTTGACCATCCAGTTATCCAAACCTCTATCCGTGTTTCGCATGATATAATCCAGAATCACTAGCTTTTCCAACTCCTCGCGGAAAGACTGCATGAGGTTCTCGGTCCAATTGAATCGACGCTCACGGCTTTCGTCACGCGGGTTTGGTGAAGGCATGTAGCCGTTCTCGTTGTCATCTTCGTCGTCAGACTCCACACCCGATGGACGGCAGGCTTCGTTCCACGGGTGCTTCTTGCGCTTCGGGGCATCTTCGGCGCGGAAGCCGGTGTTATTCTGGTCGGGCCAAGGGTGCTCGCGGAGGAAAATATTGGCATCCTTATATCCTTTGAGGAAAACTTGGAAGCTGCCCGCTTTTGGAGGCAGTGTCTTCTTCCCCTTCCATGCCTTGCGCCGGTCCCAGAAATCGTAGAAGAATGACTTCGAGGAAAGGTAAACGATGTCGGTGTAGGGGACCATATTCGTGCGCAGGCGAGCATCGAGGACATATGCGGCGGCTTCGGAGACGTAAGAGAGGTTGGGAATAAGACAGGCTCGGCCAAAGAAGCACGGGAACAAATTTCGGTGAATCCACTTGGTCCATTTGGGATTGCGGGATGCGTAGGGCTCTTCATCCTTGGGCTTGAAGACACCCACCACCTTGCCTTCGGGGTTGCGAGCAAAATAACTGCCCGAGCTTCCCTGTGAAATCATTCGTGGGTGCACGTCCAGCTCAATTGCTAGGCGGACACTTTCAATGATCTCCTCGTACTCGGTTCGCGCTCTCCGTTGTTGGCCCTCGAACTCGTCCGACTCAAGCTGCTCTGCGGTTACGGGTCGAACGCCGGGAGGAGGCTGAAAGACGGAGTGGTAGATCTCCAGCTTCTCTTCTTCGTAGGTCTTGCCCTTGACTCGGTTGATTTTAAACTTGGCGGCGATCTCTTCCGCCCAGCGCTCAAAGCGCGCGTTGATTGCCTTGATGTCGACACCGGAGTTCCGACGCCCTCGGCGTTGGAATCCACTGTGTCGGCGTCGATGGCCGGGGGGCGTGGCGAGACCGGACGCCTGCATCTGGGCTCGAGAGGAAATGGGAGCATACCGAGGGGCCGAAGTCGAGGCCGTGGAGGAGGCGGCACCGAGGTCGTCATCTTCGGAGTCGTCGTGGAGGTAGCCGCGTTCTTCCTCCTCCTGGGCGAGACGGGCGTATCCCGACGTGGCAGGGCGATTTTTGGGCATGGTGAAGGAGGAATCTAATGAAAGGCTGAAAAAAAATAACACAGATCTGTTAAAGAAACGAAGGACACGAAGAGAAAATCAATCCATGACAAGAATGACGGGGGTGGAGGTGGTTGAAAGCAGAGCGTGAAGGCAAAATAACTGCACCCGTCACCGATGATTATTATGGATCCGTACGAGGCAGGGGGCAGGTTGATGTGACCCGTCATTTACCGCGGCGGTGGGCCGATCCCCGGCAGAATTGCCAATTGCAACGGCGCTTCGTCGTTTTTCACGTGTCCCAAAGGCGCCGGTTGATACGATGCGGTAATACACTTACGCACCGCCAACGAGCGGGTCCCCACCGCATAAAAGGGGCTGCGCTTGTCTGAACAACTTCACATTGGAGGACAGGAGCTGGGGCCTGGCGACCCACTTGCTGACCTGGCCAGAAGACCGGAGAAATAGAACCTACGTATAGATCGACTGTGCACCTACATAATGTACACGGGTACCCAGGTAGCCTGGTACACATATAAGTAGACATTTGGAGGCCGGACCCGTCAAGCGAGGAATGATCCCTGTCATGGGCCATAGTTTGAGGTGGGACACTTGAAGTATAGACCCCTAGATATGAATGAAATATAAAGCCTTGGCTCAGAAATTATGCATAGATTGGGGAGGCAGGGCAGCACATTCCAAGGGAAAATTACAGTAGACCAGAAACATGCAACGCGCGATAAGTGATAAATTTCGATACGCGCGATAATAACAATCGGCAGAGGATAAGACTTCTGCGCTTCTCCATCTTCGCAATCTCAACGGTTTTTGTCTTCCCCGGGATCCATTGATATACGACTTCAATTTCTGTTCCATTTTTTCATTTCTTTCATTGGCTTTGCTCGAAAGCTAGTTGCCAATTTGCCCTCGATACCCGGAGAGCGTTCGACGCTTTATCACCGTGCCGTGAATCGGTTCGCATCGAGCCGTTCTCTTCTCTCTTCCCGACTTGCTCTTTGCCCGTTTCCATCTGCTTTCAATTGTTTTCAATTGCCTTTCGACAGCGTCGCACGATTCACGAACCCTTCGTGTCCTCCCCCCGTCCTCCCGTTCGGTCTCCCGCGGCCGGATTTGAATTGGATCCTCGCCCACGCCGTCCATTGTGGCTTCCATCCTCTACCGGGCGTCGCCCATCGACCCGGCTCTCAAACCTGCCTCGTCCGCGCCGACCCCCGACCTCGCCCGCTTCGACTCGCCGTCCGACACTTCTGCCGCCAGCCCCCCGACGGGCACGGATATCCCCAAGCCATTCTCGTCAGCGCTGCCGGACCTGAGCAGCATTGGAAAGTTCGACTATCGCGATAACTTCCCCGACTCAGTCTCCGTGAGCACCTCGCTTCCGGGACTGGCAGCACTTGCCTCGGTCGCGTCCGCGCCCACCTCGAATCTACGGTACGTCCAAGTCCGTGGGAACGGGAATGAGAACGAGAATGGGAGTCAGGCGACTTTGAATCTCTCAAGAGGACCAGCGCCGACCTTCCACCCTCCTCTATTCAACCGAATGCCCCTCTTTTCATCTGCAGGCAGGGGCCCAATGAGCGCAGAGAGTGGATTGGCTGACCGGTTTTTATCTTACGTCCTACAGGGAATCTAGTGTGAATGGGAATATGGCAAACATGAGCTACGCGACTTCATCACCAGCGGCTACTACGGCAGGACAAGGCAACGGTCCGGTAAGTTATCAGTTCCAATCAGTTCCATCGGGTCGAGTCGAGTTTCATGAATTTGCACGTTATCGCGCTTATCGATGCCGGGTTTATCAGCGACTGGCTGGGGGCTTGGCACCACCCGATCCGTGCGCTCCAATCCTTATCGAACCCGTCAAATCTCTCCCAATCTTATCATCGCACATCCACCCTCCTCTCGTCCTTCCCTCTTTGTCTACCTTACACTATGGCGACCACATTGACTGACGACAAGCGTCCCCAATTACAGCCCGTTTGCCAGAACTGCGGCACCTCGACCACGCCTCTATGGCGTAGGGACGAACTCGGCTCCGTGCTGTGCAATGCCTGCGGCTTGTTCCTCAAGCTGCACGGGCGGGCTCGTCCGATAAGCCTGAAGACCGATGTGATCAAGAGTCGCAATCGCGTGAAGACTGGGCAGGGCCCAAAACGCAAGGTGAGTCCACGATTCTGAAACTTCTGCTGCCCCCTTCGCGTTCTCGTCCCTAGATAAGAAATTTCCGCGACGCTGACCACCGCGATCTTTTATAGTCTGGAGGCCCCGTCGATGCCAACAGTCTCGCAGGACAACCCGATGCGGGCACACCTCCTCTTGGCTCCCATGGCTACCGTCGCGCGTCGCGTAAGATGTCTCCGGGCCACTCGGATCGCTCGAATTCTCCCTTGTCGCGAACGGAGACACCTGGCTTTGCCGCCATGCAGGGCCACAACTCCAATATCGCGCCGCAGCACATGTTCGACAGTGTCACTCGGGGCGACGGTACCTTGAATTCTTCCGGCAGTCTCCCTTCCCTTCCGCTCCGGCAACCTTCTCCCTCCGCCGTTGATCGCCAGCTTGGCGAATCTCCCCAGACATACGAGAGCCTTTTGGCCCTCAACACCTCTCTCAAGACACGCGTCAGCGAACTCGACCTGATCAATGAGCTGTTCCGCGGTCGCGTCGCGGAGCTCGAGCAGAGCGACGCCAGTGCGCGCCGATCGGAGATGATCGCCCGCGACTCCGAGGCTCGCCTGCGCCGGTCCCTCGACGAGGCTCAACGTCGCGAGGAAAATCTCAAGCGACGCGTTGAAGAACTCGAGCACCAAATGAGTGCCGGCGGTGACGCTGACAGTTCAGAGCCCCATGCCAAGCGGATTCGACTGGCGGATATGGTAGAACAGTCGCCCGAGGGGTCGCCGTCGCAAGCCAAATCAGACTAACAACTCCCGTGTCCAGCTTCACGGTAGCTCTGTGCTTTTGAGCCGCTGCTTCGGTCCTGTTTTCTATCACCGCGCGGTTGCTGCCTTGCCCGATCCCTCTTGGTCTTTTTGATACCCTCCCGACTTTCGTCTTTGGTGGCTGGAACTTCAACAAAAAAGCTCGATACTTGTCTAATTTCCTTTTCTCTTTCTTTCCTGTCGGATGTGTCACAACGGGTCTCCTTTTCTTTTAATTTGCTTCGCGCCGCGGGTTTGTGTACGAAATCTCCTAGTATGCTTCTAATGGTACTCTTCTTCTTCCCCTTTTTCTTTATTTGCTTGCGGACACAAGTGGGAGGTCCGGCAGACTAGCGTGGGAGTACACTGAAAGCGACAATGAAAATGACGTTCTGGATGGTTACTTCGCTTTCAAGTCCGGCTCTGCTAGGTTGCTTTGATAGAATGGCAGCGTGGATGCTCGGTCCCTGGGCCAGTTTGACACCCTTGATCAGCGAGTCGAATTGTTTCTCGAGTTTTCCCCTCCCAGATCTCGGCTACGTAAGTACTTGCCCAGCTCGTCGCTTAGTATAAGATAGTAAGATAAGACAAACTCCATGGTTCCCTCGGAGCTCGATTAGTCTCAGAAAAAGTCTATGTACAACCTCAAGATGAGAAAATTCCACAGGCTAAACTGCTCGAAAGAAGCATGAAAAAGAAACCAGCAAACGCATGGAGTATCAAAGTCTAAGGCGAGAAAGGGAAAAAAAGAGGGCAACGAATGTATAGTTGACTCTGACAGCAACGCCAGGCCAGTCTGGGCTTCAGATCAGGGGTATACTTCCTTGACCGGAAAAAGCGATCTCATGGGATGAATAGATGACCATGTAAAGGAATACCCGAAGGACGAGGGAGAACAAGACGACATTGACTCGGGCCAGCTCATAAGTACCTGATAATACCTCTTGTCTCATGTTTGAAAAGCCCGATTACGCCAGGCGCTGGCTACTCTTTTTGTGGATCGAGTGGTTGATCTGCTTCTCACGGAAGATGCTCCAGAGGCAGACGCAGATACCAGCGAGGCCGGAGAAGAAGGTCAAGTAGTAGGCGGAGCGGTAGCAAGCCAGTCCGTCGGGGCACTGACGGTCGCCATCTTCGCCGATCACGGAGTGACGATCGTAGACGGCGCCGTAGAGGAGGTTGAAGACGTTTCCACTGAAAACCGGCGCCAGAGTCATCACACCCCAGTTCTGGGAAAGACCGCCGATGCCGAAAGTCTGTGCAACCAACGACGGGAAGACGCCGAACAGGAAGCCGTACGCGATGCCCGTGAAGCCGGAGACGACGACCAGCGTGTTCGGGTTGGAAATAGAGGATCCGCAGAGTTGAGTAATGGTGAAGACCAGTGAGGAGATGAGGAGACACCAAGTGCGTGACATGTTGAGCTTCTTGACCAAGACATCAGAGCCAATGCCTTGCCGTGAATTATATTCATCAGTGCATGTGTGACTCGGGAGGAACGAATGTGTTTCTTACCACTAGAAAGACGCCCCAGGAAGTTTCCAAACGACAAGATGGAGACGTGCATGACCTGGCGCTGTTGAATGAACTTGGATGACGCGCTGTCGTCGTAGTGGTTCCACAGAGCTTTGGCCTGGAATGGGGTTAGAAAAAAAAAGAGCAAACGGAGACAATGATCTTACGCTGTTACCGATGTTGCTAAACAAGAGTCTTTAGCAATTCAATTCTTATTCCTTCAAGGTTCCGAACTTACTTGATAGTCATCAGGCCAATGCCCGAGAGAAGCGCCATGGTCATGAAAAGCTGCCAGAACTCGACATATTTGAGCATGGACAGACCTCTGATGTCGGGGTGATGGGCCTCGACAGCCACGTCATCGAGATAATCATCATCCAGAGTGTCAAACGACGGTCTAATATCGGATTTGGACACCAACGACGAAGTCTCATCAGTGTCATGGGGATGGGCTCCCTGCCGGTGGATCGAGACGACCGATTGCGTTCGCGGATGGGCCGATTGCCCATTTTCGAAACCAGTGGCATTATGGTTGTTAGAATCGGTAATGTCTGGAACAGATTGCCGGCGTAGTAATTGAGAATCGGAAAGTTCTCCGGCGCCGGCGTGCGGCACGGACGAGTAAGGCTCGTGGGGGAAGATTCGAAGGAACGGGATTGAGCAGAAAGAAAGAACAGAAGTGCCGACGGCCAGGAGAAGAAGGAAGCGACCGGTATCATCCTTGAAGATGAAAGTTGAGATGTTGGACCAGAAAAGAGCGCTCAGTCCGAAAGCAGCCAGCGGGAAAGCCGTTGCGGTACCGCGGTGGTCGGGAAAGTTGGAAGCCGCTGAGAGTCAACGGGTCAGTTTCACATTTTGCATGTCTGAATTGCCAGTTTGACGTACCCGTCTTTATGGCAGCCCCAAAGGCTGAGCAGCCACCGGTACCTGTCAAGAAGGCAAAGAAGCATATAAAGATGATGGGAACAGATCCCGGTCCGCTCTGATAGGCTGTTGCGGTCAGAACATCTTATCGGCGCCATTGTGGGGGCGGGCACTCTTACCAAGATAGATTGGATAGTATCCCAGCGCCAGGAGAATTGAACCGATCAGCGTGATAAGTCGAGGACCACGCGCATCAGTCAACAGACCCATGGGGATACCCATGGCGTACATCCCCAGGTTTCCCGCCGCGCCCTGCCAAGCTGTCAACATCGGTCTTCCACCACGTCACATGGAACTCACTATCAGGTTGCTCTCGGTCGACGAGAGCTTCATCTGATGTGCGAATTGCGGGGCCCACGCCGAGTATGCATACTATGGAAGAAGTCAACCGTCTCGTCCGGAGATGCCAAGAACTCCAGATCACCTACGTTGGTTCCGCAGGACAGAGCTACCAGAGTGCCCGCGACAACGGAGACAATCCGGGCGGTCGAATGGAGGGGACCGTTCATATCGGTGATCGAAGTGCTTCCCTCCTATATCCCTCAACGGGTGTGCGGTAACAAGGGTGCGATCACGCGTATTGAAGCGGAGCTTTGCGCAGAATCTCGGTCGTTGGATGCGTTGGCCAGAGGAAGGACATCGGACCCGGAGAAAAGAAAGACAAGGGCGTGTTTAGTAAGAGTCGACAGGTCTGGGGAAGTGAAAAGAGCCAAGGCCAAGTTGCATGTTTCAGGAGCGTCGTAATGGGCCTACGAGGCGCGATAACGGAGACCAGAGCGGCGCTCCACCTCTGCCGAGCAACGTCACGGCGCCAAGCATTTCGGGCGGTGCTTGTCACGCGTGGTCCTCGCTTTGGAGACTCAGCAGCGGGCGACCGGCTTATTTAATTGGTTATGTGCAAGGTCCGTGTTTAAAGTTCGATGCACAAAACTGCACCCAACCTTAACTTGTTAGTCGAGTGCACGAGAATATCACGATCATCCCTGGATACGAGCATACTTCGTATCCTTCTCCGTCCATAACAGGAAGCCAAGAAAAAAGAGTATAATGACTTAAATGATGTTCTGGGGCTATTTACCAATGGAAAGAAGCTCCGTGCACATCTTTCTTGAAAAGGTTCGTTTGAAAGAAGTAAATAAGCCTCTCTCCAACCGATAACCTAGAATCGAAACGGCCAATCCTACGCAGCCTGAAAGCGAAGATTGTAAGCTTTCCGTCACTTCTCAAAGTATATTTGCACCCAAATATTCTGAATATTATCGGCAGCTTGAGTCCGTCGACAAAGTTGCCCTACTGGACATCCCTGTCCCAGTCTATCATGCTCAGTCCAACCAGTTCTCCCTGAAGAGCGAAACATAGTCCGAGCTTAGCCTGCTAAGCAAAGTCTTATTCATCGCTGGAGCAACTCCGACGTCAAATACTAAGCGCACTTCTCCTAACGCTAGTGGGCGGATTTATCGGTGTCTGACTAGCATACAACCCTCGCTGATCCTATTTGCATTTAACGATCGTGTCGAAGCGGGCGTGTTTCATTTAGCCGAGTCCTGAATGCTGTACTTGCACGAGGTTTCCATATTAGCATCGGAAGGACCATCCTCACTCGATGCTATCCTCGCCATCCAAACACTCATATCGAATCGACATGGCCACTCTCAACTCTCTCAAGTGAGCCCTTAGGCAGAAGGCCACGGAAATGGCCTCATCCCCGAAAACACCATTGTCAGACACACAGCACAGCGCTGGTTTCGATATCTTGGCGCAGGGCCCAGGATGGATGACGCACCGAGACTATATTATCCCTCAACTATCTCAGCTGCTAACCCCTCTCTTCAACTCGCGCACCCGTATCTCGTGGCATGCCATGCATAAACCCGCGCGTGTTTGTATAGAGGTTAGGCGGTGAAAAATGGAGGTAAAATTGAGGGTTTCACTTTACATCTCGGCACGGCGGTCCGGCCCCAAACTAGACGCTAACAAGTCTGGGCAGTCTGGGCACCTTCTATAACTAGCCCACGAGCCCCGTCGAGCCAAGGTGGTAATCCATCTTTTTTATTATTTTTTTATTTATTGATTTTTCTCCCTCTCTACCCTCCGTTCTATTCCTTGGCGGCCAGCATGCGTCTTTGTTTGGGGATACTTTTTGTATATTCAAATCTGTTGAGCTTACCGGTCACCGTCCTTGCCAAGGACGACCCGGGCTACAATGCTGCGCAGAACTTCCGCCCCGGGAATGTCACCGGCTTGAATGACATGTACACATGGGTCGGATCGTGAGTAACGTGCCAACCGTGGCATATTTCGATCGGATGAATAACCGGACCGTAGGTACTACAATGCAACAACAGAGGTGACGGTGACGCCCCAGATGGGATTTGAACCCAGTGACCCTCTGTGTCCGCCTTTGCAGAATTACTCTACAAGCATGAAATGGAACTCGATTTTGGCCATCACGGACAGAGGCACATACAACACGGGGCCCAACCCAGTCAACATCTGGCTGACTTTGATACCGCCGAATTACAACTGGTCCACGTTGCCGTGGGAGAATACCATTTTGGAAGACAACCCATTTTGGTGGGCGCTTGATTCGTCTCAGTAAGTGTCATTATAGTCCGGGGGTCGGCTCATATAGTCCACAATTCTGACCTGTTTAGACCGACATGGATAACACGGGAGAACATCACTGCCCCTCCCGACTACTTCAATATCACTGCCGCCAAATCCCAAAATACGTTTTCTTTGGGAGGCATACTAAATGACACCAGTGGGCTGAGTTCGCAGAGTTATAGTGACTTTCAGATGCCAACATGCAACTCCAGTTACTATAATGGAAAATGGCGATTAACCACACTAAAAATGCCATGGTGGAGCACCGAGGGCTGGAAGAGCTTCATGCTTCCTAGGATGAATGTTACATTTGACGACCACACTGCAAATCTCACACTTGATGGTGATTTTGCGGCGTATCCATTCTTGAGACCCAACGACACTAATTACATTGGCGGATTGGCTGGGGAACTGGGGACGGGGGTACAAGGCACCATACGATTTACGTTCAACGGGGTCTTGGATGCTTATCATTCAGATGTTCTCGACATGAACGCGTCTTCCCCGACTTGGCTTCGAACTGTCGGTTTCGGCAACAATACTCTTAATATCGGAAATGGGAACAGCGGGGTTGGTCGACTTCGTCCTAGTCTAGGCGCTGCTACGATCGTGATAACTTGTACTATATTTGCATTGTTTTACTAGTTTTCTATACTGGGTTTTCTTTGCTAGATACCAGCGCTCCAATCTAATGATAAAGAAAAATCCAAACAGCCACCGTAGGGATGAGAATGGCTGAATGGAAAACTCCGTTTGGAGTCTCCGAAAATTCGCATCCGTCCGTAGACGCCTTTGTCTTGTCATTGGAGAGTGTCGAGTGGGACACCGTAGCTGCTGCCGTGTTGTGAGCGCCCTGGTAGTGGCTATTGGGAGTTGTTTTTGGCTCCAAAGATGGTCCAGAGCTGGACTGGGATTCAGCCTCCGTGGGGGCCTGCTTTGGTCGATGCGGGCTGACGGTGAGCCGATACCAAGGTATGTAAATGGCTAGAATGACCATGATCTCAAGGGCATATGAGAGGATTTCCCCTGTCAGCGATGGATCCCCGGGGAACATAGTTCGACCGAAAAGAAAACCCATGAAGTTGGGCATCAACAGTTTGCCGAAAACGTCGATAGCCTTGTAGGTAATCGGTGCAGTTTCAGCAAGGTCTCGCAAAGCTTGATTTATCCGCGCTTGTTTGCACAGACGGCGAAATAGCACGGCGGAAACAATAAAGCCAGTGGCGAATAGAGTTAAAACAAGAGAAATTTGGTAAACCATGGTGAGCACACCCCCGAGTATATTGTTCTCGAGCATCTTTTCGGAAACTGGGAGCGTCGCTGGCTGCAGGTCGACGTGTAGCAGCCAGGCGGTTGATACTAGCTCGACATATAACCAAGACGAACAGATGATCCGCACGGCGACATGCGAAATCATATAGACAAGACAGCGCCAGTGCCCACACGTCCAATGGGAGGCATGGATAGCCGGCGAGAAAATTCTCTTTAACATGGGAGCATTCCCCGGAGGAAAAGAATGCGGCGGAGAATCGATATCTGGACCGGCCGCAGGCGACCAGAGCTGATTTATGCGATCGCAGAGATTGTCTTTCGAAGCGGACGGCGGAGCCATGCATCCATCCTCTTTGCTTTCTGTAGTTCCATTTGCTTTGCTTCCATTCTCGACATGGTTAAAGGTGATGTGATCGGGTGCGGTCACGGGTTTCGCCATCAGCATAATATGGTTGGGCCAGCCTCTGTGGAAGGTAAATAAGCCTTCGTCTGAAGTCCCCCAGAAGGGCCTTAACAATTCAGCTAACACAGATTCGGCGACTAATAATGTTGCGAACACCTGGATCCATCGATAACTAGTCGACATTAGCAGTATCGCGTACAGCGGCAGTGTTGCCCCGATGAGGAAAGCCCGCCGCGCAAAACGCGACCAGACACCGTCAAATAAGTCCGACGGAAAATAGTAATATGAGGACAGTCTTAAGCCGGCGTATATGTCGGCAATGTTCAAGAGTCTCCAGCCGATCAAATCGACGAGGAGAGCGGTGACGATTGCTCCGGATCGGAATGGGGAGAAAGACACCACGTTTCGCTTGACATTTTCAAGGAACGTTTGGCGTCGGCCAGGTTTGATAAGAATGCTGATTGTCCCGGTGAGTAGAGAAAAGCTAGCAAGTAACCACGGTGGGCCGTGGTCGGAGAGTGCCATAGTTTGCGAGTTGGAAATATTGATTAGATCCTTTGCGCAGGGGGCGGGAAAATTGACAGGATTCAGATGTAGGTAAACAGGGGCCGGTTAGTTAGCCGAAAAATACAGTATCTTATATCATACGATTACTATTGTTGCCGCGATAACTAACGTAACCGGAAGTGAGTGGGCCACCCAACCATTTTCTCGCGTCCAGACGTATTTTCTACCAACCACTATGCCTCCAAAACGCGCTCAATCAGACCGAAAGTCCGTCGAGCAAGAGGGCCGCATTTCATTGGCTATACAAGCTATTTAAAATAAAGAAATCAGCACTATCCGTCAGGCTGCAGCGCAATTCCTGATCCCCCGGGTTACCCATTAACGCCGCCTTACTGGGTATATATCTCGCAGCTATGCAGGACTGTCGGGCCAAAATCCCAAAGATCCATGCTATTGCTTTCGGAATCACGACGGATAGTACTAGATACCAGTTCTGGTTCATGGACTCGGAACGGCGGCTTTTCTCTTCCGTGATCTTTGATTGGCGTCTCGACAAGGCCAAAATTATCGCATGGATCGATAAAATGCTCGCCGAGGCGATTGAGGCCTCCCCACTAACAACGCCAACCCTGCGACGGAATGTCTCTCTACGTAACTGGGAGAAGGACTTCCGACGGCGTCAGCTTTTGAGTTCTGAATCAGATGATTCACCTTTGACTGAGGGACTTCCGTTCGATATCAGTGTTCCAGACTCGTGCCAGCTTATCGGGCCTGCATGGTACCATGGACGACAGGTCATGGTCGTCGAATATGATGAACAGGAGGAACCGAGTTAAAAAATTGAAGAGGATGAAGAGGATTGTGCTGTTGAGGATTGATGTCGCTCAGGACCATACAGCGTTATTACTTTACGATTGTCTATCAGTAACCCCTAGCACTGAATACAACGGAGCTTCTAGTTAAACCTATACTGTACTGTAGCTATATGAATAAAGACTCCCTATAACCCCGGATGAAAGGGAAATTAAAATAGCTCAACATAGTATAGGTCTCCAGCCTCTAAAAATGCGTTACGCAAACAATGGAGGGAGCACCGGATTACGGCTATAAGAGACATGGAGAAATCAGCTTGTACCCATCGGAGATCTGCGATCCGGTCTGGTGCGCGAAACTCGTCATCAGGTGCGATAGTAAGAAACGCAAAAAGGATACCGCGGTTGGGTGGTCAATCCAAAATCAGGCTCACACGAATCTTGATGATACCCTTGAGATTTAACCGCCGCTATGGATTAAGCTTTGATAGACTTGGTCGAATTTCTTTTAACCCATTTGAGTGGATCGACTGACAGGATGTTTGGCCGTGGCCATAGCAAGTTATGGGATATGTGTTTTGAATGCATGGAACGAGACTTCGAATATTGAAACCGAATGGGAACGATGGAAATTCCAAAGGCCATGAGACTGTTACGGAAAGGAGGACAGCAGAAGCAATAGCAATGGATCTCTCAGTTGATGAGTTCTGAACTAAGAAGCTAGCTAAAGATAGTGTCCGGCCCATCACCCACCTAACCTGTAATTGTGACCGTGACAACTGCTTTCCCGATTATGCAATTCAGTATCCCCATGGTTCATTCTCAGGATCAAGGTATTTCGCCTGTGGGCGCTCTTGCTTCTCTGTAGAACGTTGATTCTCTGTAGACTGGGAATTGGGCCTTTCGTCCACATTCGATGGTAGCAGTGAGAGGCGGCTCACTGCAAGAAGGTCTTCGATGTTGGTGTTTCCACTCGGGGCAAGCCCACCACAGTCTTCAAAATCTTGAAGGAGCTTGTCGATTGTCTCCGCCTGGCCACTCATATGTAGAAAGTCTCCAATACAAGCGTGGATTTCGAGAAGCTTAGGGTCTGGAAGTTCCCAATTTCTTTGTTGAACTCTGAACTCGACAAGTCGACTTTTGGGTAAATCTCGTATTGGCCCCGTGGCTGTATCTGGAAAGGTCTTGATTCGATATTGGTGAGCAACTCCAGTTGCTTCAAAAATGAGTCTGAATTGACCGAATTCCGTGTGAAGTGAAGAGTCTAGCATCAGGACGTTCTTTTCCAAATTGATCTGTTCTGAGGTACAGGACATATTGCGAAGAGCAGGAAAGTAGCGCCTCAGGTTAACCCAAATCTTTGCATGTCTGTCCACTGTCTCGCCGTCATTGGCCTGAAAGGATCCAAGTGCAAACGGAATAATGTGGGCCACTTCAAGATGGGTTGTTATTGCGTTCGGTGGATGGGCGTGAATGTGACTATACTGCCCCGATGCAAGGCATTTGTTGCCATCTCATTCTAAACAGTGGTGGCGTAGTTGCGACTGAGAGCTTCTGTTGATGGGCTCGATATTTAGACTCTTGAGATTCTCGATTGAATCTTCAACGCCATCACGCGGATATGGGGTAATTTCAGTGGGTGTTTTGCCGCCCTGTGCTTTCATAGGGATCAATAAACTAGTTCTGATGCTTTGGACGAGTTGCCGAAGTATCTCATCGTTTGCACACCCTGAAACGTCCCCCACTAGATTTGTCTTTCCGCCAGGAGGAAGAATTTTGAAAAAGTCTCGGAGGAAGTCCTTGGTTTTGTCCGTGGCATCGCGTGGTGTGTAAGTGTTCAGCTTTCGATCCAGCTCCTAGCTGATTATGAGTATGGAAAAGACTAGAAGACACTGAAGGACTCACTGTTTCTGCGGATGATGCCATCCTGCCAACTACCCAGTTTTGGGTAAGCTTGTGGTCAGTCTGTAGGGCATTACTAGTAAAGCAAGGCGGTCAAATTAGCTTTAACTGATGAGAAGAGGATGATAGATGAGTTAGAGATGATGAATGAGTGCGATTGGTTGAGGGAAAGATAGGTGGGGGCCAGGCTTAAAATCACTTCTCACCGCTTTCCCTACTCACTTTTGGTCCCACTCGTCATGACCCACAATCACATTATAGCCCCACCTCTACTAATTCTATCCAACCAGGATCCTAGGTTGTATACTTCGTAATGGCCATCACCATCCGCCTGGCTGATTTTTCTGATTTTCACGCCATAGGCGGCCAGACTGGGACTAAGCAAGAGCTTGTTGGTCGCGAGTTCCTCACGCATTGTCCCCCAGACCTTTCCCACGCGTTATCATGTCCTAGCACCACTTGGCACAGCAGACATAGGAGATGTCGCTAGCCCAAGTGAAGATGGGTGGTTCATTTCGGATTTCTACCTATTCAATTATCTCTTGTCCCCGATATTCCCTCGACGTGAGTGTGCAACCCTCCTGTCATTCGCTCTCTGCTAAACGTACGAGTATCACTAGCACCTAACCAAATCTGGTTGACCAGTGAAGAGGATCCCGAAACCATAGTCGCCAAGTACCATGAATATCTTCATGGCAATTCAGAAGGTGACCGTCGGGCGGTGCTTGAAAGCCAGAGGCTCCCAGACATACTGGAGGCTGGAAATTTACGGATTGTGTCGAGAGACATCCTTCTCGAGCGATACCTAAACACCCTCCAAGAGCAAGCTGCTGAAGCAGCCCACCTCCGAGAGCATCTGGTGCTGCTGATATTTGGTCATGGATCTCCGACATATGGTGTTGAAGTTGGAGGGTCGATCCTTCGCATAGGAGATTTGCGCCGGGTGCTACAAAATAGGTCCCAAGTGACCCTCTCACCACCTCATGTTTCTCCGGCGGCTGGCTAGTGCTCCCCGCCATACGTTGTCTGGCCCCAGAGGCCTGAGGGTGGATACCCCATCTTCCGCGCTGCCACGCCGGTCCACCAACATCTGAGGTTCAGGCGTGCCAGAGGGCACGTTCTCTGAACCAAAGTGCTCTGTGGTGGAACCCACAGAGTTGAGCGTGCGTGCCAGAGGTCTGCGGAGGGCATTGACAAATATACCAAAGACAATAGTGGCCATACTTGAGATGAGAAGTTAGCAAGTTGCGTGCCAAAAGGCCCAGGAGCTATCAGGATCGGATTCATTCAAGGAGGCACTCCAAGATTGAATTCAAATCAAATAATTGGCTTTACCTATAAATTAAATCTTCGAGGATTGTAGAGAAGAAAGGAGACGGCATATACTGGGTCAATTTGGCTGCTGTGCTTGGAGAAGGGGAAATTGTCAGCTCAAGACAGTGTAAATGTGAGAGCAACACAATATAGGCGAGGACTCGCATGGTTCCCGGGTTAGACAAGAACTAGGAAGAGTGAGTTGGTATAAGGGAAGATACTAGATAGCCTAGCTTGGAAAAAGAAAGGAAAGATATCGGATCAAGATAGTATAAATATAAGAGCAAGATAAGAGCAAGATAAGAGCAAGATAAGAGCAAGGTAAGAGTAAGGTAAGAGTAAGACGAGAGTAAGGCGAGAGTAAGGCGAGAGTAAGATAGTATTAGTAAAGACTTATAAAATTCCTAAATTAGAGGCTATTGGTTGAGATTATCTTGGTTAAAGACAGTTGAAAATAAAGGCGTGGTTGAGGGTATAGAGAAGCATAGTATCCAAAATTATATTATTATATCCTTGCTTGTCCCCTATTATTAAGTATTAACCTACTACCTCAATACTTCAACCTTTTATCCCACGAATCTTCTGATCCTGCTTCTTTATTTTTCCTTATCACTAATTCTACCTTTATGCTCACCGCTATAGCCTTGTGTCCAGTTAAACCAGTGCCATACGAAGGGATTCAAAGGCCTCGCCTCATTTATCTAGGCGTCTTGACTTTTCAATGCCTTGTAAGGTTTCCAATCTTTCTCATGATTTCTCCGCAAACCCCAAAAGTTACAAATAAAGCAACTGTGGCAGGTCACCTGGTCCTGGCCTCCAACATCGCTCAACAATCATCTCCAGTGGTACAACTCTATAAGCAACAATGAGTCTTTGCTAATCTATTTGGTCAACTGTAGACCACTTTCTATAGCTACCACCTGTTGCAATATGATATCTCAACTGAGCAACTTGCTTAGCTCCAAGGAGTGGCGACAATTTCCGATAACAATGGCGACCACTTCAACTCTTTATAGCTCAGACTCATTATCATCATCAGCTTTACAAAGAAGCCTTAGGATATCTTATTGACTTGCTCCACAGCTTTGTGGTAGTCGTGCACTTATCTGCCAACATTCCGTGTTAGACAAGAGAATCCGCATATTGCAAGTGAAAGAGGAAAAGCACGATTTTTAAGGACTTGGATACCATAGCAATATTTTGTGAATCGTTTGAATTGACAAAAGAAACCCTGCATTAGGCCCTCTCACTGACCAGGAATAAGCACTATCTTTTGTGGGGGCCTATTCCGAATCGGGATTAAGTCGGGTCCATGATCTACTTAGAGCATCTGCGGCATTTGCTTTCTACTGTGTGCATCACCTCACTGCTTCTACCTCCACTATTCACAGTTCACAACGATGGAATCCAGACGGACGCAGAGTTGAGGAGTCCGCTGTATCCAAGGTTTCAAGCACCTTGCAGGCCGATATTGAGCTCATCAGCTGTCCAAACTACTCGAAGGACAGCGCTATGAAGTACTTCAATCTCTTTTCCCCTCAGATGCTCCGCCTGACAGCCTTCTCGCAAGAGTTCTGGCACCTGGGTCTATGACCAGCACCACGTTCTCTTTTGCAACATACAACCAGAGCCAGCAGCAAGTCCCGGGGTCGGCTATCGCCCCATCGGATTCGGCCAGTGTGACCAAATATTCCAATCCATAATTTTATATATCATTTTTCTAAGTGTTACTTTTAAATAGAGATCTACCTTTAGTTTTGTAGGTAAGAAAACCAGCTGATAATTTAGACGAAGTCGATTAAAAACCCAATGCTTTTCATCCTTCTTTGTCTGGATTGGTACCTGTTCAAAACCGCAAGTCCCATCCGATCTGGGGTCCGAGATTGGGCAACTCATCGGCCACCGTCTGTACATCTTTATCACCACGGCCACTCAAGCACAAGACGAGATCCTTGTTAGGTCCCAGATTCTTGGCTGTCTCGACAGCACCCCACACCGCGTGGGAAGTTTCCAATGCGGGTAGGATGCCTTCCAGCTGGCTCAGGAATCGGAAACCTTGTAGGGCCTGTGCATCAGTGGCTGAGATGAATGTCGCCCGATTACTCTCCTTCCAGTTCGCCAGTTCCGGTCCAACTCCCGGATAATCCAGCCCCGCAGAGACGGAATGGGTGTTGGAAATCTGCCCATGTTGATCCTGGAGGACATACGTCCGAACACCATGAAGAACCCCGACAGAGCCACCACTTAGAGTGGCTGAATGTCGCGCCGTGTCTAGACCATCTCCACTAGCTTCCACACCAACCAGCTGGACGGACAAATCCTTCGAGAAAGGATAAAACATTCCCACTGCGTTCGAGCCACCCCCAACACAGGCAACCACAGCGTCGGGGCTCTTGCCTAGGTCCCGAAGCTGGGTCTTAGTTTCCTCCCCGATCACACTCTGGAACGTGCGGACCATAGTCGGGAAAGGATGGGGCCCAATAGCTGAGCCGATAACGTAATGCGTCGTATCCAGCCGAACAATCCACGCGCGGAAGGCTTCATTCACGGCATCCCGGAGGGTACGCGATCCCGACTCGACGGGAATAACAGTAGCACCTAACAAGCGAATCCGGAAGACATTCAATGCTTGTCGACGAACATCTTCTGCGCCCATGTAAATGGTACATTTCATGCCGAATTTAGCGCAGACCGTAGCGGTGGCGACGCCGTGTTGACCTGCTCCCGTCTCGGCGATGATCTCTGTCTTACCGAGTCGACGAGCAATCAGAATCTGACCCAAGGCATTATTAATCTTGTGAGATCCTGTATGGTTCAAGTCCTCGCGCTTCAACCAGATGTTCGCTCCTCCCGCGTGCTCGGTCAATCGTTCGGCTAGATGTAGGCTAGACGGGCGACCCATATAGGGATAGTATGATCTGAATTCTTCCCAGAAGGTCGGATCATTCAGCGCAGCTTGGAAGCCGGCATCCAGTTCATCTAGACAGGTGATCAAGGCCTCCGGGGCATATTGACCGCCGAAAACACCAAACCGACCCGAGCCATATGTACTAGCAGCTGCCTCTCCTTCGACAGCTGAGCCAGACCCACTCGACTCCGGCACTGGAGGAGCCACGATGACCGAGGCATCGCGAGCGACCTTTCTCTGCGTGATCTGTGAGCAATAGTCTTCGACTACCTGCGCGGCCTGGCCCGCTAGGGCATCGCCTAGGACCGTAATCACTTGACTGCCGATGACGGCGCCATCGGCGATGGAGGTCACGCTCAGGAAATGCTCGCGCGTGCTTATCCCAAACCCAACCGCCACGGGAACATTACCCGAGAGCTCCTTCACACGCTTGATGAGAGCAGGGAGTTCCAAATTAAGAGTTCCCGTGGCGCCTGTTACGCCCATGCGAGAGACGAGATAGATGAAGGAGTCGGCCATGTTGCAGAGGGTCTTCATGCGGCTCTCGGTGGTGGAGGGTGCTATCAAAGGGACGTAAGAGAGACTGCCAGTTCCGAGACAGTTAGCATCAATCATCAGCTATTAGGGCTCTCTTTTTCGTTACATACCCCGCCTTTGTACAGCCATTGCGGAAACGAATTGCTTCTTTCAGAGGCAAATCGACGACAATAAAACCATTAACGCCTGCATCCTTGCAATCTGCGAGGATCTTGGACTCTCCGTAGCGCAATATCGGGTTGTAGTAACCCATAAAGAGTACGGGCGTTTTGAGTCCATTTCGGCGGGCATCGCGGACCATGTCCAGCATCGACGAGACGGTAACACCATTTTCGAGCGCCTTCAAATTAGATTTCTGAATCGTCGGGCCATCTGCGATGGGATCGGTGAATGGTAGACCGAGCTCAATAATATCTGTACAATTTCATATTAGAATGAGTTTTCGAATATCGTTGCAAATATCGTTGCAAAGGAAATGACTCACCAGCACCTCCGGCCTGCATGCCCAGCAAAATGTCTCGGGTTTCCTCCAGCCTGGGAAAGCCGGCCGTCACGTAGGTTACCAGCGCCGGGCGGCCTTCCCTTTGGCATTGAGCAAAGGTCTGTCGAAGATGTTCCATGGGTGAGAATTGATGGGTGATAGAAAAGGCAGACGGAACATGCGATGATAAGAAAAACAACGGATCGGACCGTCAAGTACGGAGTGAGTCAAGGGGGACGCGGTCCCCCACTGACTAGCGGTATCGGCCAATTATTGAAATATCGATTGGCGTATTCCGTTGGGCGGGCCCCGATTATGGTCTGGGGGTCTAGCGTGGATCATTCGATCATTTTCTGTTGGATGAGTCAATGTACAACGGTACCAGGGAGATACTGTGCGTGGGCGATTTTCAAAAACAGCGTGACGTGGTGACTAAGGGATAAATCCATGGATGTGTTGATGGCTGTGGACGGATGTACCGTAAATTTTGTACACAGGGATTGGATTGCATTTGGAGTGATTCTATTGATTCCACTCGCAGATCTGAATTGATTGGAAAGTGCATTAAACCTCTACCACCTTGTCATCCAACTGTATTAGCTACATAAAGCACAACGCGGAGACAGATTATGTCGGGGGTAAGCATTAGCTGCATTCTCTTTGCTCATACCGAGGCAGGCAGCTTCTCTCAGATATTGCTTTTGGCCATGCCGGTGACCGTCTTAATGACCAGCGGGAGAAACCCCAGAACGACTATATAATGAAGAAGATATGTGTGTATTTGGCAATATGTGCAACCAGGGTATCTTGTCAAAGGGTAATGAGCTGCACAGGAAGTAAGAACAAGAAGGGAAGTATCGACGATTAAGTACATGCAGGCGAAATCAAAACAGGGCCACTCTCAATGCACATGCCTCCTATACAAGAAAGTAGCAGAATCATTCATTGGACACTATCTCCACTCCGTCTGGGGCGGGTGCACTGATTGAAGTGTTCTTGCGGTGGTTTTGCATGCCCAGGATTTGCCATGCACGGCCCATCATTCCATGCCCAAGACCCTGAGGGAATTCAACAGAGGCTTTGTGGGCATGTTTAGGAGTGCGGTCACGAAGCGCGCGTTCCCGCTTGGCAGCAGCCAGGCGGTCTTGTTCACGCTCATGGTGGACAATGTCGTCGCGCCATTCAGACCAGTGTTCGAAGTTTTCCCGCTGCTGGAGCACTTGGTACCGAAGACGAGACTTGGATGGGCGCCATGTAGTACGATTGGCGCTGGTACTGGTGTTATCGCCGCTCGCTGGCGGTAACATTGTGGATTTCAAGTCGCAGACACGAGATTCCTTCGTCAGCTTGAGCAGATGGGTCAAGACATCCCGACTTTCCAAAGCAGTGCGCTGGACCTTTTCTTGCTCGACGGTTGGGGCAGCACGAGTGAGTGGTGCGTCCAGCCAGGCGTGCATCTCCGTCGACCGCTGTACCGAGTATGGGTTGAGAAGGTTCGAGCGACGATTATCTTCGCGCAGGAAACGCACGGCTGCTTGAAGGCTTTCGACTTCGGCACGGAGAGATTCGTTCTCTTGCATTGCAGCCAAAGAAGCCTCGTTGTCGATGACAATGCCACCGGCTGAAGTCGTCACGCCAGCGGTTCCAGAAACCCGCTTCATTCTTTCGAGGCGGGACTTGAACTCGTCGCGCTCCGCTTCGGCCGTTTGAAGCTCTTTCTTCTGCTGATCGACAGTCTTCTCCAGCTCACTGGTTGTTGCTTGATATTCTTCAATCTTTGTCTCAAGGTCCTTCACCATAGACGCCTTCTTGCTAGCCTCGCGCATCCGTGATTCGAGGAGCTCAATCTTAATACCTTGTTCTTCGAGGGTGTTATCTTTGACACCAAGTGCAGTAGAAACCTCGTGAACTTCATTCTTCAGGCGCCGAATCTCCTCGTCGGCATCTGGCGAAATTGTCTTGTTGGACTTCAACTCCTCCGATCGGGCAACCCAAGGGTTTGCTCCTCTCTCGAATTCCGCGGTGCGAGAGAGATCGGCTGAGATCGAATCGAGCTCATCCAACTGGCTGCCAATGTCGCGCAGCTTGTTGGTGAGCAGCGAGACGGGGTCGTTATTCTCCGATGAACCATCAGCAGACTGTACAGAGTCTGAAAAAGCCCGTGACATGCTTTCCAGAATTTCTTCCAGTGTGTATGGATCCGTACGGCCCTCATCACTGGTGAGATCCACAACGTTCTCGCCCAGCTTTCGAGTCAATTCTGAGAGTCCCTGGGTATACGCCTCTGTCTTCTTAAAAGGCTCGTCCGCGTCCTTGGAGAGTGCAAGAGACCGTGTACGCAGATCCTCTAAAGCTCGAGAAATCTTTCCCATCGCAACCTTGTACCCACGCGCCTGGGAGACAAAAGTGTCGAGCTTGCCTAGGGCAAATGAGTTCTCTTCGCTGCCCTCTTCCGGGGTCGTAAGTTTGGACTGGACCAAGGACTTCAACCGCGCAACAACGGATGCAGCATGGTCAAGGTAGGATTGCGATAGGCTTGCGCGCATGCACAACTCATCTGCAAAAATTTCCGGAGCAGAGGGAAGAAGTGTTTCGGCAAGATGTACCAGCAGAGCAATGGATCGCTGCAATTCAGCCGCAAACTTTTTCATGTTCACGTCGTTCTTCTTCAAGCTTTCAATCCAAAGATTCAGTGTCCGCTCGACTGGCTCCATTTCAAACAATGCACCCTTCGTGCTGGCAAATTGCTCTGGAGAGCAGCCACTGATATAGTTCACGAAACGGTTACAAACCGTCGAAATCCATAGGAGATGCTCAAGGACTTCGTGAGCGTTGAAGATCTCATCATAGGTCGACGCTGCTGACTGCTCAGCAATTCGCTCGCGAATGGTATTGTTCATCATGCCGGCCTTGAAGCTGACACGTTTGAATCGAAGGAGAGCCAAAACAGCGTTCCGCTCGGCATCAAAGTACTCAGGAAGGTAGAGTTTTACGATCGAAAGGTGTTGTGCAGCTTCTTCTGCTTCCATTCGATTGAGTTCCATGTCGATGGACTTCGTTTGGGCCTTTGATACCGAGGCCTGGAGCTTCATGTTCAGGTCCATCATGGCTCGCGATCGGGTTGTGAGATCGGTGGCTTCTGTCTCGGAGATCTGCTGAGATGCCCGCATGTCCTCGAGGTCGCCCTGCAAATTTGTCACCAGCTCCCTGAAGCGGGACAAGGTGTATTCCAGGTCTTCAATGACTTCATCCTGCTGGGATATCTTCCGAACTTGTTCGCTGAACACGCCATCACGATAATCGATCTCTTCTTGAAGTTGTTTCTCTGTTTCGATATGGGTGTACTCCAGCTCGTCACTGATTTCCTTGAGCGACTCCAGATCTTCAATGGCGTTCTTGAGCTCATTGATTTCCTCTTGGTACCGCATGTTCTTGTCAGCCAATTCTTCGATCATCTCTTCGGCCCCAAGAGCAGTCTCCAGCTGCTGCTTGAGATCATCCACATTGGTCTCAGCAATCAACAACCTTTCCTTCGTAGCCTCATAGTCAGACTTGACTGCAGAGTACTCCTCAAGATCTTGCTCCAGTTCCTTGATCTGGTCCCTGAGATCTCCTTCCTGCTGCTGGGTCATATCGCGGAGCCGCAGGAGCGCGTCACGGAGTCTCTCGTTGGACTTTTCCATCTGCAGCCATCCGTGACTGGAACGCTCTTCAGGGCTTGTGATTTGGCTAAACTCTTCATTCTCTTCGCGGAGAACCTCCACTTCCAGCTGAAGCTCTTCCATCTTCAATCGAAGGGCATCACATTCATGCTTGAACGCCTCGGCTGTCTCTTCAGCCATCTCCCGATCAAGTGCCGCCATTTCCATGAGTGATTCGTGTTCGGCTTGTATTCGCTCGACTTCCTCATGGCGAGCCTCAGTGTCCTTGAGCTTCTTGCGCAATTCGGTTATCTCCATCTGCTGCGGCTGATACTTTGCCTGCAGCTTCTGGATGATCGATTCAAACTTATCACGCTCCGTTTGCAGTTGCTCGAGGATCTTGAGCTTTTCGCGATCTTCGGCCCGCTTCTTCTCCATGACTCGAAGTTTAGCTTGAAGCTCTTCCAGTTCGCGGGAGACGGCAGCATTCTGGGTTTGACGTTGCGCCATAGTTGCCCCAGGCCCAGGTCGATTTGCTGCTGAGCGCGAAGCAGTCAAAGACGGCCTTGACGTTTTAGGGGCAGGTGCCGGCGTCGGCGCCGCCCCTCCATCTTGGCTTCCTTCTTCGATATCAAGAGACTCAGAGTTAGTGGGCTCTTCTGATGGGCTGCTTGTCCCTGTGTCGCCTCCATCGGATGCTTTTGTGGAGGCCGCCTGTCGAAGGGAGGGGCGCTTGGATAACCCAGAGCCTACGGTACTTTGGGACCCAGGTCTCGAAGTCCTGGTTGTCGTGCCAGCCACCGAGGGGCGCGAAGGACGGGAAGCAGCCGATTGAGTGCTAGATGGGCCCATCGAGGTTCTGGTTGTGGCAGCTGGCCTCGGTCGACCTGATGCTGTTGTCGAAGTCCGCGGAGCGCCGCCGATCGATGAGCGATTAGAAGAAGCAGATAGCTGTTTTGTAGGGGATTTTGTGGGCGACTACAAGGAAAACTGTCAGTACTCTAGCAGAGGCCAACCAGAACAATCCAATCCAAGACATACCCTTAAAGAGGGTCGGGGGGCCATCTTCGGCGCCGGCGTCGGGGTTCCAGTTGCATTGGTGCTTTGTCGCTTGACTGCGGTCGGAGGCAACCCACTGGGCTTTTTTACGCCTGCAGATATTGATTGTCGGCTGGCAGGCGCGTTGGGGCCGGCCCTAGCGCTTTGTTTACTCTCCCGCGGAGGTTGTTGAATAACCGCACCGATGGCTGTTGGTCGAATGAACATGCCAAACCCCGGTTCGCATTCAAAGTAACGTTCGCCCTGAACCGCGCCATCGTTCTTGCCAGTGGCGTCGATCAATTCCACTCCAATCCAATCTCCAACTGCGAAGCTTGTGGTTCCGATGAATCGGACGGTACCCTGGCGCCCGTCGGTCAGGGTGATCACGGAACCGGGTGAGATCTCTCGGCCAGACATCGTGAGTTAAAGGAGCGAATACCCACGATGAGTAGTTGAGCGATGGCCGAGGGTGCTTGTCGAGGAGAGATGAGGGAGGACGGAGAGCATTTAGGAGTCCGCTACGCGCGCGCCGATCTTCTATGGCCTGAGGCAACAACAAATGGCTCCGCGAGTGTTTTACCATATTGTTAGCTGAGAATGAATTGCCTGGACTAAAGTCATTATAGAAATAGAATTTGTCTTTCACTGCTCGTAATTTAACAGGCACAGTCTCGGTCTATGCTGTCTGGTATAAAATAGACCTTTGACAGGAAGAAACACCAGGATCTCGTTAACAAGTCCAGTCACTATTTACAGTTCGGAGACTGTGGATCCGAAATTCTCCGAGCCTCTATAGAAGAAAAGTCGTTGATCTTCCCAAAAATAATAAATCATCTAAGCATTGTTGCTCTCCTGGGGCTTGAAGAGATGGGGGAAATGGATCCGAAGCTCCTCAAGATTCGAAACCAAGTATCTCGAGGCAGGGACTCGTGGAATTGGAATGCCCGGCTCAACCAAATGCACAGTAGTCCAGCCCCGTGCTTGCGCATGTGTGCAATTAAGGTGTGAGTCATCTGTGAGGTTGACGCGGTCAGCATGGCAGTCCCAGTCGGGTGAGATGATAAGACTACCACGCGGACAAACGTGGCAGCACTCGATCTGGCAAACTTACCGACAAAATAGCACTGTTCCGCGCTCGGTGCGCCGGCCTCTTTCTCCGCCTTGTCGTACATTTCCTGGCTAGGCTTGCAAACCAATGGCACTTTCCCGTAGTCACAGTATGTGATACCCTCGAAAAGATCCTCAATGCCCAGAAGTGCGACTACACGCTTGCCATGATTCACATAGGCATTGGTGAGAAGCCACGGCTTCACCTTGCTAGTATCCAAGCTCTCGAGCAGCTTCCGCAGTTTGGGATCCGGCTTCAAGATCTTATCGAGGGGGAGAGCATCGTCAACCTCATAGTTAAATTCCAGCGGATCAATTTTGTGGTGGCGGGTAAGGCCCTCAATAGCGAGTCCGTATTCCTTGTAGTATTTCTGGTGGAGCATATGCGCATCCTCGGTATTGAGGTCTAGGTGCTTGCAGAAGAATTCATCTAGGTCACAAACAGACGACTTAGCCAATGGACACTGTTTGATATGGAAATTGTTGCTCACTGATCAACTTTTGCATCTCATCGTGGATGTTGCATGCTGCACGGAACTGTCAATGCTTGTCCGGTCTAATTCTGGGCAAGGGACGCAATCGTACCTTTCGAGTAAAGCTGCGAAGAAAACCCGAGCGTTAGCACCGTGAGTATTATGAGCATGGCCTGCTTGTACGTACACAATTGTCAATGTCGAAGAAAAACACCGGCCGTGAGTCACTGCCGTTTGCGCCGTTGGCCGCCATTGCGAAATACCGTTGAGAAGGTAGAAAAGCAGGAGAGATTCGAGGACAAAATGAGACGGGGCGAATGAAGCGAGTAGAAAGTGAAGAGAATGCGCGATGCATGGAGAGTATCATACGGCGAGGAAGTCGGGAATCTTCTGGGAACCTCGGAATCAATCACGCTGCGCCGCGACAACACGGGGTTACCTAATCAGAACTAGCGCGGGAGGAAAGGCGGAATTTCACAAGCAGCTGCAGTCACTTTTTTCCTTTCGCTACTCACCTCACTAATGAACTAGAGTCCCCCTGGTTCTTGTATCCAAAGCTCTGGTCGTTGGTTAAATTGCTATGAGACTGGACTTACCCCAGTGATTTCCTTTTCCCAGTCCCCAGGCTGTCTCATGATCTTAAAACCCCTTCCTCAAGCTCTCTAAGATCATGGCTACAGCGCATGGGGTCCCGACTCACCTTCAAGCAGGTACAATCGCTGCGGCAGCACCAATAACAGCAAGTGAGGTGCAAGAGTACGAGCGGATTCTCAAGATCAGCGATGAGATTTTCGCGGGCTCCCACCCGCGTCTCAAGGTTCCCCAGCAGTTTGTGCGCAAACCGGGGGCGCGAAATGGCCAGACTGGTCCTTCTACCCAGCAGGCTATTAAGAACAAGCCCCTGGGGTCGGAGAACCTGCCGCTGTTGGGAACAGCGCGTTCTCCGATTACCCAGGCTCGCGGGCCTGAGAATGTGCCCTCGACTGTGTCCGCAAATCCAACACCTCCCTCCGCCCGCTTGGCCTCCAAACCCGTTTCAGAAATCAATCCTATATTCTTGACAAAATCTGATGATTTAGTCAGGGCTGAACTCCAGCTACAACGGCAGAGGCTAGAAAGGATGCTACGTGATAAACTGGAACAGAAGAAACAAGAAAGCAAGCAAAAACCTGCGCTCCAGGACACAAGACCCGAGTTCGATGTCTCGGAAGTGTTTCAAAGAGCTCTCCAGGTAGTGGCGCCCGTTTCCATGAGCGAGCCATCCGAAGCAAATGGAGATTCCTTCGACGACAACTCCTTCTACTCCAGTAGAGCACCTGACTCTCCAGATGGAGGTCAACAAAAAGCCTCTCCGGTCGCGCCGGGTCAGGCGGTTGGTCTCTCTACACGTGCTCCTGTAGAGAATTACGCAGATGAGTTACAGCGACTTGAATCTTTGAACCAACCTGGATCTGATCAGGAAATGCAAGATGCTTACCCTGTTGCTGACCAGCGTGCCCTCTATTCTCAAAAGCAGCCATCTTCCGGTCAAGCAGAGATGTCCCGTCGACTGCGTGAGTCGCAACAGTTGGAAGCTCTGGAAGAACCAAAATACTCTCCACCGGCTCCAGTAGCACCGCCCGTCGATCACAGATATTATGAGCACGGTGTAGCAAATGGTGATAGCAGAGGCAGATACGTCCATCAGAACCGCAACGTACAAGCACCGAATTCGCCTGCGGACGTAACCATAGTCCGTCAGAACCACATTACGTCCCCAGCAGCTCCACGACCCTCACGAGTCTCGCCTTTGGCCGTGGCCAAAGTACCCTCTGTCCAACAACTTCGGGATGAGAGGCGTGAGCAGGGGTCAGGCCAGGTGTATTCCGATGCAGACTCCGGTCGCGAGAGCCCCAGTGGACCAGCTCCCCATCCTATTTCACGAAAGCGAAGAAGGCTGCAAGAAAACGCGGAGGAGGCTCGTGATGTGTCTTACAGAAGGCAGGACCCGGAACCTTCCGATACCTACGTTAAAGAGGAACCAGTGTCTCCTCCGCCGTTTGCCGATGACCCCGGCATGGTTCAAAGCCGACACGCCGACCAGCAGCAGCCGGTGTACATCGACATCGCGTCGCCACGATATACACCAGTTCTTGAAAGGCAGGAAATCCCGAGTCGGAGGCCAGTCTACGAAGTTGATCCATATCACGAAATCCCTGTGGATCAAAGACAACCCCGTACACTCTCTCGACTGAGCACCAGACGCCCTCCACGTGACGATGGGGATCTCCGAAGAGTCGCCAGCTTGCAGTATGCCAGGCAGTCAGACTATCCTCGCGAATATATCGAGGCCGATCCCCATGGCGGCCGTGCGGCGTCGTACACTGTCATCGAACAGCCTCAAGAACGTCCTAGGTACTACGAAGAAGTTCCCTCTGGGTACGGACCCCAGTACATCACATTGGATGACCCGCAGCAGTCCGTATATCGGGACCCGTATTACGACGAAGCTCCCCCTCCGCGAATCGTACCTGCGCCTCAACGCCGGTTTGTCGTCGACGAGCATGGTAATCAGTACGAGATGGTCCCCACGTCACGATCCCAGCCAATGGCACCTCCTCCGCGACCAGTCTCGCGAATGCCAAAAGAGGTATACGACGATCGAGTCCCCGTCCGCACTGCCAGTGTCCGCGCTCCGTCTGTCGTCCATGACCCCTATGTCGAACGCCGATACATGCAGGATATGCCTCCCCCAAAGCCAGTCTATAGACGTGTCACTTCAGACTACGCACGTCCTATTGTGGGTGAAAGACGAACATACACTACGCCCATGGAGAGCCATGATCCCTATGCCCGCAGTGGCAGTGTCCAAGTCGCCGAGTATCTTCCTCGACGCCCGACGTATGTAGAGGAGCACCCTCTTCCTCAGGAAAGAGTGATTCGAACATCGAGTGTTCGGCCGCAGCAAGCTCGGTATGAAGAACCACACCACGACGTCCAGCGTGTCGGAAGTGTGCGACCCGCTGGATCCAGTCGGGACGCCAGCGTCTTCGTGGACGATAGACAAATGGGCGAGTACGTCGAGCGTCCATACTACGTCCGGGAACGACGATATTTCGAAGGCGACGATGGAAACCGCGCGGCATTGGATGGTGGTCCGGAGACAATTCAGCGCGTTCCACAGCACTACTGATGAGCCTTTTTTTTTTTCTATCTGCATTGTGATCTGCATATCTGCATGCCTTCGGCGCATTTGTTTTAATAGTCATAGGTCTCGGCCTAACGAAAATCTTGGTGATTATGCATTGATACCACAACCTTATTACTTTCAAGTTTCTCATTGAATATCCTGGATTCGCAACAACTTGTCTTAATTCTCAATTTCCATTTCCGATGATCATTTCATCCGTTTCAATATCTCATGAGTAATTTGCAAGCCCGTTCCAAATTGCCTGAGCAAACAAAACCCTGATACCGATCAGTCAGTATCGACGACCTGTGGCAATTCAATAGTAGCCAGTCCAAAGAGCCATGGACATTGCGAGAATTGTAGATTTTTTCGCGTTAGGCTTTGATTTCTCAACCGTTTCGAGTTTTGTGTATGTACTCGCACCAAAAGTCCGACGGGGCTCTGGCAATTTGGGGCAAATATTTATATGTACTAAACCTTGGTTTTTGCCTGGGTCGTCCCTGGGTAGTGGTAACCAGCCATTGCCTGGGTTGCCGGTCAAGTGCTTTGTTTGAATATTCTTTGCCATTGGCGCATAGAAGTTTGGTACCTGAGATGATGTTTCTATAAAGTGGGAGGGGAACGAGCGGATAACTTCTACAGGAGCGAGCCGAGGCAGATTATAACAAACAATATTAACACCCTAGTTGGATTGTTGGTGAGTAGTTGTATCGTGTGCTCTGAAAGCTTCTGAGTATTTTGAATATTTTTTTTCTTATTTCGGCTCATGTCTGATTAGTTGGGCATTCCAAGATGCTGCAACTTGATCATCGACCTTCAACAGTCACAAAAGACCCGGTGCTTGTAAGAACATCGAAGGTTGACTATAGTAGCCAATGGCTTCCCAGTAAAATTCTGGGGGGAGCACTTTCCTAGAGGTTAGATACTGGCTGCACCATGCACCCGCTCTGGGGCCCCAGAACTGGGGACGAGTGGCGACGGCACCTGCAGTCAGCTTTCAAAGCAGGCTCTACGGTCCATCCAGTCGGAATTGGAGTTGATGTAACGAGTGCCTCACAAGCTGAGTTGTGTTTGACCCACTTCGGGCTATACGAGAAAATGACGTCGACCACTTGGGGGAAATTGTCCTCAGGCAGGGTGAGTGGCCCAGCACTACGACAGAGGGAACGTGGACTACATGGGGGACCTTTGTCGCAGCTCTCCTGAGGATCTGCCCCGTGGTCACCGCACATCACTGACACGACGCCGATTATTGGGTGTTTTGTGGCAGAGGTCCCCTAGGCATCAGCGGTATTGCCACGATCCACATGCCGGGGCTGATGACCGCAGGCCCGCAGAGTCGACAGGCGATCGGTGGCCGTGTCCGGGCCAGCCGGGCCAGGGTTGGGCGTCCTATCACTACTCATCGCTCTTCCCGGATAGTGGACCCGGGGGTTGAGATACATGCGTCGTACAAGGCTCTCTGTCCCGGAGCCTATGAGAACACCGCCCGCCGTTCGGGGAGTACGTGCATACAGAGACGCGGAATGACTCGGATCCCGAAGACTCACGGGTTGAAACTTGGTAGCCAAAAAGCCAAGTGCTGTTTTTCCCTGGCACCAAAAAGCAGGTTCACCAGACTGACCAGGTTCACCGGTGCTCACGTGACGCTCGCTTGAGAAGAATTCAATAGACTCCAGAGATCTGTATTAATGCGTAGATATAGGATCTACGATCAATCGTAGCTCTGGGCAGACCTGGTAGAGAGAGACCGAAACCTTTGCGAAGGCATTCTCTCGGATCGGCCGCATTCCTCCTTTGCGAGGGAGGCAGTGCTGAAATGTGGATTCGGCCGCGACAGATGCACCCAAAAGGCGAGACACTTCCTTATAGCCTGAGCTTGACCGTGTACAACTATATTCCAGCCTAGTTATTAGACATTGAATAAAAAGGGGGCTCTTCACCAATTAGTAGGCCAAGATATACTCGTAGGACCAGCTGGAATCACCGTATTGAAATGACCCGCACAACTGACGACATTCGGATCGTCTACAATCGACATTATTTACCACCGCTTACCATTTACCACCACCTAGAGTCAACCGAAGGAATCAATAATACATTATTATTCCCTTCGATTTCTGTTGTGATAGATTAGGTACTTGGCTATGCACCGGTGTGTTGGTCCGTTCCCCCCAATCGATCGATCTTCGTTTCCACCATTCCCGAAACGCCCACACAGTGAGCGCCATTCCTATCCCTGTCGAGAACGGCAGCCTTACCTTTGAACCTTTTCACTCCACCTCCCCCCCCAAACTCTTCTCCCTCTTTCCCCTCGATATCATAGGGGCGAGAGTGTGACATCCTCCGACACTGGTCATGCACAAGATATCCAACTTCACGGGCCAGGCCCGTCATGGTTGGGAACGAATGACGCCGACTTTCGGAATGTCCAGACCTCACACCGACATGGCTTTTCGCCGGCCACACGGTGCTCCGCCCATGACCCCTCCGACGAGTATCGATCCCACCGTCAACCTGTCCTTCAACATCCCATTCTCCTCCACCTTGGCCGGTCCCGATGTCGAGGACGTGCTCCACGCCAGTCCCGGGGCCCTGCAGCGCTGGACCTTCCCCGAAGGCACCACCGAGGGTACGCCCGTGCACCAGCTGCCGGTACACACCAGCAACGTCGACGGCTTGCACAGGTTATGCCGACAGATTACGGAAACCAGTGGTGGCCGGATCGAGGCTTCGTTTACATCCTCAGAGCCGAAGGCCTCGCCGTCGCTACAACGGCGGCCCAACGGGTTGGTGACCAACGTCTGTGTCACTGGTGATGGAGAGACGGTGCGAAAGATGCGGGCCAAGATTTTGAATGAGACCCCCATCATGCTGGTACGTGGTTGAATTTTTCTTTTTCACACCCGCATCGTTGGGTGCGATGCTTTGAGGGCATCCCTTGCTAACATCTCGCCAACTACCAGCGATGCGCGACCGTAGACGTGGATATGCATTTGATCATGGATGGATCCCCCAAGGGCATTCGGGCCAGTGTGCTCGAGCACATGGACACCTTGGCCGCCTACACCGGCACCGACATTTTCCTGCTGACGCCCAAACTCCACGATGCGGACAGTGCGGTGGTCTCCTCTTATGGATATGCGTCTGATAGCGGCCTCGAGCAGCGGTTCAGAGTTGCCATCTATGGTGACATGGAGAGCTCCGAGCACGCTAAGACCCGGGTTCTGATCATGATCGATCAAATTGTGGGTTTTCTTTTGTGAATACGAGTTCGTTGGGTACGAGACTAACTCGGAGATAGCTGAAACGCCATGTGGACGCCATCAAGCTAGAGCTGACCATGCACACCTTGGTCTGTGGCCGCACCCGAAAGAACATCAAGCTTATCGAAGCCGCGACTGGCACTGCCATCTACTTCCCCCCGCCGTTCCCACGAATCTTTGGCTATACCCCTCCCGGAGCGAACCGTCGAAGTGAAGATGAAGTGTACATTACGGGCGAGTCTCCGGAGCAGATTGCTCGGGCCAAGCAAAAGCTTCGAGAGCTGGTGATGGGGGTCAAGATCTATGTCAAGGACGTTGTGGTCAACTCGAGCAAGATCGACAACATCTTGCTCGACCGGCTGGATAAGGTTCGCAAGGTGATGGAGATGAACGGCTCCTATGTCCTCTTCCCGCAGCTGGGCAGCCAGCGCGGTCTTGTTCGGATTCAAGGCACTGAGGTCCTGCATGTGGAGCGTACTGTTCGGGAGATCATGGCTCTGGTACGTTGGCAGTATGGTACGCATATTATGGAGTATTCGCTGATGTTTAGCTTTTCAGGCCGGACAATTCTATAGCGCCTCATGGTGGATCATCATGCCCGATCCCGCCCAGGGCGGTGTTCGTGCCCCCTCCACTGCCGATGTCCGATCGATGCTCTCGGATATATGTACCAACTCGGAAGCCGAAGTCAGCTTCGACAACCTGACGTTCACCATCAATGGATCTGACGATGCCGTCAAGGCTGCCATGACCGTTGTCAACCAGATCCCCTTCGTCACTCGAAGCCAGTACCAAATGCGCGTCAAGATCGAGCTGGCAAATGAGCACAAGGAGTTTGTCAGTGGCAAAAAGAATGGCAAGATCAACAAGATCATGGGCCAGAGTGAGTCCTCTTGTAGCTCGAAATCCTTTGTCCACAGGTCTCTAACAATCAAAAAGGCAACGTACAGATTATCTTTGACGGCTTTAACGAATACAACTTCTATATCGACGTATGCGGCAACCAATACGACTCGACCAAGAACGGTCTGGATTTGGTCGAGCAGGAAATGCCCGCTTCCATCTCGTTCCATGTCCCTGACCAGTACCACAAGCGAATCATCGGCATCGGTGGACAGCATATCCAGCGGATTATGAAGAAATACTCGGTCTTCGTCAAGTTTTCCAACGCAATGGACCGGGGTGGCATGGGCAAAGAAGATGACGACATCAAGGTTGACAATGTAATCTGTCGGACTCCTGCTCGCAATGCCCAGAGCCTGGACCTTGTCAAGCAGGAGATCATGGACATGGTCGAGAAGGTTGACGCCGAGTATGTCTCGGAGAGAGTTGTCATCAACCGCCTGTACCACCGCGAGCTGTTGGCCCGCATGGCTGAGATTGACGAGCTGGAGAAGAAGTGGAATTGCAAGATTGAGTTCCCCAGTACCGAGCTAGCCAGTGATGTTGTGACCATCTCCGGCCCCGAGTACCAAGTCCCTCAAGCTGTCGATGCTCTGCTGGGCATGGTTCCGGAGAGCCATGAGCTTCACTTCCAGAGCTCCGTGGAGCTACGGGGTTACTTCAAGTCGCCAGACTTCATAGCGGACGTTCGGACCAAGCTTAAAGAGCAGTACGAGGTTGATATCAATGTGGACACTACTGCCGATCTTGCGGTCAAGGAGGAGGGCTCTGGTTCCGGCTCCGGCTCCGGCTCATCCTCGCCTGACCCTGCGCCGGAGGACCGTGTGGTTCTCGGCTACACCCGCAACAATGCTGGCGGCCTGAAGGATGCCATCGACTTCCTCATCTCCCGTCTTGTTGCTCACGGCCTCGATGCGAACACCGTCAAGGGTGCGATTCCTCGCCCCAAGTCGGACTCCTTCGAGGAGTCGCTGCCTTTCTTCGACTCCAAGCTGTTGCAGCATGCCCCGGCTCCGCTCATGACGGACTCGCCCACGCGACCTAGCTTCGCCGACGAGACCAGTGAGCGCGGCTCGATCTTCGAGCGCCTCCGTAAGCCTGGAAGTATCTCGTCTTTCTCCTCGTTCATTGGCCGCAAGAACCACTCGGCCTCGCCAGGTTCGTTCTTCAAGCACGCCTCGAGCAATGCCTCGAAGGCGTCGCTGGTCTCGATGGAATCGCGGGACAGCGGCTACCGCAACCCATGGAATGACTCCGGGGTGAACCTCCCCGAAGACGACCTTCCGGTCCTGGGAAGCTCGCACAGTCATAAGAGCAGCAGCAGCAATGGCTGGCCCGCACGCTTCGACACCAAGTTTCCCTTCGGTACGGCGCCTGGCGACATGACGCCCAAGCATGACCCACGCGCCTCTTTTGACAGCGGTCGCCCTAGCACTTCAAATTCTACTTCTGGATACCCGGCCCCGATTGGGCCACCGCGTTAAACCCCAAAACATCCATTTACAGCAGTATACCCTTTTGGTTGATTTGTTTCCAGCGTGTGTGTTTCGGTTTTTATCTTTGATTTATTTGGTTGTTTTCCTCTGATTTTCTGTTGATTGATACCACGGAACGCAAGCAATGAAGGCGTCAGAAAAGAAAACGAGATATCCAAGATCTGCGTGAAACAGAGCGGAATTTACCGTTCGTTTGTCTTTGTGTTTTTGTTTAGGCGAGAGAGGACGTGATACTTTTACTCTTCTTTCTCTCCCCTCCCTGTTTTGTGTTTGATGACTTGGGTGTGCATGGGAGGAAAGGGATTGAGTCGCAGTCTATACTCGACATGATACCAAGGGTCAGTCCGGTTTTCGCGGGAGTTTGTTATTGGTTTTTGAGTCCGTGTTTACTCTTTTGATATCCCCATCAATGAGATTTGACCTTAGACGATTTCCACCACATACCTAAGCTAGATTATGTAGACCGTGGACCGCGAACAGTGGGGGCAATCTTGATATGACGTGACCACGCGGGGTCGAACATCACCTAAGACGTGTCACCACTTCCCATACTTCAATTGCAATTGATCACCCAAGAACATCCCAAGATGGCTTCATCGTACCCGCGCCCCGACTTCCAGCGTAAAGCCCTGAACTGGGTCTCCCTCGACGGAGCATGGGACTTCATCTTCGACGACGCCGACATAGGCCAGTCGCAGCAATGGCAACACCAAGGCATCCCAGCTCAAGCAGACAATAACCAGAAACGGGAGATCAAAGTACCCTATGCATTCCAGACTCCCGCATCTGGCATTAACCTCTACGAAGCCCACGAGGTAATGTGGTACGAGCGTAGCCTCCAAGACATCCGCACCACGGACGAGAAAGCCCGCGGAAACAGACTCCTCGTCCGCTTCGGCGCTGTCGACTACGAGTGCTCCGTCTGGGTGGATGGTAGTCTCGTCGGCAGCCATCAAGGCGGCCATGTCCCATTCGACGTGGACGTCACGGATGCATTCCGCTCAGAGACGACGACCGCGCGCTTGACCCTGCGCATCAGGGACTCGCCATATGATTTGGCCCAGCCACGTGGGAAACAGTTCTGGAAACCCGTTCCTGAAAGTATCTTCTACACTCCCACAGGTGGCATCTGGCAATCGGTCTGGGTTGAGAGTGTGCCCGCTATGCGGTTGGCCTGCGGTAGCGGCGGGACTGTTCTCCGATCGGACGATATCGCGAGTGGAGAGCTCCATGCTCACATTGCGGTGTCTGACCGGAAGGCGCGTGCTGAGTGTAGTGTTGAGATTGAGGCGAGTCTCGGTGGGAGCTTGGTTGGCAAGAACAAGGCTTCGCTTCCTGCGGAGCGGAACTGGGCTGCTGTGGATCTGAGCATGAAAGTTCCTAATGCCGCAGAACTGCAGAGTAAAGCGCCGTTCAATGTTGATGGAGTTTGGCATGATGGAGTGGCTCTTTGGTCGCCAGAGCATCCGATACTTTACGATTTGGTTCTCCGTCTGTATGATGCCTCTGGAAAGGTGGTTGATGAGATTGAGACAACGACTGGCATGCGCAGTCTATCCTGGACCACTGGCGATGGTACTTTCCGGCTGAATGGCAAGCCTCTCTTCCAGATGTTGTTCCTGGATCAGGGCTACTGGCCCGAGACAGGCATGACGCCTCCTTCCTCCGAGGCTTTGAAGGCCGATATTGAGATGGCGAAGGCAGTGGGATTCAATGGATGCCGCAAGCATCAGAAGGTCGAAGACCCGAGATTCCACTACTGGGCCGACCGGCTGGGTTTCATCGTTTGGGGTGAGATGGCCAACGCCTATGAGTTCGGAAGTGACTATATCGAAAGAATGAATAGCGAGTGGACCGAGGCCGTGAAGAGAGATCTCAACCACCCATGCATCATCACCTGGACACCGAACAATGAGAGCTGGGCCTATACTTCTCTGAAGGATAACATCGACCAGCGCAACCACATGCGTTCGCTGTATTACCTGACCAAGTACGTCGAAAGCCATCACGAAATAATAATAAAAATAATGTGCTAACGAGGACATAGGACTCTGGACCCTAGCCGTCCCATCAACGACAACTGCGGCTGGGAGCACGTCTTGACCGACCTCACCACATACCATGATTATGCCGACTCCCCGGAGCTATCAGTCACATGCTCCAAGATGGAAGGGGGGATTCTAGCCCCAAAGGCAGGCCATGACATGTTCACCAAGCCGATCTACTCCGGTTTCTCCGGACACACCCTCCTGGACCCAGGTGCCCAGCACAAAGCAGGCGCACCCGTGATTTGCTCCGAGTTCGGCGGCGTCAACATCGCCCCAGCCAAGGATACTAAAGCCGGCGAGCGGGACTGGGGATACACTACCGCAGCTGATGAGGAAGACTTCCTGAAGCGCTTTGAGAAGTTGGTTATGGGTGTTGTGAAGGGTGGGCATACCTGTGGTATGGTATATACGCAGCTGTAAGTTATATCTGCTCTGAGAGGCTTCGATAAGTATACTAATTCCTCTTAGGTGTGATATTGAGCAGGAGGTTAATGGGTTGTACTCCTATGATCGCAAGGCCAAGGTTCCCGTTGACAAGGTCAAGGCTATTATGGATGCTGCTAGTGACTACTACTATCAGCATTTGCAAGCTCATGGACCGAAGGGTTTGAAGAAGCTTTTGCATTCTCTGCACCGGAGCTAAAGGTGAACCTCACTCCAGAGGTTAACCCTGGAATGAAGGAGGCCAGCAGCTTTGGTTGAGAGGAGGTTGATTTATACACTGCCTTAAAGGATTGGCGCTCAACGAGTTCTAATTGCGGACCAACCATGGTCCGTCGGGCTTGACGATCTAGCCCAGATATCAGCACCTCCCAATTGTAGCGCAATTAGAAGTTTGGGCGTATGCCTTGAAAAAGAAATAGAAGAGGACGATTAGAAATTGGAATAGAAGGAACATCATTGCGTATCAGATTATGGCCAATCAATGAACTGTGGGTCCACAGGTTGTTTGCTAATCAGGTGACATGACGAAGGCGGGCTGGTGATCTTGGGATCGTCACCTCCGCTTTGCGACTCCTCTCTTGCTTCGACAACCAACTCCAACGTTCTGCGTACCCTGGTCTGATTTCACCATGGGCGCTCTCCTGTCTCTGCCGCTACTGGCAGTGCCCAGTGTGGGCACGGTAAGTCACCTTCCCCGCCGGGCCTCTCGAAGAGCGCTTCGCTGATGCCTTCTCTCCACAGCTCATCACCCTCGGCGGTTCATGCTGCGGAGCCGCTACTTGCTCTGCTGTTTGCAGTGCATGTGGCAAGTTTCAGAACAGGTATGACACCACGACGGTTAGAAAAAAGAAGAAAGGAGGGTGATGTTCTAACGCGGATACAGCATGGCAACGCGAATCGCATATGCGTTTGTCCTCCTGATCAACTCGATTGCATCTTGGATCATGCTCACTCCCTGGGCACTCAAGAAACTGCAACACTTAACACTCGACTACATGGATATTAAATGCGACGGGAAGGAATGTCACGGCTGGGTGGCGGTCCATCGTATCAATTTCGGCCTCGGTCTCTTTCACCTGATCCTTGCTCTCTTGCTGCTCGGTGTCAAAACCTCCAGAGATAGCCGTGCCGCGCTGCAAAATGGCTTCTGGGGTCCGAAGGTCCTGTTTTGGATTGGGTTCGTCGTTATGTCGTTCTTCATTCCCGAGCCCTTCTTCTTCGTCTATGGCAACTACATTGCGTTCTTCTCTGCCATGCTCTTCCTGCTACTGGGCCTGATCCTTTTGGTGGACCTTGCGCACTCATGGGCTGAGCTGTGTCTGCAGAAGATCGAGGACAGTGACTCACGCCTGTGGCGAAGCCTGCTCATTGGATCGACGCTCGGCATGTACGTGGCTTCGATCGTCATGACGATCTTGATGTTCATCTTCTTCGCGAAAAGCGGGTGCTCCATGAACCAGGCTGCGATTTCGATCAACCTGATCTTGTTCCTGATTATCTCGTTCATCTCGGTCCAGCCCGCCGTGCAGGAGTCCAACCCGCGTGCGGGTCTGGCACAAGCCGCCATGGTCACTGTCTACTGCACCTATCTCACCCTGTCCGCCGTCTCGATGGAGCCCGATGACAACAACTGCAACCCCTTGATTCGCTCTCGCGGCACTCGAACCGTCACGATCATCCTGGGTGCGATCGTCACCATGGCCACCATCGCGTACACAACCACTCGAGCTGCTACTCAAGGCATCGCTCTAGGATCCAAGGGTGGTCACAGCTACATCCAGCTGGGTCAGGATGATAACGAGCACGGATTGGTCACGCAGCAGCCCAACAGCCGCCGGGAGATGCGCGCCGAAGCTCTCCGGGCAGCCGTGGAGAGCGGCAGTCTGCCAGCCAGTGCTTTGGATGAGAGTGATGACGAGGACGAATTCGAAACCAGCAGTAAGGATGACGAGCGTGGTTCGACTCAGTACAATTACTCTCTCTTCCACATCATCTTCTTCCTCGCCACGACCTGGGTAGCCACCTTGTTGACACAGGGGCTGACCGTCGACACAACCTTCGACTTCGCGCCCGTGGGCCGAACGTACTGGGCTAGCTGGGTCAAGATTGTCAGCTCCTGGGTGTGCTACGCTATCTATATGTGGACTCTGGTCGCACCTGTTCTGCTGCCAGATCGCTTTGCTGCGTAGATTGGCAATGAGTTTGAACTCCCGCGCGTTCTGAGCGATAGTTAATTTATGTAACGTACTTTGAATCATTGGCAGAATCCAACTTATTATCAGTTTTGCATAAACAAGTCAAACACCGTAGACCGTAGGTAAAAACAGGCCTCGGCCGAGCGAGGTCCGTAGTTCAGATGTAACTCGTGGGGGAAGTTCTTGGCGGAGAGCTTCACGCGTAAAGTGCGACGCGCCTCACTTCCCCCGACACCATGGCATGAACCATGGCGACCATCCAGGCCATCGAGGCTCGCTCGGTGCGTGTTCTAGCTCTTTTTCGCACTGATATATGTTGTTTCTGACCAGCACGTCCTTCAGGTCCACCAAATTCAATCCGGTCAGGTCATCATTGACCTGTGCTCCGTCGCCAAAGAGCTAGTTGAAAACAGTCTCGATGCGGGCGCAACAACCATCGGTCGGTGCTCTCTTACATATGCGCAAGCTTATGTATCTGATATTAACCACTCTATTTTCTTTTCAGAGGTCCGGTTCAAGAACAATGGTCTGGACTTGATCGAGGTGCAGGATAACGGAAGTGGGATTTCACCGGAGAATTATGAGAACGTCGGTGAGCTTCTGGTCTTAACCTTTGGGATATTTTGGAGGCGCATGCTAACAGGACATTTGCCTTCAGCCCTGAAACACTATACGTCAAAACTGTCCTCATACGATGACCTCTCACGCCTTCATACCTTCGGCTTCCGTGGCGAGGCCCTGTCGTCCCTCTGCGCGCTTTCCGAATTCCATGTCGTCACAGCCAAGGCAGACCAAGTCCCTCGTGCCAACAGACTCGATTTTGAACCGTCGGGAAAGCTCGAGAAGACACAGATCGTGGCAGGGCAAAAAGGAACAACGGCATCTGTGGAAGGGATCTTCAAGCGACTTCCCGTACGCCGGCGTGAACTGGAGAAAAACATTAAGCGTGAATATGGAAAAGTGCTGAACCTGCTCCACGCATATGCCTGTATCAGTGCCGGGGTACGATTCAGCGTCCGAAACACCGTTGGTAAGACGAAAAATGTCGTGGTTTTCTCTACAAACGGGAACCGCACGACCAAGGAGAATATTGCGAACGTCTACGGAGCCAAGACTCTCTCTGCGCTGATTCCACTTGACCTAAGGCTGGAGTTTGAACCCTCTTCTGCTACTCGCCGTGCGGGCAGCGGTGAGCCAGTCAATCAAATGGAGGTTCGCGGTCATATATCACGTCCCGTCTTTGGAGAAGGGCGCCAGACTCCGGATCGACAGATGTTCTTTGTCAATTCTCGGCCATGTGGCCTGCCGCAGATTGCGAAGGCTTTTAATGAGGTTTACAAGTCTTTTAATGTCTCGCAGTCACCTTTTATCTTTGCGGACTTTCAAATGGATACGAATGCCTACGATGTGAATGTGTCGCCAGATAAGCGAACCATTTTACTTCATGATGCTGGAGCTTTGATCGAGTCATTAAAGTCGTCTCTTACACAACTTTTCGAGGCGGCAGATCAGACGGTTCCCCAGTCACAGGTGCTGGGTCCCAAAACGCCGACGACTAAGCAGCAAGCATTAGGGTCCCTTCCGGGGTTTGTCACAGCTAGACAAGTCAGTCAAAGCGCTTCCGGGACACCTACAAGACTACCTCAAGGCGAAGTTGGTGATACATTTGCTGAAGAGGACACGGAAGCTCCTCCGTCGGGTGTGCGAGATAACATGAAGCAATTCATGAGCTCACAGGATGCCTCGAGACAAGTCGAGGTTTCATCTCCAATTAAACCAACCGTTCGTGCAGCTCGGAAAGCATCAAGGTCATCATCATCACTACCGGCAGTCTCTCCAGAGCAAGAGCTGGACTCCACGCCCGTTGAGCCTGCTGAAGATAGTCGTACGCAGCCGGAAGAACAACCAACGAGGCCTCAACAAACAGTCCAGCCGCCTATGGGGCTTTCCTCCCAGCTCTCCGAAGAAGAACAGACACCGGCCCAGCAGGTTCAAGACCCTCAAGGTGCGCCCAATGTTGTTCAAAGCGCGTTTGATCGCATGCGTCCCCGTCGATTGCCGGCTGAAATGGCCACCATTAGCATCGGAGACCACACGGTGACATCTATGGTCGGTAGTGGCCTTCCACGCAAGCGAACCTCTGAGTTTGGGACCTCGACTAAAGAAATGCCACAACGCAAGCGACGGATCCATACCCCGTCTCGGCCTAATATATTTGGAAAGCATATGAAGGCTTTTGCGGCCCCGGGAACGCAGGGTGAAGATGATGACGGTGAAGATGATGAGGAGGAGGAAGATGATGACGAGGGAGAAGCCGAGGAGTATGCAAGTGAAGTTAATGAAGCGAATATTACTGAAGATGAGGCAGAGGAAATGGAGGACGAAAAAGAGGAGGAAGAGGCACATGAAGCAAACTCCGAAAAAGAACCCGAAGATGTCGAATACGTACCGGAAGATGATGGGGATCGCTACGACGACGATATTGAGACTGGCCGTGAAGCTCAAAGCCCCAAAGAGCAATCTGCCGGTGCAGAAGGCCCGGCTCTCGACGAAGCCGAGAAAAAAGCGCAAGAAGAAGCACTTGTCCAGCGACTCATTGACCAAGCCGAGGAAAAAGCCGTTCTTCCCCAGGAAAACAATACCAGTCGCGCGAACAAAATGAACAAGGGTGCCGCACACCGCGATGCGACGGTCAACCTCGTCAGTACTATCGATGCATCTATGACCCGACTCCAGTCACAGATGATCAAGTTACGAGAAAGCCTTCAACCACGCGATATATCATCCAACAAACACGATGCCGATCTCACAGACGGGAAAACCGCCGAAGACCGGCTCTCGCTTACAGTGAGCAAGACGGATTTTGCTCAGATGCGAATCATCGGCCAATTCAATCTCGGCTTCATCATCGCTGTCCGGCCCGGCGTTGATCATGACGAGCTCTTCATCATCGACCAGCATGCCTCGGACGAGAAGTTCAACTTTGAACGACTACAGGCCGAGACAGTTGTCCAGAACCAGCGGCTCGTGCGACCACAGCGACTAGACCTGACCGCCGTCGAGGAGGAAATCGTGCTAGAGAACCGTGCATCCCTAGAAAAGAACGGCTTCGTCGTGACAGTTGACGAAAGCGGCGACGAACCTATCGGACGGCGGTGCCAGCTCATCTCGCTGCCTCTAAGCAAAGAGGTCGTCTTTGGCTCGCGCGATTTGGAGGAGTTGATCGTCCTTCTATCCGAATCCCCCGTCACCAACGACATCTCTGTGCCACGGCCCACGAAGGTACGCAAGATGTTTGCGATGCGCGCCTGTCGCTCGAGCATCATGATCGGGAAGACCTTGACCACGAAACAGATGCAGCGGGTGGTGAGCAACATGGGAACCATCGATAAGCCGTGGAACTGTCCTCACGGCCGACCGACGATGAGGCATTTGATGAGTCTGGGACAATGGGATGAATGGGACGAGTACGCAGATGAAGACGAAGATGAGGCGGGAGGCAGTTTAAATATGTGGCGGCGATACGTGGAGGAAGAGTGATTATATCAAGTACACTCTCGTATATACAAAGTTCACCACCAGCGCAACCAACTTCTCGTCTCCTTCTTCCTATTACCTCCATCCCACAATCCATGCTGTCCATTCACACCGTGAGCTCCATTAACCCCGTTCATCCCACTTCCATCCATCTCCTCCTCATGCACTTCACTCTCCTTAACCTCGACCCCATCCATCATCTCCTCCAGCACCAAAAGATCCCGCTCAATCATCTCCGCCCAGTTCTGCACATCTCCAATCTCCTTGAGCCCCTCGCGCGTCTCATCCGCAAATCCCGTCCACTGCGCATTCTGCTTTGCCAGTCGCGCCGTGTGCTCCGCCAGCTCGGCCTCCTGTCTGTCCAACGCCGCCGCGTTGGAGGTGATCGTGGCTGCGCGGTCGCGGAGAGGCGCTTCGAGGTTCGTGCCGACGGAGTGGAGCGTCGCGGTGAAGGCGGCCAGGGCTTCTTTCTTTTGTTGTTCTTCAGTGGACGGGAGTTCGGTGGTGGGGTCCGCCATAGTGGTGTTAAGAGGCTTATATGGGGTTTTTTGGGTATATATTTGGATGTGGGTTTGCAAAAAGGTGGATACGCTTGCGTATTCTCTGTTTAAGAGTTCCCGGGTAGTATTTCGCTGTCTTGAAGATATGAACTCGATATAAATACTGCGGAGGCCGATCTGCAACCCCACTTGGCGTGGCGCGCTGTCAGCCTCTCGTTGATACCGGCATATGCACGTCGTGCCCAAGGTTGGCCATTTGGACCTTTTTTGGTAATGCACGAGAAAATGTCTACCGGAAAACAAGGTCGATATTAAACACCAGAGATCTCCCCTCTGGGCATTATCAGATTGAATGCTATGCTCGCGGGATAGAACGTTTTTATGAACAACACCAACATATCCAGAAGAAAAGAAGACCCGTAGCACAAAGAAAAAGAAAAACCACGCTTGAAAAGCCCTCGTCAATGCAAAAAGTCGCTCGTAAAAGAGAAGATGCCCCGATAGAAAGATCAAAAGCAGGCATTAGTAACACAGGGTCGAATCCGTTCCGTGTCTAGAAACGTTTTGACTCGAGGAGAAATGGGTGACTCTAAAGAAGACCCGAAAGAACAGCCTCGGTAGCTACAGATGCATGTTAGTAAAGATTCGAAGAGATTGCCAAAGGGGGAAAGGAACATACCAGAGTTGATATATGGTCTCTTGAGGTCCAGGTTCACGCCGAAGCGTCTCTCGAGCTCTTGCTTGATGCTCTTCTTCGTCACGGTCATCAGGTCGGCCGTGCGGAGGATCTCGCGGATCTCGCTCAGGATGGAGTCGTCCGAGGGCAGGTGGCTCAAGTCCTCCATGCCCATGTCCATGTCCATATGGCGGCTCATCATCTCAGACGGTGCGACGGAAACGCGCGACCCCGAGTTAAGCAGCGGGAGATCCAGCTGCGAGGCAGGGCGAGAGCCTGGATAGGGGTACTGATATTGCTGCTGGTGGAAGGGACCCATGTTGGTGCCGTAGGAGTAGCCCGAGACCTCGGAGCGGTCATCGCGCGAGGTCTCCGCACCCCACAGCTCGTTTTGATACTCTTCCCAGCGCTTTTTGGGGATGGACGCCGGATCGAATTTGCCTTCGTCGGAGATGACGACCTTGCGGCCCTTTTCTCCGGTGATGACACGCGTGTTACCCCAGGAGAAGTCGTCCATGTGCCAGAAGGAGTAGAGTGGCAGGGCGAGCGAGAAGACTGGAATGGCTAGGATGTAGATGAGCATCCAGCCAATCATTTCCCACTTACGTCGGATGATGAAGATAATTGCCTGGAGGCCGTAGATGACACCCAGAAGAACGAATGAGATCCATGGAATATTTCCTGTGTCCGTGATGATCCAGTAAATCAGGTAGATGATGTAGGCCACGGTGACAGGCTGGATGATGGTACTGAGCAGGTCGACGAAGACAACGAAACGCATACTGAAGCAGCAGAACCCGCACAGCTGTTGCAGCGGAATCAGTTCCATGAGATTGTGGACGGTGGAGTTGATCCATCGACGACGCTGGGACAGGAAGACGGCGAAACTCTCAGGTGCCACAGTCCAAGCATGGGACCGGAAGATGTACTTGGTCTTGAACTTGGGGTGATGTTTCAGAAGGAGTGTTGTCAGGTATCGATCCTCACCCAGGTGTAGCAGATTCTTCATATGCAAGGTATCCACGCGAATTTCCGAATAGGCTTCAATGATTTCCTTGCTGACGAAAAGTGGTTTGCCGGTCTCCGCTGAGCGGATGCGGTACATACTGAAACAACCGGGCAAACAAGTAACGGATCCGAAAAGACTCTCGAACGCCTTGGTCAGGTTATGAGAAATGTAGTATTCGTACACCTGAATCATGGTGATCATGGACGTTTTGGCGTTGGACAAGGCCGTCTCTCCGCAAACACCGATGAGACGGGTATCAGAGAGGAAGGAGGAAACGAATCGTGTGCCGGCATCCGGCGCAACCACCGTATCGGCGTCGACTTGCAGAATGTACTCGTAGAATGTTGGATTGACGCCAATAATGTTCCGAATTTGATGATGCATCTCAAGCTCCATCGGGCTCATGGGAAGGTTGTAGTGGACACGGTTGAGGAAACGCATGAGAACCATCTGGGAATCACGCTTACCCCGGTTACCCGGACGAGATACCTCCGAAGGCTTGCCAACCTTGACGACAACCAGGTAAGGAACAATATGACCCTGGACTTCGTAGAGACCCGAATAGATTTTAGCCATGTTGTGCTGCTTCATACCTTCACCCAAACTCTCGAAGCTGAGAGGCTCAGGATCGACGGCCTCGGGCACACCCAGAATGTCGAGGACAATTCGAGGAGTGGGTCGGTCGTTACCCTGGCCGATAATCATACCGTCACAGATAACCAACAGGAGTTTGCGCTTGTCGTCGTAACGCATGCGAGCCATGGAATCGATGGCACGTCGCAGAGAGTCTTCATCCTCGGTATATGCAGGCACCTGACAGATGATGAACTTATCCAAGTTCTCAGGCAGGTTCTTCTTCCCAAATTGCAAGGCAGCAAGGAACTTGAAGGTGATGATGGTGCACAGCACGATCGAGATCGCAAGGATGAAGTACCGGGCAAACTGACAGCGAGGCGAATTTCGCGTGTCAACATGACCGACAAAGAACAGGTTGTCAAGACATAGCTGCATTCGCGAGCGCATGCCCGAGTCAAAATCAAGATTGTTGTAGAGATCTGTGACGTCGGAACCAGATTTTTGCTCGAAGAGCTGAACGAGGAGAGGATTCATATAGTTCGTATTGATACCGCTGGTGGACACGTTTTTGTCCGCTGGTTCACGTGGGACACGAGGGCCGGCAATGTAATAAGTCATGTCGTAGACTTTCCCATTAATGCTCACGATGTTGTCGCCGTCACTTGCCAGCGTCTTGATGTACTTGGGAGTGTAGCCGATGTAACCCTTCTTGTAATTGGCACGCATAATGACCATTTGCTCGTAGAACCAATCCGCACGGTAGTCACCGGTCCAGTAACGGAAGTCATGGTATTTGGCGTTGACATCGAAACTCGTCGAACTTGTAGTCTCAGTGGTGTCATTCAGGTTAGAACGATAATCCAAAGGCACACTGGGGTCGACATGTCCATCCACACCCTGGCACAAGGCCGAAACCTGGACAGGGAAAAGGTTGGTCGCATCGGTTCCAGCGTAGTTCTGGAGGGCCTTGTGTGGGACGATATCAGGATAGTGAGTGGGGATAAAATCGCCCAGATTGAACACAACACCACGGATGGCAATAAATGAGTTCTCGCCACCCTTGCCATTGTGAGTGCTGAGTTCTCCTTTCGAATACACATGCTGAGTCGGGCAGACCAACCCAGGGAAGGCAACGATCATGAAAACGGCGACTGCACAAGCAAACCAGATGATCATGTTGATTGCGAGCTTCTCACGCCAGGCAACGCGGACGTCCTTGCGTTTCATGCGACCGAAGAACTTGATACAGAAGTCCGGAATGTACCAGGTCAAGAGATAGACCAGTGCCATCCAGCGTTTGCGAGATCCCGAGACTGGGATCTCGTCAACCTCCTCCATTTTCTTCTCATTATTCTTCTCCAGCATCTGTTCTCTCGTCTCGAAGTTTCGGAACATGTCGCCGGAGTTGAAGGCAGAAGCACCGGCATCGGAACGTCCATCCAGCTCGCGACTGCCAAAGTACCCTTGTTTCGTTTCGTCCCCATAGATGAAGGCTCCAGGCGATTGGTCAGCCGGGTTGAGCAGACGAACCTTGGCATCCGGATTTGCACTGGCGTTAAGTTCGCCCTCATCAGAGCCTGCGAGTCCGTAGGAGGGGACGACCCGCTCACCGACCTTCGCGAGATCTGCCCAGCACCGCTCGCTCAAGAAGACGCCGGTGCTTCCCACACGTGCCTCGTTGCCGGGCCATCGTCGTTCGTCCAGAACGACCTCGGACTTTTCTTTGTCGCTTCCTACCACAATATTCCCAATCTCTGCCAAGCCCAGGAACTCTGCGAATGGGAGGAAGACAGTAAAGTCGGCGTTTCTCAGACGTTGACTGATCTCGGCGATGCCGAAAGTTTGAACCTGCATACGCACGCATTTGCTGTCAAACTGGTTTGCAATACGGCGGTCATTGGGCTTCAAACAGATGACAAAGTACGGGTTCAGATTCGGCGCGCTCAAGCACTTGTTGATGATCTCGAGGCCCGAAAGGAACTGGCCAGATGCTCCCTGCGCAGGACCCATCATACCGCTCTTTCTGTTGCCGGCGCTGCGCCTGGAGCTGGCCGCCTGGCTGTCGTGATCATCTGCTTCCTCGCTATCGGCACGAGAAGCAGCAGGCAAGCCAAGGCGAGCTTGCTGGTCATACTTGCGTCTGGCCATACTGGGCATCCGCATTGGCTTCGAAGAGACTTGAGCCTGCATAATGGCAGTCTTCTCCCGCGGATGGGAAATGGTCTGCAATGCTTCTTGGCCGAAAAGATCTCGAACAAAGTCGCTTTGGGCAGATTTCATCAAGTTCATCAAGTCTCCCGAAACGACCTCTCCGTTCTCCTCGATCAAGCCATGGACAGAGTAGTCAACCTCGCCAGCAAAATGCTTAACGGTGAAGGCAGAGCGAGCCTGCGACACATAGCCTGTGCTACTCGCGCCAGAAGAGTCGACCGAGATAGCCGGATTCTTGCCGTCGAACCTCTTGTGAACGCTTTCGAGGAACTGGGTATCAGATCGGCCACGGCGCGTCTGGTCATCCAGAATGCTCAATAGACCATTGCCATGCTTTAGAAGTCCACGTACAGTGTCGACATTGTCGAAATAGCTTGTCGCAGCCACTGAGATCTCCTCGCGATCCAGAACATCGGCCTTACGCTCGAAGAAGGACTGCAGGCAGTAGTTGTAAAGAGATTCGGTTGCCGCATTGCTCAGCAGCTGGTCCAGCGTCGACCCGGTGGAAGGAGCCTGAGCGAATCCCGGGAAGTCGACGATGGAAATGGTGTTTGCCACGCTATCCTCGGCGGCGCAGATCTTCTGGTTCACAGTCTCAATGACCCAGGTAACCAGGAGGGAGTAAATAGTGCGAGCAAAGGCGTCGGCGTTTTCTCTTGCGCCCTTGGGATCCAGCATGACCGTCACGCGCTCGCGATGGATGGTCTTGGTCTTGTAACCAAGACTGTTTTCCAGGGCCTCCACGCTAAGACCCAGGAATGCAGCAATGATGTCGAGGGCCTGCTTGTTCTTGACGACCGTGACCATCTCGCCACCCTCGTGAGAGTAACCGCCACTCTCCTCGGCACCCGTAGTGGTAGACTGTCCGGACGTAAAGTCCAGCTGTCCAATATGAAGGATACTGGCTAGAACCTGGCAGATTTCGGCAATCTCACCCCGAGAGAACTCGAGCTTGCGCAAAGCGGTCTTGAAGTGCTGGAAACCCTCTGCATCGTTGACACCGACTTTCAGCTGCGTCGGGTGACCGAGATAACGCCAACGCTTGTGGTTTATCGAGCCCGAAGACAAGCCGCCGCCCCTGGTTTGAATATGAATGGTATTGTCGAATCCCAGGTGAGACTTTTCGGCAGCGCTTGTACCAGCCAAAAGGTAGTAGAGTACATGGAAGCTCCGCTCTCCAGTGGGCACGGAGGAAAGGCGGCTCCGCTCCAATCGGTAGTCGATAATCTTACCACCGATAAGGGTCGGGTTAACGGAGGAGGAGCCATCGTACTGCAGTTCAAGGAAAAGCCCGGCCTTGGAGGCTGTCGGAGTAGTTACAGATTTGGTGGTGGTGAGAGTATCGAAAACAAAGGCGGCGTATGATAGTTTAGAAGAGAGCGGGGTCGAGGAAAAAGACAGAAAGGAAGATAGCAAGTGTGATCGAATGGTAGTTTTGCCGGATCCACTCTCTCCTCTGAAGTCCGAGTCAGCTGTAATTCTTTGTATCAAGTTCTCACGGTTCACTCACAAGAACACCACGGCCTGGTTCTCCGCGCGCGCTCCCAGTCGAGTGAAAGCACGGCGTGCCAGATCCTCCGCTTCCCCAGCGGCACTGCCTTCCTTCGCACCATCTGGGCCTTTTGTTGCCGAAGTGTATGTATTCAGCGAGATCAAAGCCTGGGACGAGAGACGCGCAGTCGGTAAACCGACATGGAAGCTGTGCCAGTTAGCCTATGGAAATGTGCAGAGCCGGAGTGATCGACGTACCGGCTAGCGAGATGTGCTGTCAGATGAGTATCGGATTGGAGATGTGCGGGGAGCGAGGGTAAGGAGGACTGGGCATGGGCCGGTGTGCCTCCGGTGGTGTTGCCCGCCATTTTGGATGCTGATATCCGCACTGAGGCTTCGGCGGGATGGAGAAACGAGCGTACGAAGACCACCGATCAGGGGCGGTCCTCTGGAAAGTTGACAGTGGCAGTCTCGATACGTCTCGGAATGTCCAGATGAACGTGGCGTCTGGAATGTCGAGAGGAATGAAAGACCCCTAGCAATGGGTCGAGGTAGCGTTCATGGGAGAAGGCTCGAACCGAAGAAAGAAGAGAAGCAAGCTCGGGATCACAAAAAAAGATAAGAAGGTCCGGGGGATGTGTCGCGGTGTATTGATACCGGTAACGCACTAAGAAGAGCGAGAGGGACCGAAAATAGACAGTAATCGAAGGGGATGGATTGGTGTCTCGGGAATATCCACTTTTTTTTTCAGAACATGTGGTGTGGGTTGGGAGCTAAGACCAAGCTACGGCACTCTAGTCACTCGTCTATGGAATGAGTAACTTATTCCACTAACGTTACCGCCGGATGAGTAAATGCTATAGCATGACCCATCTGGCATGACCCGTCTGTCGGAACACCAGAGATTTCAAACGGCACAGTGCCACGGAAGCAGCTGTTTACATCCTCCGCGCTAATGGTTCGGGTCTCAAGTACACAACCACGGCTCCACCCAAGAGGGTCTGGTCCCTGTTTCCACTCGCTCCCCGTTACATGCATCACGTCTGTACCCGAATTAATCTTGCATCCCTTGCCGTCAATGTGAAGTGATGCATAAATCATATCGGCTTCGGACATGTCAAAAAACTAGACAACCCTTGGAACCCGCTATGGACAAATCTGGCCTAACGAGGTCGATCGATATCCTTCTAGACGGGCCGTGAAACTAGGGGGTTCGTGGCTGAACATTCTGGCCGTATGATCGAGCTGTGTTCGGTATCCCTGGGTGGCGAACGGTAACATACTCAGTACCGCGCCCCCCTCCTTTGTGAGACATCCCAAATATAGCAGTTGGTTCAGACCCGGTCGGGAGCCCCGGCCGGGATCGCCTGATTGGGTCGGAAGTATATGCCACCGCGGAAACCGTGACAGATCCAGGGTGAAGCAAATAGTAAACACGCCTTTGCAACCACGCGGGAAGAGTCTTTACTATCCTAGGGCGACGAAATAAATGAAGGAACAACGTTCTATACCTGTTCGGCTACATTTCTGAAACGCATACGGATTTCCAGGTGGCCGCGAAGCAAAGCAAAGCTTGTCAGCTCCTGGGACGATCATCAGATCGCCGTATTTTGAAATTTCCACTTGGGCCCCCGTATTTTTCACCCGTTCTCCCCACGCCCATCACTTTCTAACCACCTTATCTCCGTTTTTTTCTCTCCTGTTGATTCCCTTCTGCTTCATTTGTTTTCCTCCTCTCGGTTAACTCCCTCCTGTCGCTCGCTCAATTCTTCGGAGTATACACCTCGGGCATCTCGCTTTGTTGTCCGCCGATCCCCCCCGACATACTCCATTCCAAGCTCGACACGCGATCTGCGATCTGTCACTGCACCTCCAGAAAGCTCTCCCCTCGATGCTGGTGTGGTAACCTTCACGTTGGGAACTCAGTGACCGCTGGGACCGTCTTCACACTCCAGGTTCGCCATGTCGAACCGCTACTCGGTCTTTTCCAATCAGTCCGCCGGGCTTTCGGCTGGACCTCGGCCGGCCTCTCAACATGCTACACAGGTCTCGACCACCACTCTGCTGAATGCTCTCCACTCTTTCTACAGCGCCGGTCAGTCATACCAGCTGGATGCGAGCACCAGCTTGGTGGTGAACACCTGGGTGACGGCCGCCACGACCCTCCCCGATGGCCGCAGTGGTGCAACCGTCGACCGTGATATGGCCGTCCGGGCCTGGGAACACGCCCGAAGGCGAGCAGAGGATGGTTGCGTAGTTCTTTGGTAAGTCTCGCCCACCGAATACTCTTCTCGGGAAAGGCGCGCTAACACTGTAGCAGCTCACTCCATCAGTCGACCCCGTCACTGCTGGAGCCATTTATTGCGGCGCTGCCAATCTCCACTCCGGAGGTGGCATTGACTGCTCTAGCCGCTCTGCGGCCTTTCCTTTCTGCCGTCACCTCGTTTAACCCGTCATACTCTCTACACTCTGCCCTCTCTGCTTCCTACACATTGACACTTCAGGGGGCGGTGGTCGGTCTTTCTCTGGCCCTGTCAACCTCCGGCATCAATGTGCGCAAGGGTCTTCTCGAGATCCCCAGAGAGTCGGGATTCCGTGCATTCGACGCTTTCTACTACCTCCTGACATCCGCTTCCACCCCCGCTGAGCGTGAATTCTTGGATTTGCAAGATCCCTCGGCCTATGCCCTTCTTAACCGATCCGAGACCTACTCACCTCCGTCTTATCTGCCCACCGCAGATGACACGGCTTCGGCTGAGGATTTTAGAGCCCACTTGAAGGCTATTGGCATAAGAGGAGCTGCTCACCGAGGTTTGCTCACCGTTCTTGCGGGCCTGCTCAAGCTCGGTAATGCAACTGGACTGGAGGTTGACCAGGAAGAGCTGGAGGAAGTCTGTGAAGACGTAGGCGGTCTTTTGGGCGTTGACCCTGAGGTTCTGTTGCATAAATGCTCCACCGACGAGCGCGAGGTCCTTATTGCCGGGATCTATGAAGCTCTCGTAGACTGGGTCATTATCAAAGCCAACGAAACCATTGCAGCCGATATCCAAAGTGCGATGGAGAATGACTCCAGCAATGGCGGTGCTGGTGCGGCTCATGTCGCCAACGAAGACACGGTCAGCCTGACTGTGATTGACATCCCGCGCCCAGCTCTGGGCAAAGCGATCGCAATGAGAGGCGTGTTTGACGATGAACTTGGCCTGAATGCTGAAATGAAGGAGGATGGAATCGCCATCCCACCAATTGGCCAGTCCGTTGTCAACGAAATGAACACGGCGGTAACACAAGTCGAGGCGGATCTGGGTGAAATGACCGGTGCCGCCGGGCGTGAGCGTGAGCATGAACTCGACAGACGCCAAGGCGTGTTGGAGAAGGTGGGAGTCGAGGCCGAGGCGGATTCCTTCTTGCGGCAGCTCTTGTTTCCGGTCGAGACCGAGGGCATCTCTCTCGGCAAGCATGGACGCTTCGATCTTCCCACCACTCTCGGTAGCAGCCGTGTCTGGTACCACCTCTCCATCCATCCGACTGACGATCTGCCCGGCCAGCTTAATGCCTCCTCTGCGGCCTGGTCCGCTGGCGCCGTGTCGCGCCAGTTGCGCGATTGGCGACTCCCTGAGTGGGCCAACCGCCGCCTTAAGCAGCTCGATTTCACTGCCGATTTCGACGTCGAGGAGTTTGTGGCTCGCTATGAACGACTTGGCTGCACTGAAGGCCAGGACGGCGTCGAAAACTGGATCCTCGAGAGAGGCTGGAGTAACGGCGACGCCGTCGTTGGCCACCAGCGAATCTGGATGAGGGAGGGTGCATGGTGGGAGGCGGAGTCCATGCTTGATCTGAAGCCGGATGAAGCACATCAGAATCCTTTCGGCTATGGTGCTGCCATGTACGAGCCCGGCCTCACACCAGACGGCTATCCCGTGGGCGAGGGCACCAACCTGCTGGGCAGCCAAAACGATCTGATCATGCAACAATCAATGATGGCTCCAAGTGTCATGGGAGGTGCCAAGTCTATCGCTCCCAGTGCTCCGTACACCAATGCTGCCAATCCTGGTGACTATGGCCTTGGCCACAAAGGTGACGACAACAAAGGAGATATTGCCTACTACGATGACTACGGCCGGTACATTGGCGACCTCGATCCTGAATTTGGTGACCCGAAGCACATTGAGAAGAAGAATATCACCTTCGGTCGTCGGCTGTGGACTGCTTTTGTCTGGGCTCTTACTTTCTGGATCCCATCCTTTTTGCTCCGCTATGTTGGTCGCATGAAGCGCCCAGACGTGCGAATGGCATGGAGAGAGAAAGTTGTCTTGGTTTTCTTGATCCTGCTCTTCAATGCGGTTGTCTGCTTCTATATTATGGCCTTCGGTGATCTCCTATGTCCCAACAAGGACAAGGTGTGGAATACCAAAGAGGTCAGCTGGCATACCCAAGATAACAACTTCTTCGTCAGCATCCATGGCCGGGTGTACGACATTTCCAAATTCTGGCGACAGCAACACAGTGACGATGGCACCGACACGACTAGTTCCAACATGAAGCCATTTGCTGGCTTGAACATGGACGCTTATTTCCCTCCTCCTCTCACTGTGTACTGCTCCGATTTTGTCACGAAAGATTTCGTTAATTTGCAAAACAACGACACCAGTGCCGTCCTGGATCCCACCGCCGTGCACAAGTCTGGACCGTACAATCAACCAAATCCGAACACCGCCTTGAACAAAATCACTTGGTATCAGGACAAATTCCTGCCTAAGATTTCTGAATACTACAAGGGCGAGCTGGTTTGGACGAGAGATACCGTTCAGAAACAAGCTAACAATGACCAACGCTACTGGGTCATTAAAGATCAAAAGATCTACGATCTCACAGACTACATGCACACTATCAGTGTGATGAACAATGAGGAACCCTACACTTTCTTGCCAAGCTCCGTGACCAACCTCTTCAAGGAAAACATGGGAACTGATGTGACAGACAAATGGCCGGATACGGAAGATTTCAGGAAAGCCCAGACGTGTCTGGACTATGTCTTCTACAAAGGCAAGGTTGACTTCAGAGACAGCCCTAGGTGCACGGTTAACAACTGGATTCTTTTGTCTTTCACCATCCTAATTTGTGCCGTTATCCTTGTCAAATTTTTGGCGGCTCTGCAATTGGGCTCCAAACGCCGACCGGCGCCCCAGGACAAGTTTGTCATCTGCATGGTCCCCGCTTACACCGAAGGCGAGGATGCCCTGCGGAAGGGCCTGGACTCACTCACTGCCTTGCAGTATGACAACAAGAGAAAGCTGATTTTCGTGATTTGTGATGGTATGATTGTCGGTGGTGGAAATGACCGGCCGACCCCTAAGATTGTCCTCGATATCCTCGGCGTGGACCCCAAGATGGATCCGCCTGCGCTGCCTTTCAAATCCGTTGGCCAGGGCAGTGACCAGCTCAACTACGCCAAGGTTTACTCTGGTCTGTACGAGTACGAGGGCAATGTCGTGCCCTATATCGTTGTGGTCAAGGTCGGCAAAGAGTCTGAACAGAGAAAGTCCAAGCCTGGTAACCGTGGCAAGCGAGACTCGCAAGTGCTTCTGATGCATTTCTTGAACCGAGTACACCACCGTGGCCCGATGTCACCCATGGAACTCGAGATCTTCCACCAGATCAACAACGTCATTGGTGTGGACCCGGAGCTCTATGAGTACTGCTTCATGGTCGATGCCGATACCAGCGTCAAAGAAGATTCGTTGAACCGTTTGGTGGCAGCTTGTGCCGCCGATGCTAAGATTGCCGGTATTTGTGGTGAGACCAGCCTTCAGAACGAGGAACGCAGTTGGTGGACCATGATCCAGGTGTATGAATATTACATCTCCCATCATTTGTCCAAAGCATTCGAGTCGCTCTTTGGCAGTGTTACTTGTCTTCCTGGATGGTAAGCTTTCGTTTCGAGTTTTGCATACCCTACCGCCACTAATTATCGTCTAGTTTCACCATGTATCGTCTTCGAACCGCGGACAAGGGCCGGCCTTTGATCATTTCAGACAAGGTCGTTCAGGAATACGCAGATAACGATGTCGACACTCTCCACAAGAAGAACTTGTTGTCTCTGGGCGAGGACCGATTCTTGACGACCCTCATGACCAAGCACTTCCCTACCATGCGATACAAGTTCATTCCCGACGCCTACGCAAGCACAGCTGCTCCTGAGACCTGGGGTGTGCTCATGTCTCAGCGACGTCGTTGGATTAACTCGACCATCCACAACTTGGTGGAGCTGGCGGCTCTCAAGGATCTCTGCGGTTTCTGCTGCTTCAGTATGCGCTTTGTCGTGCTTGTAGATCTTCTGGGGACAGTCATTCTGCCTGCTACTTGTGTCTACTTGGGATATCTGCTCTACCGTGTCGGTAGTCACACCGGCCCATTCCCATTGATTTCGATCATCATGCTTGCGGCTATCTACGGTCTTCAGGCAATCATCTTCCTCTTCAAACGCCAGTGGCAGCACATTGGATGGATGATTATTTACCTCCTGGCATTCCCCATCTACAGTTTTATCCTCCCGCTTTACTCGTTCTGGAAGCAGGATGATTTCACGTGGGGTAGCACTCGCGTAGTCATCGGCGAGAAGGGTGATAAGCGTGTCATTGCGGTGGAGGATGAGGCCTTCGACCCTCGCAGCATTCCTTTGCAGCGTTGGGACGACTACGCCCTGGCCAACAACTTTCCTGGCCGCCGCGGTGAACTTACTGGCTGCCAAGAGAAGGTCCACTACACTGGTCGCTACATGGATGATATGGCCATGGAGATGGACGACATGCACTCGCAGTATTCGTCAGTCAAACCGGCTTCGACCATCTTGACCGGCTTCCCCGGCCAAGGACGTCACGCTGGTCCCTACATACCCCCGCAGTCACCAGCTCCCTTCGTCGGTGGCAATGTGCCCGGCAACCGCAACTCCCACATGTCCAACTTTTCCCGCTACACCGACCTTGCTCAGATGAGCGGTGGTCACCCTGCCCCGGCTTCTCGGCCCATGTCCGTTGCCAACCTGGGTGGTTACCAGGATCACCCAGGTCACCAAAGCCGCCACAGTCTTGGTGTGGTGAGCACTGATAACCTCCTCGCCTCGCGCTCTCGCAGCCCACTGGCCCAGTACCCTCCTTCCCGACCCGCTAGCACCGCATTTGACTTCCGTGCTGCCAGTGGAAGTGGACCCGATGAGGGGTCCATTACCGAAGCCATTCGTGGATGTCTGGCAGAGGTTGACCTCGACACAGTTACCAAAAAGCAGGGTAAGTCTCTTCACCACGATTTATCAAAGCTACAAATAACTAACAAAGCCCTAGTCCGCGTCCTGGTTGAGCAGCGCCTCCAAACCTCGCTCACCGGCGACAAGCGAGCCTTCCTGGACCGTCAGATCGACCACGAGCTGGCCAACATGTGATTTGGCAACACTCAGTTGCGCACCTAATTTCTCCTGTAATATGCATATCTAAAGCGCCCCAATTTCTTCAAAAAATAGTCTTTCGGCATGTCTGGCGTTTTAAAGGATTGGGTTTTGTTTCTTCTTTTGGCCTGCACATTGAGCGAGTTGATCTTACCGGGTCTTTCGGGCTCGTAGTTTTAATGAGAATGATGCAACATTCTGGTTTCATTATATTGATTTGAGTCTATACACGTACTGCAATGTAGTTCTGCCAGACAAGGTTGTCTATGTACAGTGTCCACGGTTCCCAGACTTCCATACAAAAGTACACGTGGGTAAAACTTCATAGCGTAGTCGGCTGTTCTTCATTGCCTAAACCCATTAAACTAGCATCTCAGCTGCAATCATTGGTGGTTGCGACATCGATGTTCCGTATTTCGGAGATTTGAGACATTTGGTACCAGACATTAGTAATCGCGGCCCCTCCTAGTTAGTTATCTATAGGACTCACTCAACTTGACTTCTCCTGACAAACAACAAACAACAAGTTCTTCCCATCATCAATCAAGCATGAAGCAGTGGGTTCTTGAAGGCTCGCAGGGAGTTGAATTGCTGCAACTCAAAGATGTTCCGACTCCCGAGCCAGGCGACTACGAAATTCTAGTCAAGTTCTATGCTGCGTCATTGAACTTCCGAGATATCATGATCGCAAATGTATGACCCTGTAAAAATATCATTCCGAGAGCGCTCCACAAATGTTTCAGCGGTCTAAATATCGAGAGTAGGGACAATATTACTGGAAAACTAAGGATGGTGTGGTCCCAGGGTTAGTCTTCATATGTCTTCGCTTCCCTGGTTCTTGTTATACTGAATGCTGGGAAAAGGTCCGATGCTGCTGGCGAAGTGGTCCAAGTTGGCCCCAAAGTGACCAGATTCGTTACTGGCCAGCGCGTGTCGCCCATTTTCCACCTTACTCAGCATTACGGGTCTGTGAAAGACAGCGACTTTACTTATCAGCTGGGTGGGACACACGATGGGGTGTTTCGTGAGTATGGAGTCTTCAATGAGCAAGGTTGTGTGGAAATACCTTCCAACCTTGACTATCGTGAAGGCGCTACTCTCCCCTGCGCTGCTGTAACAGCTTGGAACGCCTTATATGGCGGTCCAAGGAAGCTGAAGCCGGGTGAGGTTGTTCTCACGCAAGGCACTGGCGGCGTAAGCATATTCGCGTTACAGTTTGCCAAGCTCGGGGGTGCACAAGTCATCTCAACCACTAGTAGCGTGGAAAAGGCGGATAAACTACGAGCGAACGGTGCCGATGTCGTTATTAACTATAAAGACGACAGTGAATGGGGTCGGACGGCAAAACAGCTATCGAACCGGAGGCGAGGAGCTGATTTTGTGATTGAGATAGGGGGTGCGAATACGATGTCTCAATCTGGTCAAGCTGTGGCTGTCGACGGTCAGATTGCCACAATTGGAAGAAAAGCAGGGATTTCCAAGGACGGAGACTCTAGTTCGTCCCACAGCACAGTGCTCGCCACTGTGAGAAGAATCATAGTGGGAAGCAGACAGCTTCAAGAGGATATGAACGCTGCTATTGAAGTGAACTCCCTCAAGCCGGAAATTGAACCGACTGCCTTCCATTTCGATGACCTGAAGAAAGCATATACTTTCTTCCAGAGTGGACGACATTATGGAAAGGTAGTTGTGGACTTCGATTAAGTCGCATATCTTGGCCTCGAGAAAAGACTTTCGGGGAGCTTTGGGAGACCTGATTTAATGAAGAGTTTTCGTGCGTTTTGTTGGTCCCCTTTCAGGATAGTCATTGCATGTACTTCCTTGACAAGACATAAATTGAAATCAGTTAAGGGGATCTTCAAGAACATTTCTAGCGAAGAAAACAACCATAAGACACTTTATAGCCTGAATGGCATTCTATATGATAGAAGTCACTATCTAAACGTGTTACGAACAGGACCCCTTGCAAGAGCTCTAGATCTCCAGCGGCACAATCCTCGACGGAAAATGCATCAATACCTTGTCCAGCACAGCGCGGGAAAGGAGGATGTTGTAGTCGAGATTGCGGATGCGGTACAGTTGTAAATAAAGCATAAAAGAGCTTCTGGATTAGACCTGTAAGTTGTGGCTCTGGGGCAAAAGAGTGTGTATTATGCCTTCAAGGCTAGGTACAGAAAGCCGTGACTTGAACTGCCACAGACCGCGACATCCTTAGTTGCGAAACAGGTCGGTGCCCATGACCTCGGAACGACGACGTTGGTATTACCAAATATTTAACATAAGTTATGCAAGTGGGATCCAGTACATATATCAAGTGTTACATGCATTAGTGGAACCAGTTGAGTCCAGGACTAGGTATTAAATCAAGTTCATTGTCAATTCAACTATCTCATTCAAGGAAAACATCAATATCCATTATCCCCACCCAAGTCCAACATAATGGAAAACAAAGCCATGCGCAATCCAAAGGGGGGTATTTCAGCACGAAAACAGGAAGCGAAAAATGATTAGAGGCCAAGAGCCAAGCAGCTTCGAGCCTTGATGTAGACTAGACCACCAAGCCGAAACAATCGATCAGAGCCAAAGAAAAGTAGACACTCATTTCTCCACCATCTGACATTCGGTCTCCAAGATAGCCTAGAAAGCCAACCCAACAGTGGAGTCATCGTATCGAAGACGTTCGCCTTTGCAAGGCGTGTGAGGGTAGTATTGGGGTCGACCCTCAGGGATAGCAGGGTGGTTGCACATAGCCTCGAAGTCCTTGTCCCCCGACCGCGAAGGAACATGGATCGAGACTCGCGGTGTCGTGTCACTGGTGAAAGTGCTAGAGATGGAAGGCTTGTGATTTCGGGTCTGCGGCCCACCAGTGATGGTAGTAGTGACAGTTGAAGCGACAGTGCTCCCGCTCAAAGTGCGTGTTCTTTCCCATGCAAATCCGTCTTCACCAGCGAGAGAGACTTGCTTGGGGGAAGGAGGGCTGCTCGGGAAGAACCATTGGGTCACGCGGTTGGGTAGAGGGACCGAGGCGATTGTGTTGCGATTGTCAGCCGTCACGGGGCGATGCAGCGATGATATCCGGGACGGCATCGTGCGTGAACTGGCGGATGACGGAGAATCCTTAGGGAATGAAAATTCGCTGAATGGATCGTCGGGAGTTTCGTCCCCGTCCTTTGTAGGAAGGGGAGTCTCAGGCTCTGCCTCCAAGAACACCTGTCCATCGTTTACATGGTCGGGCCATTCAGTCTTTAGCGCGAGTTGGCTTTCTTCCGATTTTTCGGGGCTGACATGCGTGGTGGCAGGGTTCAACTCTCCCTCCGACAAAAGAGTCTTGACGGGTGTAACGACAGAGAAATGAGGGATCAAAGCACTAGCAATGCGAACCGGTTCGGCTGGTTCGGCCAAATACTCGGAATGCCTCATGGACCTGCGGTTTCCAGAACCGACAGGCTTGCGAGACATGGATACTCTCGGGTTGGCTGACTGGCAGCGTTGGGATGGGACTCCACTTGGAGAGAGAGCTCGCGGTGGTACAGCCAGAGTCTGGCGATGACGGTCCTCATCATATTCGAAGGAGTCAAATTCGGGCAAGTCGGACAAGCGGTTACCCGACCGGTAGATACTCAGCTCTAGGGGCTGATACTTCGTCGGCAAAGGAGGCTGGAACGAGAACGACTCGACTCTGCGGAAATCCGATGGAGCGCCGATCTTTAACGGCATTGTAGATTGTCTCTTCCAGGATATGCTCGCCCGAGTAGATGCCCGCGAGGCCAAGTTTCTTCCATCCGAGATCCACGAGGAGAGCGAGTTGCGCTGCTGCTGATGTACTCTCGGACTTGGGAGGTCTTCATACACCACTAGCTTCATGGGAGGGACCAGATGCGGCTGGGTATGGCATACTTGCATCTCCCGCTCGACACCTAGAGAGAGTGTGGTTAGTTGATGATCATCGACACAACCCAATTGTGAATTACCTCTGTTCTCAGCTCGCAGACCACTTTGGCTGACCTCCCCTGGGGACAGACATGCCCAGCATGACCGTATCCAGCCGGTTAACGATTCCTCTTGCTCGAAAGCCAGCGACATGGCGGCCAGCGCAAATAGTTAGTCCATCACCTTCCCTGAAGGCGGGACTCAAAGATGTACACAAAGGAAAGGAAGGATGAGAAGGGTAGAAGACAAAGGACCGAAAGAGTCGTACGAGGACGGGAACCCCACCCTGGACAGAATGAAGATCCTCTCTATCAGGGACAGTCCGAGACGGGCTGCCGCTAAGGGGCTGGAGCCATGCTCCGGAGAGCAAATCACCCTAGTCACACACCATCAGCACACGGAGTCGATGATGATCGTTCCTGCGGAGCCGAGTGCGATGTCTCATTCGCTGATTGATGGTGGAGCTGTCACAATTTTGCTTATCATTGAGCTTTGGCTATACTTGCATGTGGGGACCCACGGGTTGGGCGCGTAAAAGAAACGCTGCATTGGCCCTGTTTCGGCCCCAAGGAAGATGCCATTATCGTACCCACTTGTGTTCGTTTCATGCCGCATTTCAATATGACGGATGTATGGAGGAGAGAGAGAGAAGAAATAACGCTACGATATGCATCCCGAAATTTAGGCAATGGTGTCAATCATCTCGTCAGTACACTAAAAACCCTATTTGTTCCAAACATTATCCTCTTCCAAGGCACCATAGGCCCATGGTTTGGAAGAACGACGTTCGTCTGGAATGCGCTCGGCTGGAGAGTCCCTGGTGGGTTCGGCCCCGGTCTCTTCCTCGATTGGTTGTCCTGATGGTCTCCTAAAAATGAGAACGGGGTCAACTCAACTATACTTGTGAACCAATAGATGGGGCCGAAGGGCTACTTACGAGAAATGCCGGGGTTCGCCTGCCGCCCACGCGGAGCCAGTCTCCCTCTGTGTTTGGACTCGGTCTTCCTCTTCAGCCTCCACATCCTCCACCACGAGATCGACTAGCTGGTCGCGACGTGTGCCGTGCGAGTTGTGCGAGCTGGTGGAGCTGGCGTTTCGCTGCAATGGACGCGGCGCGCCCGAGTTTCTAGACTTGTTGGAACTCGTGTTATGATTCCGCCGGCTTTCGCTGCCCGATGCCCGACCCTTTCGGTGCGAGCGGGACTTTTTCACATCGCCCGCGGTATTATTCGAGCCTTGATAGCTCCTGCCCCCGTTAGTGTGCAGTCGCTGGTCTCTCGGGACTTCATTGGCTGTGATCACTGGATACTACTCGGTTGTCAGCATCGGAATCCCAAGCAGCAGCGAAGCGATCCACGTACATTCCAGTCACCAAACTCCAGCGCGCGTGCTTTGGTGAACAATCCTTCATCTTCATCGTCCAGCGAGATTTCAATCTCACTGTAAGTCCGGAATCTCTCGGTTGAACTGCCACTTCGTTCACTTCGGCTGCGATGGCTAGAATCGCCTCCTGTTAGGAGCGGGGTTCGACTGTTGGCCTCACCGGGCTTGCTATTCTCTCCAGGCTTGGGGATCCAGTATTTCGCTTTTCCTCCTCGCTCATAGCGCATCCCATCCATCACCCGTTTGACTCGAGAACCAGAGTCTTCATGCGCAATGATGTTATCCCCCGAGTCAAAGAGTCGATACTCATAATTTTCACCCCGTAACGTGATCCTCGTGTCTTCCACCAGATCTCTAGGCCCGAAGGCATCCCGCAGCGCATACTTCACCGGCAAGCGTGCCGCCGAAATGGTCGGGTCTGCGTAGTCGTGCCATGAGAATGCATACCAGTGAGCAACTGCAAAAATAGGCATCTCATAACAGATAAGCGCATCCTGGATCGCGGCAGCGAGATTGTCTGGCGTGTATCCGGCGACACCGTTGCCCAAAGCTCCCAACCACTGCAGAATGGACAGGAAGAAACCTTGCCAGTACGATGCGAAGATGATGAGTTTGACACACAGGAATTTTGGAACAGGGCGGAACGGCATGAGATCATCGTGCAGACACACCCAAAACATGGCAAGAGAGTATAGACTCAGCGTAACACTGATGTTGTACACAATGCTTGTCCAGAGGTAGCCCGAGCTGAGACCCAGATATCCTTCCTGATATGTGTCGGTAGCCTTCATTACAACGGAAACCAGCGCCAAAATGGGTTTCAACCAGGCATACTGGAGAATGCCGCGCTTGACGGCAAGGAAGGTATGTGGGTCGGAGACATCGATCTTAGGTAGGAAGTGGTTGAGTGGCCAGGCGTGAGACACCGGAGGTCGGCCATGGGCCATGATGATAACTGCTCGCTCCCCCCCAAGGAAGTTAATCAGCAGCTGGAAGAAGGTGTAAATGGTGAACGCCTGCACAAAACTCCCGTCAGCCTTGGCTCTGTCTCGCTCTGAATTACGCCTAATACCTCGTAAATGTCGCGAATCGGGTCCAGGAACTGAGCCGCCTTCAGCGACACGATACTGGTCCATGATGAAGCCGCATATATCGGCACCCTGATCACAATCAGCACTGCTTTATCTTTCGGTTGCCGGGCCCCTGAGCTCTAGGCTGCCATCCAACACTCACATCAACAGTATACGGACAACATAGCGCTGGAGTAATGGTTTTCGGTAGTTTTTACTAAAGGAATCTCAGTTAGTAGCTGTAGGAGAGCCCAGTGTTATGAATGAAGCTCGTACGTTTGTAGCCATATGGACCTGCGAGTCAACATGCACGTGTTAGCTCAAGAACTTAGTACAAAGACAAACTAATGCAGGAACCAAGGGCCATAATGCGTACACTAGAGACAGCAGCGACGACACGAGAGCTGAGACGCCAGAGGTGATAATGATCGCGCGAGCCAGGCTCGAGCCAGTGCCTCCGCCAGGGGAGCCCTTCATGATGGCGGGAGAGGACATTCGCGGGTTTGGAGAGCCGCGTTATTGGGGGCACCAAGTCATTCCGTGGAGATGCAGAACATGGTCGCCTAACTGCGAGGTGGGGGGCGGAGCTCACAGAGACAAGCTTGGAAATTATTGCAAGGAGGCGTGTTGCCGATGACGATCTTCTCGTGACACCGCCCGACGCCCGCATATCGCATTTCGCGCAACCAACTTTCCACTGCGACGACTCGGCTTATCTCGGGCTCGTTCCTCGCGAGTTTGCCGCGTCGAACATGCTTGCGCCAGCTGGCGGATTCACGGAGAAATGGCCAGCACAAGCTTGACGGCCTCTTTCCTGACGCCGGATCCAAGCTTCAATTGGTTTGTTGAACCCTTGTCTTTCCCGCAGCTTGGATTGCTTAATGAGGTCTACTTAGGTTCTTTCTCCTAGAGCTTATTGTTTCCTGTATTCTGTGAGTACCCCTGGATATTTCCAATCCGTTTCTGTGGCTCATACGACGTAAGTGCTCTATTCTTCCTGCTCTATTTCAACCGGCTGTTCGCGACCCTCCTCTCCTACGCGATCCGAGCATACACCTGGCATTATTACCGCGTTTACGTCGACATAAATGCCTTACAGGTTTCCCTTCTTGGTGGACGAATATTCTTCAAGGGGATTCGCTACCATGGCGCGAACGAGACTATCTTCATCCACGGAGGTTTCATAACATGGCGATATTGGAAGCGTAAGGTTGAGCGCACGAACCTTTCGGGCGTACAGCATGAGACTGGTCGACCAGCTACGTCAAGAAAGGGACGTAACAACTCCGTCCGTGGCGAACACACAGGAGCAACTAGCAAGAACGACAGCGTCGAGGAGCAGGGTGGAGTAGAGAGGACAATTGAGCTGCCATGCCGGATATCAATCAAGGCCTACGGCTTGGAATGGTTTATCTACAACCGGACTCCGGCCTATGATAGTATTCTTAATGGTTTCGGCTACAAGGATGGCAACATTGGGGACGGTATGTCCCAGCCGGCCTCCCCGACTGAAGCACAACCGAATCTCCACCGGACCAAATCGACGACCGACAATATTTCGGATCAAAGCCCCAGTGAAAGAGAAGCTTTCGGATCCCGGAATACTGAGCTGCGTGATGCTGAGCTCTCCGATCCAGTGTCAAGTATGCTTGAGCTCCTTCCTGTAAAGCTTAGCTGCAATAAGGGAGCCATTGTGATTGGCAATGAGAACACTCGATCTGTCTTAACGACGACATTTGATAGCGCAAATGGGACTATTGCCGCCTGCAATGCAGGTCCAATGGACTTGTATCGACAACTCTTTTCGTTCAAGTTCAGGCATCCGGTAATTCAGATGCGACCAAACCCTGATTTCAAGCAAAATCAGATTGCGACTGCGAAAGTACTGGCCACAGAACAAGGGGATGAAGATTCATCCAAGCGAAAAAGGCTCCCTTTGAAGCACAAGGTGCACAAGCGCAAATTGTGGCACAGTATTCGTGACCTGGTTCCTTACTTTCAAACGTCTGTGGAATCATTTCAGGTCAACGGACAAGCTGGCAGTATGCCAAGAAGCGAGGCAGAGTTTCCCGAAGTTCGCTGGACTGGCCTATCCCGATATTTGGATGAAGATTATGAGGATGACCATGAAGGATGGACCTCAGTTGAATATGCTAGGTTCTCCACCATCGTCGACAGCCCAGCCTTGGATTTGACATACTTCTGGGACATTCCAGGACGAGTTGTTCCGCAGCACTTGGCCTCTGCTCAGTCCACCCAAAAGAAGGAAAACAACATCAACAACATCAACAACGCTCTTCCTCCAGAATGGGGCATGGATATCAAGCTCGATGGGGGATCCATCAATTATGGGCCGTGGACTGACAGGGAGCGGGTCGGATTGCAGAACGTCTTCTTCCCTAACTTTTATCGAAGCTCCGAGCCTGCAGAGCAATTGGCACCGGGTGTTCTCAGGCAAAGCACATCCTTCAAATTACACATTGAAGTCAATAAAGAGCTCACACTTCGCATTCCGACTCGGGAGCAATCTAAGGATTGGACGTGGAGAGGACGCGCAGATGCTATTCGAGGATCCTCCGGGGCACAAAGGCAAAAGGAAAGGCAAAATCCACGGGCGAAAGATGCCGAAAAAGGCCACATTGGATCCGACGTTCGGCCGTTTGGATGGCTTTCTCTCGCTGTCGGCCCCGACTCCACCATTAATTATGCCATGGATATGGTAGCTTCACGCCTTGGGTTTCGGAATGAGCTATCCCTTGACTTGCGCGAATCCAGGCTGTCCTCCAGTGTGAATCACGGTTTGCTATGGCAATGTCCGCGACAGCTGGTAACCTGTGACTTGTCCAACCCGATCTGTTGGAACAGTCTCCGGTCGTGGAGATTTTCCGTTTACAGTCATAGTCTTGAGCTTTTCATCTTGCGCGACCACATCTTTCTTCTGACTGATCTGGTGAGCGATTGGGCCTCAGGTCCACCGTCTGAGTATTACACTTTCGTGCCGTTCATTTACAACATCGACCTCTCCTTCTCTAACCTCCAATTATTCGTGAATGTGAACGATAGAAACATTATCAGCAACCCTTCTGACCTCGAAGATAACCGTTTCATTGTCATTAAGGGCAAGCAACTCACATCGAATGTGCTGATCCCGTTGAACAAATTTCAACCCAACCAGAATGCAGTGGAGTTCAAGGTCAACCTGGAGGATGGTGTTGTGGATTATCTAACTCCCGCATGGGACACATTGCATACTTTTCTTCCAGGAAAATCCATGGCTACTCTCGAAGACCTTTTCATTGATGGATCATACAGCTACTTCTCTTCCACGGCACCAGACTTGATCGATACCCTTGTGCTCAACATCGATGGATCTTCACCTAGGTTGTATCTCTATGGGTTCTTGATCAAGAGTTTCATGACCGTCAAGGAAAACTACTTTGGTGATGACATGCATTTCAAAACCTTGGAAGAGTACCAGGAGATGGCCTACGCCGAGGAGCAACCGTCAAACCCCACGGGCATCAATCCAAACAGGAAATCCAATGACATGGATGTCCTGGTCCATGTCACCGTAAACAGCCCGTGCGTTATGCTCCCTGAGAGCATTTATGATAACATGAAATGCTCGAGGCTTTCTGCTACCACACTCGACATCGATCTGCGCTTCACCAATTACTACATGGATATGCAATTTTCAGTCAGCCCACTCAAGTTAGACTTGCAATCGACCCAACCGGATGGGTCATCAACCATCTCCGGCACCCAGCTCTTCATTGACGGCATCTCCGTTTATGGACATCGCCTTTTCGGATTGCCCCCTTCAGAGCCGACATACGTTTGTAATTGGGATTTCGACGTGGGAAGGATCTTAGGTGAATGCACCACAGAGTTTCTGTCTTGTCTGGCATCCGGTCTGAAGAGCTTCGATTTCTCGTTTGATAACGAGGAAAATGCGTTGCCACCACTCTTTCCCCCTGTTCTTTATGATGTCACATTCCTGAGAGCCAAGATCAGCTTCATCCATATCTCTGTGCTCCTGGACCAAGTTGCCATTATTTTGAGCACTCAACAGTTGTCGACCAACTTCAATGACTGGGCAAACTCCAAATTCTCGAAACGCATGAGCCTGCTGGTGCCCGACATTTCGATTGCCGCAGTTGACCGCCAGTCAGTGACTGAAGCCTTACGATCTCCTAAAAAGACCGTTGCACCCCTAGGCCTTGTGCGATTGACCATATATCTGAAGATGGCTTTGCGCAAGCACGATATCGCCGAGCACCGACGCCTCCAGCAGGAACACATTAAAATCCATGACCAGCGAACACATCGATCACAATGGTTACTTTTTGACTGGGAAGAGGTAGGACCGACATCGTCCCTGGTGGGCGGTGACAATGTCGCACCCCCAACGATGGCCATACCATCAATGCCAGAGCCTATAAATAGGCGGCTGGATAACGCCCCGTCCTACCGAGGATTTTCAGGTGCCCAGGCAGATGGAAGCGCGAGAAGCTTCTTTGTGCACTCAGAAACCTCGAGCCTCAAAAGTCCCAAATCATGCGGCAAAGATAACGCCTCTCGTCCGTCGTCAAGCTCGGAACAAAAGCCAAGACCTGTTCCGCCAAGTCGCGATGGGAGCTGGTCCACCTTACAAGCCAGCCGATTGAAGGATAGCGAGAGCTTTGGCCACTCCACGACAGGCCCGTATTCTTCTGCTGCAATCAGAGATTCCAACCCTTGGATTTTGCCACAATTCTCATATTACAAGCTTTGTCTGGACACATCTGAGCTCCCGTCGCCAACCAACGACGATGACACTGCTGGAAAGGATCACGATGCCGAAACCAACCAGAACTCGATGTTCTTGACATTTGAGGATGACCAAACGTCGTACACTAACCTGGTTTTGGAATTGCCGCTGGGCATTAAAGGGTTCTGTAACCCAAGGTTCCTCCTCAGCTTGGCTTCTCTGTTGGAGGGGCTTGAGCCGAAGCACCCAGTTCAAATCATCGATTCGTTGCAGAAGGACGTGATATCGGACATTATTGGCTACGATAAGTCCATGAATCACCCCAAGAAGACTACGGCCATCGCGCTTCGCATCCCATTCATCCAGTTGCGAATGGTTGATGTCTCTGAGTCGCCAGAAAATAGACAGATTGAGTTTCGAGATGAATATTCTATTGGAATTTATCGTTTATCGGCAGAGTTTCAGAAACGAGTGCAAAGACAAAAAGGAGATCTACTTGAAGGTCTCAACCAAGGCGTCACAGCTCATGCCGGGGCCGATCGCCTGTCGGTCTCTGTCGAGGGCAGCCGGACCGATGCCTTCCAGGAGAAAGCTGTTTTCAATTGCGATCTGCGTGACCTGAACTTTTGGCTGGTCACCGCTTCCAACATCCGCTCTCATCTTCAGATGCGACAGTTCAATACCGTGACCTCCGCAAGATCAGTGGAACGCTTGGCTTTCCTTGTCCGTCGAGCTACAATGATGTTTGACTCCGTCGCTTCGGCTTTCCAACATGTGTCAGCTTTGGGCAAACGGCGGTTGCAATACCTTATCTACTTCACCACACAGTCAGCTTCTGACATTCCTGATCCAATTTTCCTGGCGCGCATCTCCTATGTGCTTAGAGTTGCTTCGGCCCACTTGAGACAACACGATTCGTGGAAGATCATTTCTCGCATTCGTCATATATACACGAGCTTACCAGTTCATCACAAGAGGGAGCTTGAACGAAAATGCCTTGGCGACCAGATCCCGTTGCCACCTGTTGCTAAGTCAACAGTATTGACTGGTTTCGATCAATGGCGGGCGTGGGATCTCGCCCATGTCGAAAAGAGCTACGTTATGCGCAAAATTTGGTCAGTCTCCGAGCCTCAGCCAGCAACTCCGGAGCCATCAGTGTCTTTGTCATGCACAGTTAAAACATTCAGGTTCTCTTTGGACCCCGGACCACGGGAAAGTGACTTCATAGTCGAGAATTTGTCGACCATGACCTCTATTATGCCGAACGAGACCTTCCAAGAGGGTGGCAAGGAGAAGTGCAAGAAGGTTGTTACGTTGCAAGCGTACTGCGCCTCGGCGACTCTTCGCTTGCGATGGGAGATTTTGGATCTTGTCGAAGGAGTAATGAAAGTCATGTCGACCGTCACGCTGAAATCTTCATCAGCTCAAGCCGCACCCACCACTGGAGGCAAAAAGCCAACGGAATTACAGATCGTGTTCGGCACGGATTTTGGATCCATCACTCTCGATGCCATTAATGTCAAGCTCGCCTTGATCTCGAGGTCTCTGCGAAGCTCGGTTGTTCACAGCTCTTATAAGACCGAAAATACCGACCACGAAAGTCTTGCTCTCTTGTTTACTGCTGAAGCCTGCTCATCAGAACTTTTGAGTCAGTCCAGGAGTCTCATGCTGTCGAGAATTGCCGATCCATATCTTTACTTCTCGCTCGTCTCTGATGAGAATGAACTGGAGTGCAAACGTGACTGGAAGGTTACTAGCTCATGCCAAAGACTCCGCTATGACATGAAAGAGGACCCAGTTAGCCTGGCACATACCGCAGATCGTGTGATCGAGGACGAAGTCAGATACATCCAACAGCTCATCCACACTGTGAAAATGCCGAAATCTGAACCCGTCCAAGCCCCGGCGTCGAAGAAGCCTACTCGTGACAATATCAATGTAGCAATGTTTTTGAACGACTATCGCCTGAACTTCAGTCTTCTACCGTCTTTGGCCTATCTCGTTTCTGGAGAGGTAGCCCGGATGTCGGTCTTGCCTGCCGAATCATCCAAGATTGAAGTTGATTTTGATGTGAAGAAAAATTCACACATGTTCATGTCTGGCGAGGGCGATAGATACCATGCCCTCTCGATCCTTGAGATTCCTCCCACGAATGGTCGAATCCTTGCAAATGTCCACTCTGGACACAAAGAGTTTGAGGTCGACATGACGATTGAAGTCATTCGTCTGGAGGCCAGCGCCGTGCGAAGCCTTTTGGCCGTTCTAACAGGACCCGATATTTCCCACCTTCTGTCAGATTTGAAACAAAACGTGGATGTTCTACAGTCTCACCTAGGCGATGTGCTCTCGTTGCAAAAGACCAAGGTGGAACCCGAACCGTCCTGGGATGATACGGTGATTCTTTACAAGTCCCGCCTGACAATGGTTGGATTTGAGATTCACGCCGTCGCGCCTGGTTTAAACAGCAAGGACTATTCCGCGGAAATGATATTCAGCCTTGGGATGATGCAAATGCGGCTCCAGAATGGTCTGGATCGAGGCTATTCAATGGAGTACCCGGAATTCAGCATCGATGCTTCTCAAATCAAGTTCGAATTGCGAAGACAAGAGAAAACAAAAACCACTTCCTACGGCGGCTTTACTGCAGGTATCAAACTGCTAGGAACCTCGGCTGTCCGCGAGAATGGGGAAGTGATGCGTGCCTTCCATTTCACCGGTGACCAATTCGATGTTGACCTTTTTGCCGAAACCGCTGCATTGGTTGTGGACATTGCTGTCCATACGCAGGAAAGCATCAAGACACTGGACTTATCGCACGAAGTCGAACGTCTCCGGAGACTCCGTCGCCGCAATCACAATGACACAGTCATCATTTCCCCTGATATGCCTCAAATTCACGTGGAGGACGATGCAGCATCAACACAACCCTTCTTGAATTCCTTGTACTCTCTGCAATTCCGAGACATCCAAATTGCATGGAACATGTCAACGCCACTATCTAGTGGCTCCGGTCGCCAACCTGAGGATCTGGTATTTTCGATCCACCAAGTCGAGCTGTCTAATAAAAAGAAGAATGCGGCAAAACTGCGCATTGAGGATATGAAGCTACAAATGGTTCCATTCCGTGCAGACAGGAAGAAACGCTCACTCAACTCTGCTCTCATGCCAGAACTGGTCTTCAATGTTGCATATTACTCCAGTGGAAAGGAGCTATGGCTCGCCTTCCAGGCAGCTGGAAAGTCACTGGACATCCGCGCGACATCTGAATTCATTCTTCCAGCCAACATGATTCGGAACTCGATTGCATCCGCCAGTGAGGCTTTAAGGAAGGGCAAGGCTGCCTGGGCAACGACGCCATCTCCCGATAACACCACCAAGGATCGTAGTCTCTTTGGCAAAAGACGGCTTCGATCTGTTCTCGTGGATGTTGACTTTGCGGGTGCTACTGTCACGCTCCAAGGAAAGCAACAGCACAATTCCCAAACTTTACTGACAGCTGGAATGAAAGGCAACCGGCTTTCGGAAGCGAAGTATGGTCAATATGTGCAAGGGGACTCGGCCACTACGGCGACTTTACGCGCACCAGGAGTGGCTCTGAAGGTTCATTTCGAAGAGAATGGTAAAGATGACCCGGCGCTCAATGCAGAGCTAAGGGTTAATCCATCCACGAACGTCTTATACCCGACTCTTGTTCCTCTGGTCAAACAGATGACCGCTACAGTCAAGGAGATCATGGGAGAGCAGCAACAGAGCGAGCAACGGGGCGAGCCACCGACTCAACAGCAAGAGAAATCTCGACGGCCATCTACCTCGGCAAAGCTGCAGTCACAAATGCTAACGCAAGATACTTCGTTCAGCGCTCCTGATCCGAGTTCCATCCTTGGGCGCTGCAAGGTGAACCTTGGGTTGTTGTTCTGCAAGCAGGAATTTAGTCTCAGTTGTCAGCCCATCGCCAGAGTTGCAGCTACGGCAAGGTTCGAGAGTGTGTACGTGACCGTCAATACAGTGCAGTCAGCTGAACAGGGCCGCTTCCTTGCCCTCTCCCTCGCATTCAACAGCCTGGAGGCCTCGGTCAAGCATGTGTACTCCAACGAATCCACAGCAAGCTTCGAAGTCAAGTCTATGGTCTTGTCGCTGATGAACAGCAAGCACCTCGGCCGAACGAGTGGCATGTCGGCTATTCTGCGGGTGAGCCCCATGAAGGTCTCTTTGAACGCCAAGCAAGTGCAAGATTCACTGCTATTCCAGGAGATCTGGGTTCCATCCGGCGATGAGCCGCACGCAGACTCGAATCCTCAGCCGGAGCAGTCGGAGGCACAACAAACCTACATCGTGCAGCGATATCACCAGGTTGCTGCTGCCTCGGCGTTCCCTTGGAACACCACCATCGCCATTGAGAAGCTAGAGATCCAGCTTGACTTGGGTTCTACGCTGGGCAAGGCACAATTCGCCATCGATAACCCATGGTTGTCCTCCAACAAGACATCGGATAGCGAGCAAAGCATGTGTATCAACTTTGACAGTGTTCGTATTGAGAGTAAGGGTCGCATGAGTGGTGTGGTCGAGCTGCGGACTCTCAAGGTTCGCACATCCATCCAATGGCCCGAGGAAATTCGAGAAGCCTGGCACACACCACTTATCCAGGCTTCGGTCGCGTTCCATCACCTCCAGGCCAAGGTTTCGTTCGACTACCAGCCATTTTTGGTCGCTCATATTGCCATGTTTGACTTCCTTATGTACAACGTCCGCGAGGCCTCCGGGAAGGCAAGCGGGCGACTGTTCAGTATCTTGGAAGGTGACGAGGTCCAGGTATTCTGCACCTCCTTGACAGCGTCCCAAGCCCTGGCACTCTTCCAAGCTTGGCAACGCCTAGTTCAAGACAAACAAGCAGCGTATGAAGCGTCGCTGCGGGAGGTCGAACGGTATCTCCGACGCAAATCCACCACTCTCCCAGATCGGATCGAGGCCCGTACGAAGAATCTCGCAAAGAAGGACGAAGAATCAGAGAGAACTCCTATCTCACTTCATACGGGTGTGGTCGTGAACATCCGCCATGTCAATCTTGGGATATTCCCCAGCTCCTTTTTTGACAATCAGATCTTCAAGCTGGAGGCCTACGATGCCCAGGCAAGATTTTCCGTCTCGCTCGAATCAAACAAGATCCATAGCGCATTGGGTCTCACTCTAGGTCAGCTACGCGTTGCCTTGTCTGGCATCAGTCGCCTCGCCTCTGCTCAACTTGAAGACCTATCCGTGGACGAGATCGCCCAACGGGCAGCCGGCTCCCGCGGGGGTACTATTCTCAAGGTACCACGACTCGTGGCGCGCATGGAAACCTGGCAGGTATCCGGGACCAGACAGATCGACTACATCTTCCGCAGTACATTCGAAGGCAAAGTGGATGTGGGCTGGAACTACTCCCGTATCAGTTTCATTCGGGACATGTGGGAGACGCACTCGCGCGCCCTAGCGTCCCGACTCGGCAAGCCTTTGCCGCCGTCAGCCGTGCGTATTACTGGCGGTCCTGGTAGCAGCAGCGAGGGCGGTGGCGAGGGCTCCGAACAGCAAGAGAAGATCACGGCAGTGGTCAACGTGCCGCAATCGAAATACACCTACACAGCGCTGGAGCCACCGGTCATCGAGACGCCACAACTGCGGGACATGGGCGAGGCAACACCGCCACTGGAGTGGATTGGGTTGCAGCGGGATAAGCTGCCCAATGTCACGCATCAGATCATCATTGTGACTCTGTTGGAGATTGCAAAAGAGGTGGAGGATGCGTACGAGACGATCCTGGGATCGTGATGCATTACTATATGGGCGTTTTTGGGCACATTGGATATAAGACACCGGACCGTTAGCAGTATCTCTATAATTACATAGGTTCATTTTCATTTTCATTTTCATTTTCATTTTCATTTTCATTTTCATTTTCATTTTCATTTTCATTTTCATTTTCATACTTCTCTGAACCTTCAACTACGAGGTAAGGGACCCTGTACCGCAGGTAGAGGGAGAAGAGATCCTCTTCGCGCATTATTAATCCACAACCCCCGCGCAGGCGGTGAGTGGCGGGGCTGATTGGTTGCACTCGTTTCAGTGTTTTCATCTCCTGGGTAACGTTGAGTGCTGCTAGGAAAGACTAGGGGCAAAGGAGGAGCAACTAGGACCTGTCCGGCAAGGTTTTCTACTGCCCGGGTTCCGCTGCTGGTTGCAGACGCGGTTCAATTACGGGCTCCGACAGCTCAAGTGCATAGGCCGGAGAACCATGGATGCCTCCGGAATGAGTCAATAGATACTTTCGATCGGGATTTCAAAGCAAAGAAGCATAGTAGAATACGTAGGAATAGCTCGAAAATAGAATAAGCCGCGAGGGTGTGTGCGAGCCAGTAAGTAATCGTAGTGTGAACGCACAAAACCGGGCGGGGCAAAAAAAGCGTCCCCACTTTCGCCTGCTTTTTTTTCTCCCACTTTTTCCCCCTCCCACCTTCTTCTCTTCTCCCCTCTCCATCCCCTTTCCGCAGGAGCAGTTGCACATAGGCATCGTTTGATCACCATCGAGTTATTTGCTCGGTTTTGATCATCTGTCTGTGGTCTTGCTTCTTTCTTTCTCAAAAAAAAATCAAATCCCCGCCTCTAGGGCTTATCTGAGGAAAAAACCGTCAAGATGGTTAAGTACGTCCTCACTCTGCCTGGATGAAAAAATTCATCTCTCGGCCCGGGAATCACTTGGCTAACAATGACTACTACAGCTTCACCATTGAGGAGATCCGGTCTCTGATGGACCGTCGGGCTAACATCCGTAACATGTCCGTCATTGCTCACGGTAAGCATCCCTCATCCATCCTTCGATTTGAACGAGCCGGTAGCTGACCCATGTTCTTCCAACAGTCGATCACGGAAAGTCCACCCTCTCCGACTCTCTGGTCCAGCGTGCCGGTATCATTTCCGCTGCCAAGGCCGGTGAGGCCCGTTTCATGGACACCCGTCCCGATGAGCAGGACCGTTGCATTACCATCAAGTCCACTGCCATCTCCCTCTACGCCAAGTTCCCCGACCCCGAGGACCTGAAGGAGATCCCCCAGGCTGTTGATGGTCACGAGTTCCTGATCAACCTGATCGATTCCCCCGGTCACGTTGACTTCTCGTCCGAGGTCACTGCTGCCCTCCGTGTCACTGACGGTGCCCTTGTCGTCGTCGACTGTGTCTCCGGTGTCTGTGTCCAGACCGAGACTGTGCTGCGTCAGGCCCTGACCGAGCGCATCAAGCCCGTTCTGTGTATCAACAAGGTTGACCGTGCTCTGCTCGAGCTCCAGGTCTCCAAGGAGGATCTGTACCAGTCCTTCTCCCGTACCATCGAGTCCGTCAACGTCATCATCGCTACCTACTTCGACAAGGCTCTCGGTGACGTCCAGGTCTACCCCGACAGAGGTACTATTGCCTTCGGTTCCGGTCTCCACGGCTGGTGCTTCACTGTCCGCCAGTTCGCCGTCAAGTACGCCAAGAAGTTCGGTGTCGACCGCAAGAAGATGCTTGAGCGTCTGTGGGGCGACAACTACTTCAACCCCAAGACCAAGAAGTGGACCAACAAGCCCGAGGCTGACGGCAAGCCCCTTGAGCGTGCCTTCAACCAGTTCATCTTGGACCCCATCTTCAAGATCTTCGCTGCCGTCAACCACAACAAGCGTGATGAGATCACCACCCTTCTTGACAAGCTCGAGATTTCCCTCGCCACCGACGAGAAGGACCTCGAGGGCAAGGCTCTCCTCAAGCTCGTCATGCGCAAGTTCCTGCCCGCTGCCGATGCTCTGCTGGAGATGATCTGTATCCACCTGCCTTCCCCCGTCACTGCCCAGAAGTACCGTGCCGAGACTCTGTACGAGGGTCCCCAGGACGACCGTGCCTGCATTGGTATCCGCGACTGTGACCCCACTGCTCCTCTGATGCTGTACGTCTCCAAGATGGTGCCCACCTCCGACAAGGGTCGTTTCTACGCCTTCGGTCGTGTCTACGCCGGTACCGTCAAGTCCGGTGTCAAGGTCCGCATCCAGGGCCCCAACTACACCCCCGGCAAGAAGGAGGACCTGTACATCAAGGCCATCCAGCGTACTATTCTGATGATGGGTCGCTTCGTCGAGCCCATTGAGGATGTCCCGGCCGGTAACATTGTCGGTCTGGTCGGTGTTGACCAGTTCCTGCTCAAGTCCGGTACCCTGACCACCGACGAGACCGCCCACAACATGAAGGTCATGAAGTTCTCCGTCTCCCCCGTTGTGCAGCGCTCCGTTGAGGTCAAGAACGCCCAGGATCTGCCCAAGCTGGTCGAGGGTCTCAAGCGTCTGTCCAAGTCCGACCCCTGTGTCCTGACCATGATCAACGAGTCCGGTGAGCACGTCGTTGCTGGTGCTGGTGAGCTCCACCTCGAGATTTGTCTTAAGGATCTCGAGGAGGACCACGCCGGTGTTCCTCTCCGCATCTCCGACCCCGTCGTCTCCTACCGTGAGACCGTCACTGCCGAGTCCAGCATGACTGCCCTGTCCAAGTCGCCCAACAAGCACAACCGTCTGTACCTGACTGCCCAGCCCATGGAGGAGGAGGTTTCCCTCGCCATCGAGTCTGGCAAGATCAGCCCCAAGGACGACTTCAAGGCTCGTGCCCGTGTCCTCGCCGACGAGTACGGCTGGGATGTCACCGATGCCCGTAAGATTTGGTGCTTCGGTCCCGACACCACCGGTGCCAACCTGCTGGTTGACCAGACCAAGGCCGTTCAGTACCTGAACGAAATCAAGGACTCCGTCGTCTCCGGTTTCCAGTGGGCCACCCGTGAGGGTCCCGTTGCTGAGGAGCCCATGCGTTCCGTCCGCTTCAACATCCTTGATGTTACCCTGCACGCTGACGCCATTCACCGTGGTGGTGGTCAGATCATCCCCACTGCTCGTCGTGTCCTGTACGCCGCTGCCATGCTGGCTGACCCCGGTCTCCTGGAGCCCATCTTCAACGTCGAGATTCAGGTTCCCGAGCAGGCTATGGGTGGTATCTACGGTGTCCTCACCCGCCGCCGTGGTCACGTCTACTCCGAGGAGCAGCGCCCCGGAACTCCTCTGTTCAACGTCAAGGCTTACCTGCCCGTCAACGAGTCCTTCGGTTTCCCTGCCGATCTGCGCTCCGCCACCGGTGGCCAGGCCTTCCCCCAGTCCGTCTTCGATCACTGGGCTATTCTCCCTGGTGGCTCGCCTCTGGACCCCACCACCAAGCCCGGCCAGGTCATCACCGAGATGCGCAAGCGCAAGGGTCTCAAGGAGGTCGTTCCCGGCTACGAGAACGTAAGTTTCTATACTCGAGTTATCTGTTGCTTGATTCAATTACTAACTTTTCCTTCTTCAGTACTACGACCGACTGTAAAAATGTCACGGCCGGCCAGATTGCTCTTCTGCCAGTCAAATGGAATCTTTTTTTATGAGATTGATGAATTCAATACAACTTCGCGGTTCAACCAAAATTTTACTCCCATATCAATACGCCTCGGTCCGGTCATTGCCGACTCTAGATAAGTGTGGAGCTCCAAGGGATGTTTAGGGCACCTCGGATGCTACCCGGTTGCTTCTGTTTTTATAGTTTGATGTTTGATGATCGTTCTGCTTTTTTTTTGTTTTGTTTTGCTGCCTTCTAGCTAAGTACATGTGAATATACATGTTACACTAGATCAGCGCTGCAGCACCCGTAAACCCACTGTAGAGTAATGTATACCAACCAGCTCGATACCCGTTGACGTATTTGGGATGATCTGGCAGTGCCGATGTAGCTTGCTGTCTCGGTAGTGATACATAGATGTGAACGACACGTAACTAGGTAGACGGTAGTCTACGGCCATAGTGCAGCATGTTCTCACACCGAGTTCCTGGTAAATACGACGTCCGATCCCATTATGCTCAAGGTACTGTAGACAACGAAGACCAAAGAAAAGAAACGTCCCATGCATGTACAATTACAATCAAGGACCTTTCAAGACACCCGTATCATCACGTGACTGGTATCGCGGCTTCGCGTTTTCGGCGGATTCTGCGCTGCCCGATTCATGCCCTCCACGACCTCGCGCCATGGCTAGAGTTGAGTATTCCCAGTGATTCTTATTCTCTGACAGTCTCGAGGTTCTTTCTCCTCATTACACCCACGCCCCCGTTGCGACCGCCGAGTCGCCGAGCTCTTACAGCTTGCAGTAACACCGGATCCCTGCAACTAGCGACGCTTTGAAAGTCAGCCCTTTTTGACTTCCGCTTACCTTCGTTCCTGGCGATCGCCAAATATTCGTCACAATGCATTTCACCGAAGACGAAGCGAATGATGTGAAGCAATGGGTGGTCAAGAAACTCGAAGACATGTGAGTCCACGCGATGCCCGATCGCAGCTCATTGCCCAAGGGAAGCACCGACTAATCTACGTTCGCTCTACTCACAGCTCGGATGCCGACTCGGATGTCCTTGCAGACTACGTACTTGCGCTCATTAGATCAGATGCACCAGACGACGAAATCCGACAAACGTCTGTCGAAAATCTGGAGGATTTCCTCCGCGAAAGTGCGCTCGACATATCCATCGCGCCACACTTCTTCTTTTTGCTGACGCAAACCAGACACTGCCCCATTTGTTGACGAACTCTTCAACTCTTTTGGCCCGAAGAAGGCCCAGGCAGCGCCGCCTCAGACCCAGCTCCAGCAGCCTCCCCAAGACTTCCCGCAAGCTATTCCCACAACCCAGCAGCCGACCAATGCCCCGACTGGACCGAGAGCTGATTTCAACAACCGGAAGCGGACCTACAATGAAGGATTCCAAGGCGAACAGGAACAAGGTGAACTCGTTTCACAGAACCGGGCTTTTAAGACCCCGCGACGAGGTCGTGGAGGTGCTCGCGGCGATTGGATGGGAAGCGGCCGTCATGCGCAGGGTGGCCAGCAGTTCCCGCCCAACGGCCCCGGTGGATTCCCGGGTATGATGCCTGGGTTCCCGCAGTTCGACCCCAATGACCCGATGGCGGCGATGATGGCCATGCAGCAGCAGATGGGATTCCCGCAGATGCCCGGAATGCCGCCCATGCCTGGAATGCCCGCTCCGGGTCAGCCTGGGTCCGAGCAGATGAGCAACCAGCGTTGTCCGTTCTACGATACTCAAGGTATCTGCTACATGGGCGATGCCTGTCCCTACCAGCACGGTGAAGCTGGAGCCGGCAGGGGTGATGGTAAGATTAATTCTCCGGTCTTTTTCTGTTGATGTACTGACTGGTTTGCCAGAATATGACCCCAAGTCGGCAATGATGAACTCAGGTGGACGAGGACGCGGCGACCGGGGCCGTGGTGATCGTGGCCGTGGCCGTGGCCGCGGTGCATTCGGCGGACGGAGAGGTGGCCGGTCCGACTTCTCGTCAGCAGGACCCAACGAGGATCAGTCAATAACGACGATTGTGGTCGAGCAGATCCCCGACGAGAAGTTCTCGGAGGAGGCAGTGCGCGAATTCTTCTCGCAGTTCGGCAACATCACTGAGGTGTCCTTGCAGCCGTACAAAAAGCTGGCACTCGTAAAGTACGAGAGTTTCAGCGAGGCCAAGCAGGCATGGTCCAGCCCCAAGGTGATCTTTGATAACCGCTTTGTCAAAGTCTACTGGTACAAACCGAAGCATGATGACAACAACGGGGAGTCTCATCAGTTGAGACCTGAAGCTCCTGCATTCGACCCCGAAGAGTTTGAAAAGCAGCAAGTGGAAGCCCAGAAATCCTACGAAGAAAAAATGAAAAAGCGCCAGGAAACCGAAGAAGCCAAGCAGGCTCTCGAGCGCCAGCGCGACGAACTCCTGAAAAAGCAGCAGGAAGAAAAAGCTCGTCTGCTGCAACGCCTTGGGGGTGCAGAGTCGAGCAACGGTGCTGATTCGGAAGACCAGTCTATGGAGGGCGCTGGGGATGAGAACGTGAGCGACGAGACCAAGAAATTGCGTGCGCAGCTGGCTGCTCTCGAGGCAGAGGCCAAGACCCTCGGTATTGACCCAAGCACCGAGTCTGGGCGCGGTGGCTATCGCGGTCGGGGTGGCTACCGGGGCCGTGGCACCTATCGTGGACGTGGAGGATACGATCCTTCATTCCGCGGTGGCTATCGTGGCCGCGGTGGATTTCCTCCTCGGGGTCGTGGTGGTGTGTTGCGTCTGGACAACCGGCCTCGCCGCGTCGCAGTAACGGGCGTGGAGCTCAACTCGGACAAGGATGAAGCGCTCCGCCAATACTTGATTGTAAGTCATCAACGAGCGAAGAAAACGTAAACATACTAACAGTGACTCAGGGCATTGGCGAATACCAATCCATCGAGCCCAACCCTGGCCAGCCCGACTCCGTGGTCGTGGCATTCAAGGAACGCTACCAAGCGGAGAAGTTCATGTTCTCGCCCTGGAACATTCCCTCGGTGGGCGAGGTCCAACTCTCATGGCTTCCCAACCCACCAGCCCCTCTTCCCACGGCCGGGTCAACAGAAAAGAACGGCTTCGAAGAGGACCAGGACATGGCCATGGACTCGACTCCAGCCAACGAGGCACCGGTCCCGGCGCCGACACGCAGCGATATGGATTATGACGTTGCGGAGGATGATAACTGGGGAATGGAGTAATTCCTTCCAAACTCATGTACCATTGAACTTGTGTATAGGCCATTTGACAACTGCTTGGGATGTAATGCATGCTTATCCCGTTTCATTACCTTGCATGACAGTCCTTGTACATCCACTCCGGCAATCATATCGTAGCTTAGATGTTTTGTGGGATCAACTCCACCGAATACCCATCCTGATATCAAAGTCAGCGACATTCTCCGTCGGATTTCCAACACTCACCGGGTCAGCCACCATGGCAAACTTCTCAAAGAACCACGCGTAATTGGGATGGATCTCGCCCTGCCCGACTCCCCTCTCCTCCTCCCACTCTGACAACGGCACCGACTCCCTAGTGCAAACCCCCGCATCCTTCAATACCGTCACCCCCGCCTCTTTCAACCTCTCCAACGCAACACCCACATCCGGCACCGTAAATCCCAAATGCGCAAATCCCAAATTAGGCGGTACATTCCCCGTCGACGCGGATTCATCTCCATTCTCAGACCCGTGCACGTGGTAAAGCTCCAAAAGACCACTCGTTCGCGTCATCACGGGGATCTCACTCGTGGTCTTTGCCCACTCGTCTAGGTCTGTCTCTGGTGGCGGGTGGCCCAGGTAGTAGATCGTGAAGGGGCCTGCATTCATGGTGAATACTACTCGCATACCCAAGAGATCCACGTAGAAGTGTAGGGAGCGGCCCGGGTCTTTGACGCGGATCGCTAAGTGGTTGAGGCGGTAGTTGGCCGTTGTCGGTGATGCGCGTGGATTGAAGGACGGTGTTGGGCCGCCCGGAGCGAAGACCCCCAGCTCATTGGGTGGGACTGATGCGAATGAATTGTCTGCCATGGCTGCTATTCACCGGATATTGTAGAAGGTGGCCCTGGGATGCAGACGGGCAATGGGGTCTCGAAGAGGGGAACTACGGGTCTCCACTGCGGGGGCCGTTTCATACATTGAAGTCGCGAGATATCGAGATATCGAGGTCCGGTTCCAAAACCGAGAACTTTCAAAGGTTTCCCCCTCTGGGTCTCATGTGATTATATTCAATTATACGGCTCTAAGTATACCCGGGCGACGTATTCGGCTCCAATAAATCGGCATAGCTGTCCAACGACCGCCCGATCAGATTAACCATGTCCCAGATATAATCCGCCGTGAAAAGGCGCGCCCAAAGGCGAGTCACTGCCGCACTGAGTCTGGTATTTGTAGCCAGTAACCAGTCGCGCGAGACGCCGTGCTGCACCTCCATAACCATCTCCAGCACAAAGTCCCGCAGGCGGGTCTCTTGCTCCGTCAGCCCGGGGCTTGGGTGTTGGACAGTGACTGCTTCGAGCCATTTAGCCAATAATACGGCACATTCAAGTGAGCATAGGGCGTGCTGGTTTGACCAGAGCGCCACCTGGGAGTGGGCCACGAATCCGATGCCTAGCTTGACGGGGGTGCTGAGGGCGTGGGCGCAGTGGAGTGCTGCTCGGGTGAGTCGATCTCCGCGGAGAACGTGGAGGTTGTCTTTGAGACTGGTTGCTATTTGGACGGAATCCCACGTCTGCAACTGCCTCGTGGACCCGCAGTCGGCATTCAGCCGGATATACGCTAGCCGAAGCAGCGCCGCGGATGTAAAGGATAACGGTCCGTGAGGGCTCAGCGGGTCAATCGATGACTCCTGGTTTCGTTCCCAACATTGGCACCATCGTTCCAGGGCCTGTTCGACGGCAATGAGATCGGACGTCGGAGCGATGGATGAACCGAAACGGTTGTATCGAGATAGAGCGAGCCGATTTGCCTTGGTCATGAGCCAGATGTCCTGCAGCAGTGCGTGTATGAGAACGTAGCCACCGAGCGAAGAGAATTGCTCCATTATACTATTTGACGAGAACAGTGAAGAGAGCGCATCTTGGAACTTCGGCTCGCCAGGACTTTGGTTGCGCGCAGCTTGCCATATGTCGGCCGTGGGCGCTTGCCACTCCCTTTCGGTGCAAGGTAATTCCAACGTCACCTCTTCCGTGAGAAGCACGGGAGGGATGTCAAAGACGATTGTGTGGATATTGAAGAAGCAGAAGACGATGAGTTTTAAGCGCTTTACACGCTCGCGCCAGATCCAACTGGCCCAAGAACCGTCTTGTTCTGGCAAGCGATTGAGACCATCTTTTCGCATCAGCATTTCCATCAGGCTTCTTATTGACATCGCTTCGTGGTAAGGTGGGTCTTTGATAAACCACGAAGACACAGATATGAGCATCAAGAGGGCCTGGATTGTTTCCAGCGTGTCGAGATCATGTGCAGCATTCGTCGCTGGCATAGTTCCTGACTGAAAGACCCGCCGAAAATGCTCGAGAGTGACCGGCTTGGCGACCTGATAGAGGCGCATACTGGTGTCCGGTTCCCGACAGTAACGTGCACCAAGTGATGCCATGGATAAGAAAAGCGGAAGACCCATGGACTCGATATCTAACGTGGGCTTGTGCACGATTGGATAGTGATCGTGGAATCCCGTCAGATATCCCGTCAGGCATCGAGATAGAGCATGTCGTGAAGGGAGGGACGGTTCCGGTACCACGTTGGAGTATTTGCGCAAAGAATCAAGTAGCTTGTCCCGGCATTGAGCGGTGACAAGGACGAAACCCGTTGGCTGGCGAGCCTTTAGGGTTGTCTGATACCCCTCCGGCTGGAGAGAAGGCAATTGCGCGCCATGCCGAGGTAAAACAGAGCTTGACGGCGTTGACGCAGTGGTGAGCTCTGACGGTGGCTCTCTCTCCGACTGTTCATAGTCCGTCCCGGGAGAAAATGGCAGCGATGGGAAAAGAGGAAGAGGCTGAAAGGCGGGAGAAAAAGGGTGACTGGGCAGGGGAACACTGTCCAGGAAGGAAGTGAAGTCATTTCCTTCAAATGATCCCGGTGGGATACCGCTTAGTGAGTAACCAAAGTCGGATTCCGGCAGGGGCGTCGTTGGCGCTGCAGATGGGGTTTCAGGATTTGGCATCTGGCCGCCCATCATTGGTGTACGATGTACGGCGAGCGGTGGAAATTGGCCATTGCTCCCCGACATGGTAGTTAAATGCGCATGATCGGCCACCACCGACGCCAGGGCATCTAAGCCATCCGAGGCTGGATGGGCGGGGGACGGTGACTGCGTGTGTCGGCTGGTCGGGCTGGTCTCCTGCTGATGGGTAAGCCGTACATGGCGAGCCAGAAGATCTCTGGAATGCTGTCAGAATGGTTGAGGAAGATAGATTTGGAGGTGTGACTTACTTGCGCGTAAAGGCCTTGGGACATTGCGCGCAGACAAACGGTTTCTCCTTGGTATCTGCCGCGTATTAGTGGCGATACTACACTGGGGCACCGAAACGTACGAGATCGATCATGGCGCTGCAGATGCTCCAAGCGGGCAAAGGCCCGAGGGCAGCGCTGGCATTGATAGGGCTTGCTACTCATCGCTCATAGCCCATGATGTGGTGTGACGTTGGATCACGGCGACTGATTAGATGTCGGGGAGGACGGGCGAGACTCCGGCACCGCTTGCATCATGCGCGAGGTGCGTCTCCTTCAGATCCGGGGTGACAAGATGCACAATCTACGCGACTACGGGTACCGGGACTTTGATTTCATCATTACTCTTGAACTTCATTATCGTAGGTCGTCATAGGTCCTCGGTGGTTTTCTGAGTTCCCCAATATCTCGATACCTCGGGTTTTCTCCAATTCGGGGATCTCGAAAGGTGGCGAGCACTTCCCCAAAACGGCCAAAGGACCCATGCGCATTTGTCATGCACCAACGCCAAAGCGCTGTCGTCGGAAGGCGTAATTAGCTACGGGAGGTTCGGCTTGAATGCCGTGTTCATAATGTGACGGTTTACACGCCCTACAGTGGCCATGCCCTTGACCTTCAAGCTACTCCGTCCGGATAAAGCCCTATCAAGGATCCATACTCCCGGGTGGAGATGCCGAATCGTTTCTCCAATTTTTCTATTTTTCATGAGTCTGAGGCCCACGCGTTAATAACTAGCGGCCCTATAAAGGACTCAGCACGCCCAAAAAGAAGGGATTCGCCCTCTTTTGACAGATGACGTTCGAGGTTCCCAAATCGGTGCCCGTCACTATGGATGATCGCGATCCCAGCCCCGACAGTTCGCTGGCCGAGGCCCAGGATATCGAATATCGCTATCTCGAGTTAGAAACGCCGTTGCCGACTCCGTCCATTACACTACCCCCGGGCCCCGGCCAGTCGGCGCCGCCTGATGCACCGAGCTTGGAAAAATATACTTCGCCGTTTTTGTGGCCCAAATGGCGCAAGACTATGATGACCTCTATTTCTTGCGCGGTGACCGCGGTGGCCGGTTACTCTGCTGGAGAAGTCAGTCCGGCGTCGGAAGAATTATGCAAAGAATGGGGCATTAGCGACGTGGTGTACAACTTGAGCATCACTATTTTCTGCGTTGGATTCGCCCTGGCTCCCATGGTTCTGGCTCCCTTCTCGGAAATCAACGGACGCAGGCCCGTTTTTGTTGCCAGTGGTATTCTTTTTGTCGGTGCGTGGGATTGTTCTCTCTCTCTACAGGTTTGGATCTTACTGACGCTGTATAGCGACGCTAATTGCATGCGGAGGAACACATTCATTCGCCGGGCTTTTGGTCGCTCGTTTCTTCCAGGGTATTGGTGGATGTATGCTCTCCCGTTCCTTCATATGGATATTTTCCGGTTCTAACGCGAATGTAGCTACTTTTTCCACCATGGTGGGCGGTGTCATCAGTGATATTTACCACGCACAGGACCGAAATACCCCGATGGCTCTCTTCGCCGGTGCAGCCCTCTTCGGAACGGGTCTGGCACCTTTGATCGCCGGAACTATAGTCGCCCACACTACCTGGCGCTGGATCTATTACTCGCACGCCATTGTCTCTGCCGCCTTCGTCGTTATCATTTTCTTTTTCTTCAAAGAAACTCGTGGCAGTGTCCTGTTGAGCCGCAAGGCCAAGAAGTTGAACACCTACTACGAGAAGCTCGAGGAGGCGGGCCACTTTGGCGTCATCCTGTCGAGTGAAGTGTCGGGCGAAGAGAAATGCGTCCGACGCATTCGGTGGAAGGTGAAGAGCGACGAGCAGCGAGCGTCTTTGGCCACCATGATTCAGATCTCGCTGTATCGACCTTTCCGTGAGCTACCCCAGCAATTTCATGTGCGAGAACCGATTGCTAATGCTCAACAGACATGCTTTTTACCGAGCCCGTTGTCTTCTTTTTCTCCGTGTGGGTGTCCTTTAGCTGGGCCACTCTCTACCTTCAATTTGGCTCGGTGCCTCTTGTCTTCAAAAAAAACCACGGCTTCAACGTTGAGCAGTCAGGCGCCGTGTTTACTTGTGAGATAACTAGCCATTCTCTCTCCTAGAACCTACAAACTAACTCCGGTATCCAGCCATGTGTGTCGGCGTCATCCTCATCACCATCATCAGCATCTGGCAAGAGAAAATCGCCGCTCACTTCGGCAAGCTCTCGTCTTCCGCCGAAGGACGTCTCTACTTCGTCTGCATCGAATCGATTCTACTACCCATCGGCCTGTTCTGGTTCGGCTGGACATCTTTTCCATCCATTCCCTGGATCGTCCCGTCGATCGCCGTCGGCTGTGCGTCCATGGGCATCTTCTCGATCTACCTGGCCACTTTCAATTACCTGGCGGACACATACCACCGATACGCCAGTTCGGCAATTGCGGCGCAGTCTTGCTGCCGGAACTTGCTTGGCGGCGTCTTCCCGCTCGTGACGGCTGCTATGTTCAACAATCTTGGTTTCCCCGGTGCATCCAGTCTTTTGGGTGGTATCGTACGTCTATTTCATTTCTCTCTTTGATTGGATATTCGCTTACGTTATGTGCAGGGTGCGCTTCTTACTCTCGTTCCATGGGTTCTGGCTTTCTACGGACCCAGGATTCGGGCTAGGAGCAAGATGGCGAGTGTAAGTTGTTTCCCTATTGATAATTGGGATCTGATATACTGACTTCCTCGTAGGAACTCGCACATTGAAATAAGTGAAAAACATATTATTGCATGAATATAGAATCCACATACACTTAAGACTAATTTATAGAACAATGCATACAAGGCGTATTTTCGGTTATGCTTCATCGATCCTTGCTAGCACCCGAGCTATTATTAAACGGCAATGGCAACGTGTCCTGCACGGCCATGTTAGCTGACGCCGGGCCACCAGGTATGCACGGGGAAAATTAACGTGGACCCCGAAGGGCCTTCCATTATGTAGTGTACACTCGTGTAGAGCTAGTCCAATGCGCATGCAAAGTTTCAACAATGATCTCCGACCCGGAGCAAGTTTTCCAACCTCACTGTTGGGTCGACATGTTTGATATAAATGCATCAATCCTCTATACTGCCACCGAGGATATATGAATATGCCAAAGCAAAAAGTTGCAACAAAAAGTCGATGCAAAGCAATCGCGACATTAACAGAAACAAAAATCACCTCGACGGTGGATGACGCTCTCTAGAAGACTGTCCTTTGGCCGTAAGACGATGCGATGCATACCTCGCATCATCTTCACTGTCGCTTTCCATCTGATCTAAAAGACGATCAATTTCATCTCCAGCGCCGGCTTCAAGGCCCAATCCGTGGATTTTTGATGGGAGACTTCGTCCGCCATGAGATGCCTCGTCTAGTAAGCTTTGGGTATGGGTCTTCATTCCGTTATGGTTGGAATAGATCGACTCGTTCAGACTTCTCTGTGCGGCGGGTGGCTGTAAAGGTCGGGGACTGGAGCGATAGCCGGAGTTTTCGGGACTGGACATGAACATGAGTGTTTCAATTGCGTCCTGTTCCATTGAAGTGCTCTGAGATTGGGTTCTTGATCCGTAAAATCCCTCTTGTGAGGATGTAGGCGCCTGTCTATAGGGCGGGATCGAAGGTGTCCCGGGTCCAAGGACCGATGGAGAGCCGTTCAGCGGCCGGGTGAGCAAATGTTCTTGGTGTGAATGATGTCGTCGATGGCGCCCATACGGACTGCGCTCAAAAGATTTCGAAGCCAAATTGGGATTAGGTCGTCGACGACGAGTATCTCCGTTCGATGAGATGATATCAACGGGCGGTGCTAACTTAGGAATGGTAAGAAGTTTATCGGGGGAGGATATCGCTGAATGTGAACGGTGATGAGATAGGGAAGGGCGCGGTGTGTCTGTCGGCGATGGTTTTAAACCAGGCGGAGGTGGTGGATTGGAGATTGGGGATGATATGCCACCACTTGGTGCTGGTGAGCTCAATGAAGAGAGGGTTGCGAGCCCGCGTAGCGGAAGCTCCGCGGTTTCTCGCGATTGTCGGGCTTTTTCTACCTTTGCAGCCGCGTACGAGAGTCGGGTACGAATATGAACCGATAGCTACATGCGCGTCAGTGGTGCTTGTGGTCAAGTATGAAAGGGAAATATTACCTGTGCAATTCTACTTCCATGGGCTGGCGAGCCTGTGCTCTTTGAACGCCGTCGCGTAGTCCCATTGGTATCGAAGTTTTGAGTTGCCCCCAAATTGGATGAGATAGGTTTGATGTCCCCAGTAGCTGTTCTTTTATGGCCCAGCGTAGATTTCCCCGCCCCCAATCGCGAGCTCGATTGATTTGATGAGCGCAACGGACCTAACGAATCCTCGCTCTCTTTCTCCAGTTTCACATCTGCATGGGAGACACCTATTCCCCCATGTCCATTCACTGGGAGTGGCTTAAATGTATCCTGGGAATCCTGGTCTGTCGTGGATGCTTGCGACTTCCCATCCATAGATCGGCTGGGATCGTTCAACGAGGATGAGGGGATGCTGGGTAAAAAGTCCGTAAAGGTAGTTGCGGACTGCAATTCTGGTTGCCGACTGTCGCCCGACGTATCGCTACCGCGTTCTGACGATTCAACGCATGTGGTATTCGAATCGTACTTGTCATGAGAGCCCGCATTTAACCCATTTATCTGCAAAGACAGTCGTTGAGGCGATCGTGGGACTTGAATTTCCTCCGAGCAATCTGGTTCTCCTGGCGCTGGTGACATCGTGTTTACGAACTGGCTGTTCGCACTGGCCTCCACATGGGGAACCCCGCGGCTCGACGGGGCGCCATGAGAGTCGTTCATGATCAAGCGGGCTCTTTGCGGGGGTGCAGTCAAAAGGGACAAAATAACAAGTCAAGCAATACGCGACTAAGTTTCAATGGCGTAGTAATGCGGCTGCGCAAGCAGTTTAAACACGCAAGACGTAATTGCTTGCGCCTAGTCACCGCATTGAGACGATACCGGGAATGTCCAACGCGAAGCAGGGGTGCGCAAACCAACGGCCTGGATCTCAACGCCCTCGAGAATCGCCAGGAGGGTGCACTTATTGTGCTGCGGGTGTCAGGGGCATCTGCTCGATCCAGTGTCGATCGACCAGCACGCGCAGGGTTGAGCACGAGCGGCGAAACGGTCAAGTAGCAGCCTCCGCCAAAGGGAGCACAGCCCCAATAGAATGGACCGTTTTGAGGGTGGACTCGAGACTCGTATTCGGACGAGAACCAACAAGAGCGAAGTACCGAGTTTTGAGCAGTTCTGGTAATTCTCAAGTGAGAGGGCGTCGTCGGCTTTCCTTCTGCGGCGACGCGTGCGAGACACGGTCACGTGGTGATGTACTAGTTCCGGCAGCAACTAATTACTTCGTCTTTTTGGCATTTAGGTTTGGATCAAAAGGAATGGAATACGATTTCAGTTGTGAAGAATCTGCCGTTCATCGGCATCAACACAATGTCGTCTGCATAGAACAGAAGTGTATAAAGACAAATACATAACCGGTTCCCCGCTAGTTAACTTTCGGTGGGGAAAGCATCCACGATTTTTATTCAAGAGCAACCGCTAGGGGTCGCCAGTCGCTCCACCGTTGAGGTAGTCTTGCTGGATGCCATAGTCGTAGTCCGAGATTTCAGAGAGGGCGATGCTCTTGTGCTTCACACCGTGGCAGTAGCAATAGTTCCCAAGGTTGGCGAGAACAGGCCGCAATGGGTGCTGCTTTGGGGAAATCTCTGCATTGCGGGAAAAAAGGTAATTTTTATGACTTGTGTGATATATGCATGGCATAGGAACAAAGGGAGAGATCCATCATGGGAATCGATATACAAGTAAATTTTTGGAGTCCAAACGCCATCTATGCAAGACAAAAGATACCAATGCCCTTCATGACATGTACAGTATGAACAGTCGCGATTATTTGCGCTTCTTTCCACCCCGGCCACCACCAGACTCTCCATCGGTATTCTTCCGCTTCTTGCCCTCACGACGCCAGTAATCATCGCGCTCTCTCTTTTCACGAGCTTCCTTCTTTTCTAAGCTGTCGGCAACCTTGGCTCGGTAGACCTTGCGTCGCTCTTCCTGCTTCGCCGCACGCTTGGCTGACTTCTCGTTGCGCATGGTGGTCAGCTTCTGCATCAGATCTCGCGCCTTCTTCTCCTCGCCGCCGAGGACGACAGCCCGCTTCTGCATATAGGTCTGGTCGTTGCGCTTCTTCATCTTCGTGATCTGAGACTTGAAAGGCAGGTCGGCAGCCAATTGCTTCGGCACCCGCAGAGGATTGAAGTGACGCTCTTGGCGCTCGATCTTGTGGTATGCCGAGTCCTTGTTCAGCGGAGTAGGAATGCCCTTCTCGCGGCGAACTTCACCGGTCAAGCGCATTCCCTGCCAGCCGTTCTCATTAGTACCCTCTTCTTGGTCAAGAAGGTTCGTCACTGGATTGTAGAAACGGTGGGGCTTGATAGGGTACCATGCTCGCAGGAAGACAATATCACTCATCAGGACCTTGTCCTCGAACGTAGCACGGAAGTAGCCTTCGGGCTTGCTCAAAGCTTTCTTGATCTGACCACGAATACCAGAGACGGTCCGGATGGATGCACCCTCGAACTTGGCAATCTCTAGCGAGGAGTTGAACATGTCCTTGATGAAGGCAGTGTTTTTGAAAATCTTGTAGGGCACTCCGGTAAGCTTCAGCTTCTTGACGATCTCGGTGTGTTCATCCACGTTGAGTACAACACCGGTCGCAGCAATGCGGAATCCGGGGTTCTTGTTGGAGAATGATTGGACGCAGCAGAAACCAGTGTTGGGTGCCACGAGCGGACCGTAGAAGACGCCGAAACAGTGCATGTGTTCAGGAGTATACTTGAGCATGCGGTTTCGAGTCCGGCTGTCCGAAGTGCTGTAGATGGGCAACGATTGGAAACGACGCCAGCCAAGGGAAAAGATCAACGGATCGTTGCTCTTCAAAATCTTCTTGTGCCAGCGGTGACGCTTGATACGAATCTGCACATATCCGAAGCGATCCTCGGTAGGGGCCAGACCTCCGACAATGAGGGGGAATCGAGGGCTGAACTTGGACGCAAATTCGTAGGGCACGTTTTCCAAGACAATGCGGGCGTAGGTACCAGCTTTGAAGCCTTCGGCGCGTGCACGCGAGGCCGGATCCAGGGTGTCGAACTCGGCACGGTTGATATCAATCTGCTTCTGCATCTTTGCCTTCTGCAGGTCATACCAGTCGTCCTCGCCAAACTCTCCTTCGACACCGTCTCGGGTTCCATCCTTCGCATTGGCAAAGCCCTCACGGTCCTCCTCTTCGAAGCGAAGCTTCAACTCTTCCTTCTTCTTAGCGTTGCGCTCACGCTCGGCTTCCAAGTCCACAGGGCCCTCTGGCTCTGCGTCTTCCCCCTCCTCATCCTCACCCTCGCCCTCATCAAAGCCATCAAAGGCCTCTCCAGTCTCGAGGTCCTCGAATGCTCCATCACCCTCATCATCGTCATCATCAAGGTCGTCCAGATCGCCTTCATCAAATTCGTCATCAGAGCCATCACCCGAAAGCTTGGCAGTCACGAAACGACGTCTCAAGGATTCGATCAATACCTCATCGCGCCACTTCCGCTCCAGTTCTTCGTAGTCATAATCGGGAACGGCACGGAAGTCGGCTTGGTCTTCTTTCTCGGTGTTGGTCTTTTTGAAGAAGTCGTCACCTTCCTCTTCGCCCTGCTCCTCCTCTTCATCATCTTCTTCGTCGTCCTCGCCACGCCATATTTGGACCACATCGACGGGGGTGATGGACTCATCGTACAGCATTCGCGAGAGATCATTGACGCGGAAGGGTGGGCGCTTTCCATGGAGAGCCTTGGCATTAGCCAGCATGTTGTCCTTCCATCGGACGTTGCCCTCCTCATCGTCGTCTTCATCATCACCCTCTTCCTCGTCCTCGTCCTCGTCCGCGCTTTCAAGCTCCTGATCTGAAACAGAGGAGATAGAGCCAAGGTCGGAATCACTGTCTGCAAAGGCAACATCGCCTTCCTCGCGATGAGAGTTGCCATTCTGGCGTTCTTTGAAACTCGTCTCGAAGTCTGCAGGCGCTGAAACATCTTCTTCATCGCCGCTCAATTCTTCCTCATCCTCTTCACCGGCCAGGTCTTCATCGTCAACCTCGGCGCTTTCGAATCCCTCGTCATCATCCGACGCAGCTTGACCATCACGCTCAGTATCAGCGATCCGAGCATGTCTTCTGTGTTTCCGACCGGTCTCATCATCCTCGTCGGCTTGGTCGATCGCTTCACCGCCACGGAAGAGACGCACACCCTGATCAGCCTCACCGAGCAATCGGCGCTCGCTCTGAAGACCAACCACGAGCTGCTCGCCAAGACCCCGACGATCTTCGTCCTCGGAATCATCGTCAGAATCCCGGTTGAAGGTGTTGGTCTTGACATCAATATACACAGCATCCTTGTCCACCAAAACACCGCCAACATCGGACATAGGAGCAAATAGCAGTTTCTGCTTCTCGCCAAGTTTGCGCCTATTACTCTTTCCCGTCGCCTTGGCCATCTGCTGATCGGCGAAGGGAGTCGGGCACGGGTCAGGCAGCCCTTCGATTCCAGATACCGTCAGATCGCCAACACCAGGAACATGCACACGAGCACCCTGGGCGGGGAAATTGGTTCCTCGAAGATATCCATAGAGTGCGATGGTACGGTCACACTTGGGGTTCTCTTCGATCTTGGTGGGGGGTGTGACATCCAGGAAGCGATCTGCCAGCGCGTACGGGTGGGAGTTGCGCCACACGAGAGGACGTGGGGTCTTCATGACCGACAAGAATCGAGATAAGTTGTGCACTTCGCGATCGGGGTAACGGCCGTTGATGACACCAGACAAATAAAAGAGCTTAGCACCCTGGTAAAGCTCGCTCCAGAAGCGGTGCTTCAGGCGCTTCTTGGTCATCTTCAAGGTGCTCTGCTTCTTGAAAAGATCGAGGTGGGTAAGGATACCGAAAACATTGCCCGGCATACCGCTTGTAGACAAAGCGTTCAAAAACTCCATAGTCTCCATCTCGAATCCATAGTTTCCGTCAATCATCAGAAGGACGACATCTGCGATCTTGGACACGTCGATCATGGCTGCGAGGGAGTCGGACGGACATTCCATAAAGGTGAGGCGCTGCTTCTTCGAGGTGACAATAGTCAGCGGGCCTTGGGGCGAGCTGAGTGTCTGCTTGGTATAGCGGCGGATCAACGACTTGATAAGGGTGGTCTTGCCAACCTGGAGTGAAAAATTTCAAGTTAGACTTAGACTTCACAGAACAAGTAGCGCCGGAATTGTAACTTACACCCGGGGGCCCAACGACTGCGACGACCGTTGGAGGAGCCTCTTCGGGCATGCGATCCACCTGGGGCACATGCAGTCTCTTTTCCTTGACCTAGAGCAGCAACCAGCGTCAGCTTCCACATACCATTCGCAAACACGTCCATACGTACATCGTGCGACCGCGCAGCCTGCCTATTGAGTTTTCCTGTTTTGGAGAAGGCGAATGCCTTTGGGTTGTTACCTGTATTATCAAAAAGTGTCAGCAAGATGCCCACTTCTCAATCGAGGTTCCAAAGCAACCTCCGCAGATTTGTACCATACCCTCGTATTTCTTCTTCTCCTTCGCGGGCCGATGGGCCCTGTTCGACTGCTGCTCCATGTTGCAAGCAAAGAGGTGCCGGACCTCACAGCTGCTCTCCTGGAATTAACTTGAAGAGATTAACGAAGGCTAGGCGTGCAACGGCGACATGAACTTGCTCGCTCCAAAATTATTATCTCGGGGCGGAAGATTATGGCGCCGGCAGAAAAAAAGATTTGTCCATTTAGGTTTAGCGTCGAGGGAAGCTCCTCGAAGGCAGCAAGGCAGCAAGGCAATCTATTAAGGCCATAAGGCCACACTGATTACCATCGACCGGGCCGGTTTCCTATTGATAAGAACTTTACCCCTCTCATCGGGCCGATGCATTTTTAAGCCAACTCTTACCCCTGGAAGCTATTGGTTACTAAATAGTCAGTGTGTCATTATCTGGCTCATTTAACTTAGTCAATACTCGGGGCTTTAATCCCGTGTGTCTGAACTTTACTTACCAAGTGACCAACACCTGGAGTTGCTAAAATACTTTGTATCCCGTATCGACTTACCATGCGGGGCGAGCCCCGTCCATGGACGGGACTAGATATCGGACGCCTCCGAGAACTGTAGTAGTTATGTAATAGTTGGTGGTCCTGGATTTTAGAAGCTCCCGCAAGGCAAATCCTGGTCTCACAGTCTCTCCAGTGTATACTGCAGCTGCAAGATGTCTGATCCTCGTCGACCTCCCCCAGCTTATACTGCACCCCCGGATTCGGGCATCCACGCTACCTCTCATCTCTACCGGTCTATCTCCGAGACCGCAACAGACCCCACGGCACGTCTCCCCAAGGAATTATTTACAATCCGACCATGCTCTGGACAGGCATGGGTTGTGCCTGCCGGCCATATCTGCCGCTTGACGACACCCAAGGGCCCGCAGGTGGGTGATCTCAACATCTGGAATGCCAACAACCCACGGGAGAGAATGTGGGCTGCACGTACCCGACAGATCCACGCTTCCCACGTCTCCGTCGGTGATCGTCTGTGGTCCAATCTGCCCTATCTGCGGCCGCTCGTGACCATCACGGGAGACTCGCTTGGCGGCGGACAGTTGCATGATGTACTGGGACCCGATGGAAAAAGAAAACCGGATGTTGTTTTTGGCAACACGCAATTCGGAGGTCGAGTGCATGACTTGCTGGGAACCCGATGTGATCCCTACGTGAATCTCCTGATGGGCGGCGAGACCTTTGACTTCCACTGCCACTCGAACCTCACGCGCTCGGTGATCCCCTACGGATTGACGGAACTGGATGTTCACGACGTGTTAAACGTGTTCCAGGTGACCGGGCTGGATGAGGAAGGAAAGTACTTCATGGAGACTTCCCCCGCGAAGGCCGGAGAGTACTTTGAGTTCTTTGCCGAGGTGGATGTCCTCTGTGCGCTGTCTGCGTGCCCCGGCGGTATGTTTCAACCCCGCGTGAGGAAAATGTGAAATGGACTAATCATGCTCGATACAGGCGATCTTTCCAACTGGGGATGGGATGACAAAGAAGGCGGTATGGGAGCTACTTGCCGTCCGCTTGGAGTGGAGGTATATCAATTGACGGATGAGAAAATCCTGGAGGGGTGGAAGGCACCGGAGAGCCCGAAATACCGGGGGATGCATGGAATGAACATGCCACCTCGTGAACAGGATGGCTTTGTCGGACTTTAATAGCTCAAATGGTAGAAAGCAGCCATGGCATCGCAATAACTTCAGGTATCTCCACGTGACCTGCCCCGCGTTCTAGCATAGCGTCATCGGGGCTCATGCCGCGCTGTTATATCAATGTGGCTAGCATCCATTCACCGACGCTAGGCAGCACAGTCAGCGTTCGGAGTGAAGGGCACAAGTGGCACTGGTGCTGCTTGTCAGGCAGATCAGGCATCTACTTTGGCGAGAGATCATTGTAACCCCGAATCCGAGAAAATCACGACATCCTTGGGTCGGACGGTGCGGAGACCCGGTCACGGCAGTGTAACTTCCGTTGTGAAATGTCCGTAGAAACATACGCCGTTTGCCCTGGGTCGCCCAAAACGGCAAGGCAGTGTCCAAGGTACTTGGAAAGCTAGAAATGGCGTAAGACAGCCCACAGCCCCTCTTATCAGCTTGTCGCGTTCCGCCAGTATAAATCGGGGCCCCTCCCCTCCCTCCCATCTCCGCTTTCCTTATCTCCAACTTAGCTTGAACTCACACCTTCCCTGTGTCTCATATCTCCCCGTCTTACTCTTCATCGGATTACTGCGTTTACATCGATCTTCAACCATGCCTCTTTACAACGTAGGTGAAACTGCCGCCCGTCTGCAACGTTGTTACTAACATTGCGGCTTCCAGATCACTTTGAAGGAGGGAGCTTCCCCGGATGAGCTCGAGAAGTTGGTCCCCCTCGTCATTTAAGGCGCCGGAGCTAACAGCTTTTTTCTCTTGTTTTACAGGGCCAAGGATGACGTTCGTACCAAGGGTGGAACCATCACGCATGAATACAGCCTCATCAAGGGCTTCACGTACGGTCTCTGCATCCATCAACTCTGATTGTTACGCTGACCCTCACTCAAATAGTGCGGAGTTCCCTGATGACCTGGCTCAGACCCTCGACTCGACCGAACACATCCACGTCGAGCAGGACGGTGTGGTGTCGACCCAATAACCGACTCGAGAGCAATGCAACTGGACCGATCGGCAAACGTCCGCAGACCAGAGGACAACGCGGCTGGGGTGGGAGGCGAATGGGGGTTCCTTTGCTTTAGCATGATGATTTGATACCAATTTTTACGTCCAACCGTCATCTGCTACATTCTCTAAATATTATTACCGGTGATTTGGGAGTGAGAGCCTTCATTCCCGGAGTATTTGATGATCAGTGTTAACGAAATTCATGGATATGATCTGAAACCTTGGAACCATATACCCGTATCTCAGGGCTGGACTGTAGATGCTTTTCTGTCGCTGTTTCTCGAGGAGATGCTCGGTTTAATTGAAAAGAAGTGACCACATTGTAACATGATGATTATAGATCAGCTTCATCGGAGAAATCGGCAACTGGAACAGTGTCACCGTTGGTGGTACGCAGGACGGCGCGGGGCCGAGGATATCCGTAGACCGATGGTGCGGATCCCCGTCACCGCTCCATTCACCTTTATCTCCACACCCTCGCACTTACCACTTTCCCCAACGCAACCTTGGAAGGTACAATGGCAGCCATGATCTCTCGAGCTCGGCCGTTTGGAGCTCAAAGATCGCTGTTCTCTGCAAACTGCCGTTTACTGCGCCATTCGTCAACACAAACGAATCACGAATGGGGGCCCCGCCAGGCGACTCGGGACGCGGCCAGAGATGAAGTTGCTACCCTGGCTACCAGTCCTCGTCGACCGCTAACTCTTGCAGACCTTCTTAAGTGAGTAGTCAGGTACATGGGAAAGGATCCGACAGAAGCAAAAGCTCACAGATTGGCAATTTTACAGGCATGGCCGCCCGCCGTTGTCTAGAGATGCGCTCTTGGCCTCGGCGAACTTCACCCTCTCTCTCCTTCCGGCACGACTGGCGTCGCGAATCCAAGCTCTACGAAACCTGCCCTTCATTGTGGTCTCCAACCCGCACGTGTCAAAAATCTACCACAACTACCTCCATTCGTTCTCTACTCTCCTGCCATACCAGCAACGTCGGATAACCACATTGGAGGAAGAGCAACGGTTCGGAGATGTGCTGGCCGATCTCGTGCAGACACATACAAACACAATTCCCGTCCTCGCCCGTGGATTTCTCGAATGCCGAAAATACGTCAACCCGGAAGATGTGACGCGTTTTCTGGACACCCATTTGCGTGCGCGTATCGGCACCCGTTTGATCGCCGAGCAACACTTAGCTCTCCATTTCGCCTCGCAGCCTGTTGGCGAAGAGCCCAAAGATAGCTCCGAGCCACCGAAACCCAAGGAATCAATACCCTCCAATTACATCGGCGTGATCGATACCGCGCTTCAACCGGCGCGTATCATTCGACTATGCGAAGACTTTGTTGGGGAGATCTGTGAGCTCAAATACGGAGTGCGTCCCCGTCTGGAGATCGGAGGCGAACCCGAAGCTGCGTTTGCCCATATCCCAGTCCACGTGGAATACATCATTACAGAACTCCTGAAGAATGCGTTTAGGGCGACCATTGAGTCTGGAAATGAGCGCGAGCCTATCGAGGTGACCATTGCGGCAGCCCCGGACGTTCCAGGGAACGAGCGTCCAGTTCAAGGGGACACCGACATTGGATTTGAACTTGATGAGGCTATGGGCTACCCGAACGCATCATCACAGAGCATTACAATCCGCATCCGTGATCGTGGAGGCGGCATTCCACCCGAGGTTCTGCCTCACATTTGGTCCTACAGCTTCACTACGTTCTCAGACATGGATTTCCGTGGCTCCGAAAACGGTAATTTGGATGCTTTGAATACCATCGCAACTAGTGGTGGCCATTTGAGCAGTATTGCAGGACTTGGTTATGGATTGCCTTTGAGCCGCGCATATGCTGAATATTTTGGTGGCAGTATCGCAGTTCAGAGTCTTTGGGGATGGGGCACGGATGTCTATCTGACTTTGCAGGGGGTTGGAAAGGTCGATTGAAGTATGTACTATGGGACATATGGCCTGCATGGAAGAATGGCGATCCAATCTGGTTCTACAACTTCCACTTGGTTGTCGGACGAGCAAGCAAGTCCACAAACTCATTGACTGACAGATCATTCTCCTGGGCTGATTTGAGGATATGCGCAGTCTCGGCCTGTGAAAACATGTACGACATGTTCCGCTGGAACTTTTCTTCGACAGCGGCCTCTGTCTCTGGGTGTCGCACATGTCCAACAGGATATTCGACCAATACCTCCAGAAGCACCGAGCTGTCGTGGAGGATGACACTCAGCCCGTTAGAAATGCTCTTCTTGTCCAGATTCAAATAGTCCTGGGTTAGATTGGGATCGGAGACAACAAAGATCTTCTCTCGGAGACGGGTTAGATCGTCGCTGGTCGTCCATGGACTTGTATCTAGATAGTCGGAGGCATCGGGGGCAGCGCCCTTCAAGAAGGTCAATGCAACGACATATTGAAGACAGTGGTCACGATCAGCAGCATTGCGCAATGGCCCCATCTTGTTTATGATCAGGTCGGCTGCAGCAGTAGTGCGCAGCGTTATGCTCCTTATCTGCGTCACTGAATCTGATATACCTTTCTCGTTGAACCGGTGCAACTGGACAAGGGCCGCTTCAACGGCCGAAACTGCATGTCCTTCCACGGGCATGGTTTTGAACAGCGTATTTTGGATTGTCCACGTCTCGAACGGCCGAGGAAACTGGAAACCTTGATCGCCAAAGGTCCGCGTCCAGAATCCCCACGGCTTCGCAGTCAAGGCCTCTGCGGCGCCGGGTTGACCTGCCTGAACATAAAGAGCGAGCTCCACTGCTCGCCGAGCAGCATCGCCTGCTGCCCAGCCTTTCCGTGGGATTGTGTTACCGCGAGACCGATACACACGAGTTGGGTGTCCATCCATCCAGACATGCGAGATAGATGCCATGGTTTGCTCTTCTGTGAGCCCAAGCAACCAAGAAACAACGGTAGTCGATGCCAGTTTAACCAATACCACATGATCGATTCCATAAGCGTTGAACGAATTGCCCATCTGATAACAGCCCTGGATCTCGTAGGCCTTGACCAAAGCAACAAGCAGCGTGTGCATTGTCAACGGTGGTCCTGCATGGGTGCATTGCTCCGACGCCGATGCTCGCGATAGCCAATCCATCACAGCAAGGATAGCTGCGAGGTTATCTGCAACATGAAGTCAATGTCAGTCGGACTTTATCCACGAATCATCCATTACCTGAAGGGTGACCCCATTCTGCACCACCCAGCGCATCGTTGTGATCCAAGTACCGGATCAGAGCACCAAACTCAAAGGCACCTTGCGCGGGGTCCACTTGCAAGTCAGTCCCCGGAACCCGAAATCCATTTGGTGTAGATGTCTTGCCGAGCCCGGCAGTTAAAAGCTTTCGACATTCGCCACTTGTGGCTGCGGTTTCGATAGCACAGCCCAGGGTGTCTAGTAGTGCCATTCGCGCCCTTTTCCATACCGCATGGTCATTCTCGTCTATATCATAATGGAACATGTAGTGAGCAATATCGGCAATCGGTTGATCATACGGAAGTGACATGGCAGGTATAGGCCAGATGCATCATTTGATTGCTTTCAGCGCGGAAGGTTTTTTATAAACGGATCGGTCATTATTGTGTCCAAATACAAGAAGATAACCGTTTAACTTGATTTGCTACCTCAGGGGAACACAACACTTAAAATGCGTCGGCTCATTACCACAGAAGTCCCCGTTGACAACCGAGTTGTGAGAGTAATCGGTCACGACTCTGCTCGGCTTTAAATGCCGTATTGATTAAACTAGACTCTGATGAGTTGTATGCCGTAGATCCCCCTCCCCCCACACCTCCGCGCCACCTCGGCGTTTTGTCCGAGGTACTGGGAGCTGTCCCAACTTTCCCCAATATATTGCTTTATCAGCGACTCATCCTCTCAGCTCTTCCCCTCGCATTTATTCCTGCTGATATCCCTCAACTCTCGTGACGAGTCTATTTTGTAACCTGTGATTCCGTGGACGTGATAGAGTGTATAGAACGCAGTCATGTATGTCCGAATCCTCCACTCCTCCCGGTTATCTGATTCCAGACTAATGTTCTGCTAGGGCCTATACTGCATCCTTTGCTTTTTTCGAGGCCCTCTGGGAGGTATATGATCCCTAAATTCTCAATGGAACTGCATAGACAACGCTAATAATTAACCAGGGCGGCGTCACTCATGTCTTCGTCAATCTGGGATCGGATCATCCCTCCATCCTCGAGGCCATGGTGAAAGGCCAGAGAGAGAAGAAAGATCAATTCCCTACTATGATCACCTGTCCCAATGAGGTACGTCGGCAATTACACCATTTCCCGATCCACGCGTTCGAAGCTCCACCCCCGCCTCTATCGGCTATCCACGGAAAACAACACAAACACTACTGATTGTTTGCAATAGATGGTTGCCCTTTCAATGGCCGATGGCTACGCACGGCTGACCGGCAAACCGCAAGCCGTTATTGTTCACGTCGACGTCGGGACGCAAGGACTGGGCGCCGCCGTCCACAATGCCTCATGCGGACGTGCCCCGGTTTTGATCTTCGCTGGTCTTTCTCCATTCACGATTGAAGGCGAGGTGAAAGGCTCGCGTACGGAATACATCCATTGGATTCAAGATGTCCCGGATCAGAAGCAGATTGTTGCACAGTACTGCCGATACTCGGGGGAGCTGAAGTCTGGTAAGAACGTGAAGCAGATGGTCAACCGGGCGCTGCAGTTTGCTACCAGTGATCCTCAGGGACCGGTCTATTTGGTTGGAGCTCGGGAGATCATGGAGGAGGTTATTGAGCCGTATCAGCTTAACCAGAAGGTCTGGGGTCCTGTTGCACCGTCCGCTCTGCCTGCGTCTGGAGTTGAGCTCATTGCTTCTGAGATTGCTGCTGCCAAACGCCCTTTGGTCGTGGTTGGATACACGGGCCGACAGACGCAGTCAGTAACGGAGCTGGTTACGTTGGCGAACAGCTTCAAGGGTATCCGAGTGCTGGACACCGGTGGCAGTGATATGTGCTTCCCGGCCAACCACTCAGCATGGTTGGGTATGCGGTATCCGGGCCATGATCTTGTAAAGACTGCGGATTTGATTCTGGTGATCGACTGCGATGTGCCCTGGGTTCCTACTCAGTACAAGCCGTCCGAGTCGGCCAACATTATTCACATTGATGTGGATCCTCTGAAGCAGCAAATCCCCGTTCACTACATTCACTCCATGGCTACCTTCCGCGCCGACTCTGCTACGGCGCTCAAGCAGATCAATGACTATGTTGCGACCAACGGTCGGCTGCAGCAGTTTATTGGCTCCAAGGAGAACATCAATATGGGACAAGTCCGGGACGAGGATTATCTCAAGCGACGACAGGAGATCACAGACTTGGCTGTAGTGCCAGAAGGCGGCGACGGTGCTTCACTAAATATCAACTACCTCATGTCGCAGGTCCGCAAGGGGTGCCCAGATGATGCCATTTGGGCCATTGAGGCCGTCACTCTTTCTCATTTTGTCGCTGATCAGGTCTCGGCCATTTTGCCAAAATCGTGGATTAACTGCGGCGGAGGTGGACTGGGCTGGTCTGGCGGCGGTGCTCTGGGAATCAAACTGGCATCGGACGTGCAGCATGGTGGTAAGGGCAAGGGCAAGTTCGTCGTCCAGGTGGTTGGAGACGGCACATATCTCTTCTCTGTGCCTGGATCCGTCTACTGGATCTCGCGCCGTTACGGTATCCCCGTCCTTACTATTGTGCTGAATAACAAGGGCTGGAATGCCCCGCGCCGCAGCATGTTGCTAGTCCACCCCGACGGCGATGCTTCACGCGCTACCAATGAAGATCTGAATATCTCCTTCGCGCCTACACCCGACTATGCGGGGATCGCCAAGGCCGCTGCGGGTGGTGAGATCTGGGCAGGTCGCGCTTCGACCGTGGCGGAACTGTCAAAACAGCTGCCGGAGGCTATTCAAAGTGTCTTGAACGGAAAGGGTGCCGTGCTGGAGGCGCAACTAGACGGCACTACGGGAAAGTATGTCGAGAGAGCGTAAGATACTAAACAGATGAACGGGAAGATCTCTGCAATGAATAGAACATGTTTTACACCCTACACCTTACACCTTACACCCTATACTTGTAGAGTCCGAGCGCAATAAGCTTATCGCGCCGATGCCGGCGATAGCCTTATCTAGGCGGGGGTTTGCGTACTCGGCTTTCCGTATCGGTAGTCCATACACCGCCAGATCGCCGGGTTCGCGGTGGATTTCCGGGTATTCAGGGTACAGGTACCAAACGCCTTCATATCCCCGCCCGCACCCTACGCCCTTTGACAAGACCACAGCTGCACCCCTGCGCGGGGTGCATTAGATAACAGAAATCCACATTGCCAATGTCGACTGGCCCTCTCTTGAATCCTCCACAAAGCCTCGAGATTCGGACTGCGTAGATGAGTCATGCGACCCCTATCGGAACCGCGCCGCCGAGTGGATATCGCAGTTGTAATTCCACCGTTGGCTAGGAATTCGCCTCCGCTCCCCGGCACCTTTCTTTCTTTTTTTTGACTGCCTACTACCTGACCGCAACGCCCTTCATATTCGATCCTCCCTTTACTCGCGCTGAGATCGACTCGTCCGCTTCCTCTCGCACCCAGCGCACCTATACCGAAATCGCACCTTGTCCTACCCGTTCGCTGTCGCCATGAGCCCGCCCGCGCCGCTGGAGGTTGATATGGTGGGGGTTACTGATACCTCGGCTGTGCCTGTTCCGGATCCGTTGACGGTCAACGGTGTCCCGGCATGGCGTGAGAAGATGGCTCAAATGCCCACTGGAGTTGCGGCGTCCTCCAGCAGTGACATGTTCAAGAGTCCGGTACGGTACCTGAAATGTGGCGGAGCGTTGGAAACTAAATATACAATATGGATGTGGTGGTTCAATGAGTGCTGATAAGTGGCATTTTGGGTGGTTTTAGGCTTGCTACACCAATCCCAAGGCCAAGCGTTTTGATCGTAAGTCTGGTCCCGACAGTGGGCGGTTGGTTTTGCGCCGCATCATATACTTCTGTTAGTAGCGTGCTAATGATATCATTTAGACCGCTTCTCTCTTGAGGCCAAGTCCCGCAAGGTTTGTATCTCCTATACTTGATTTGCGGCTTATAAGCTTGCGGTGCTCATACTAAACATATCACCAGGCCTCAACACTGAAGACTGCTGCCCGCTTCCTGAAGAACCCTGGTATGACTTACTGAAAATCATTTCATCTTACCTGTTCGGCTAACTTTGAACCAGGGATTATCTCTCTCGGCGGTGGCCTGCCGTCTTCTGAGTATTTCCCGTTGGAGAGCCTTGATATGAAGGTCCCCACGCCGCCAGGTTTCTCTCCCGAAGCTACCCAAAAGTCCGGAAGGACGCTGCACGCGGGAAAGCATGATATTCAAGAAGGAAAGAGCCTTTACGGTATGTGACATGAACTTGGTCGACTAGGGTGTAACTGACGGTGTTTGGTGCATAGACCTTGAAGTTGCTCTCAACTATGGCCAAGCTACCGGAGCTGCCCAACTCCTTCGATTCATCACCGAACACACCGAGGTATGAACTAGACGACATTCACTATATACATCACTTCTAATACTTGTCAGATTATCCACCACCCTCCTTACTCCGACTGGCAATGTACCATGACTGCCGGTAGCACTTATGCTTGGGACACCGCCCTCCGTCTCTTCTGCGAGCGTGGAGATTATATTTTGATGGAAGAGTATACATTTGCGAGCGCTGCCGAGACCGCTTTCCCGCTGGGCCTCAAGGCCGCGGGCATCTCGATTGATGAACAGGGCCTCATTCCCGAGGCCATGGATGCCCTCCTCAGCAATTGGGACGAGAAGGCTCGCGGCGCACGCAAACCTTTCGTCCTGTACACTATCCCCACAGGCCAGAACCCCACTGGCGCAACCCAGTCGGCTGAGCGCCGCAAGGCGGTATACAAGGTCGCGCAGAAGCACGATGTTATCATTGTCGAGGACGAGCCCTATTACTTCTTGCAGATGCAGCCTTACGTTGGCCAGGATGCTCCCGCCCCGCCTCCACCTGCCAACCACGAGGAATTTATCAAGTCTCTCGTCCCTTCGTTCCTGAGCCTCGATGTCGACGGCCGCGTGGTGCGATTGGAGTCGTTCTCCAAGGTTGTCGCTCCCGGTAGCCGCGTCGGCTGGATTGTTGCGTCTGAGCAGATCATTGAGCGATTCATTCGCAACTTCGAGGTTTCCGCGCAGACCCCCAGTGGTATCTCCCAGATGGTTCTCTTCAAGCTCCTGGATGAGCACTGGGGCCACTCCGGATACCTGGACTGGCTGATTAACCTGCGCTTGGAATATACCCACCGCCGTGATGCGTTGCTACACTCTTGCGAGAAGCACCTGCCTACCGAGATTGCCCACTGGGCGCCTCCTGCCGCAGGCATGTTCGTAAGTTTCACAAGCTCTATACCGATGCCCGGAAACACTGCTAACGTATTCCTAGCACTGGATCGAGATCGACTGGCGCAAGCACCCCGGCGTTGCTGCGGGCAAGTCACGCGAGGAGATTGAGGAACAGATCTTCCTTTCCGCTGTGGACAACTGCGTTCTCCTTTCTCGAGGAAGCTGGTTCAAGGCTGAGAGCGAAGCCGTCATGGAGAAGATGTTCTTCCGTGCGACCTACGCTGCCGCCTCTTCGGAGAAGATCGACGAGGCCATCTCGCGTTTCGCAGAGTGCCTGCGCGATCAGTTCAAGCTATAAATATGGAGTAAACTTTTCACAAATCTCGATGGGTTATCAAATCGATTTTAGATTTCGCAAACCTGGTGTGTGTATATTGCCCAGGTGTATCTAGCATTAGATTCTAGATGGCGGGAAGATCTCGTGAGATGGGGAAACTTTCGGCCTTAATTTACGTATTGCACAAACAAATGTCTAGCCATGAGTATGGTTACTTCAAAGTACAAATCTATTATAAATTTCCTATGAGATTCAGGAAACTTGTTTAACCACCCTTGCCACGGATTTCTGGCCCCGGGGGCCATCGGAGCCCGGTTTAAGGGGTCTTGGCAGGGTCCGTTCAGGACGAAGCAACCAGGAAAAGCCGAGTATTGTGAGACTCGAACCGGAGTCCTAACTAAAGAGTCTAAGAAAAGTTTCTGTACAGGGTTGTTCGATATCAGTTTCACCACAATAACGTAATCGGAAATCGAGCTGCGCACCCCCAAACACCATATTAACAACGATAAAATACAACTTAATTTCTCAGTACGTTACATTATATTAATATAATAATGTGGACTGTAAAAGAAGAATTTAAATATATTTACAGGATCTTAGGAGTTATCAACACGTTGCAATTCAGTATACTAAACAAAATGATCATAAATACAGTGTAGTTTTGGTAAAATCAATGAATTCTTATTTAAAACCAAGGAAAGTTTGGCATATTACTAAGAATAAAGTTACAAATTTCTCCTTTAAGTTTCATATAAAATCAATGCATTCTTGTTGAGATTCAACATCCACCTTACTATGGTGTTTAGGGGTGCGCATCTGGCTTACATGCGCATCTGGCTTTCCGATTACGTTAATATAAGTAAATGAGTGTAATATGGGGGCCAAAATGCTGTATGGTAACATTATCCTGACACTTTCTCTAGATTGGACAAATGATCTCTATGGTCGCCTGACTTGTTGCTTGACAGCGAAGTCCGCCTTATTCACGTATGCAGATCTTTGACCTCCTAGTCGGTATGTACACTTGGTCGGGATGTTGTGCCGGGCCAGACAAATATAATCTCCAGGTTATAAATTAGACCGAATTAATTTGAATATCAGATGGAGGGCTATGCTATAACTGGAAGGTGACTGTATTTAGAGCGAATCATAGACAATCTCCTAGGGACAATTAAAAACGCATGGTAAATGAAATTCGAGCAAGCGCCACATTATAATACCACTATAGACCGGAGCTCAAGTCACTGACCTCCTGCAGACTTTTGACAGTGTCAATGACACACTGTTTCAAGGGGCGGTATTCTATGCCCAAAATGCTTCTAGTCCGATTATTGTCATAGCTATAGATGTCCTTAGGTAGGTCAGAATCGTACTTTTCCGGCAGCTTCCTAGACAACTCCGGATATCCCTCCTTGATAGCATCTGCAATGGCCGCGTTATCCATATAGCCTGCGGTGCAGAAGAATCGTTTGCCAGCAGCAGCGGGGACCTCCATAGCTCTAACGTGCGCCAGAGCTATATCACGGACATCAACCCATAGAAAATACCCGCTTGGAGCAAGGCTGTCCTTCATTTTCCCTTGGATCATGTCTCTGATTCTTTCGTTCGATGTGTTGACTGAGCTAAGCGAGTTCAGACCGCTCACCGTTGGTCCTAGAACTAAAGTCGGCAGGATCGTAGCTACTTGGAAATTAGGCTTTTCCTGCTCAACAAAGTCCCAGGCGGCTTTCTCAGCAAAAGTCTTGCCAACCCGATACGCGATATTGGCACTTTGCTGAGACTGCTCAAGAGTCACGGGATTCCAGCACGTCTCGTCGTAGACCTTGGGTTGGTTTATAGTGTTGACCATAGCCGCAAAGGAGGACGTAATGACCACGATCTTGACGGTCGGTGCAGATGTCTTGATAGACTTGAGGATCCCTACTGTGCCAACGATTGCCGGATCGACTAGGTCTTTCTTAAGGTCGGTCGGGTGGAAGTGGAAAGGGCTGGCGGTATGCAGAACAGCTTCAAAGGGCGGGTCCGACTTGACCGCATCATTAAATGCGTTTTCATTCGCAATGTCTTTGACGATGACATAAGAGAGTCTAGACGCTGGCAAACCGGGGTGATTGGATAAGATCTTTTTCCCTTTGTCGTCCGATCTCACGGTGAAGACGACATCATGCCTAGCACGGTCAGTTTCTCAAAGTTTGGTATTGCACAGAGGGATCCGTTGACATACCCATGTTGGAGGAGATAGTCAACGCAGTGAGCAGCAATGAAGCCGCTGCCGCCAGTAAGAAGTGTCTTCATCTTACTGTCCTTAGAATGTAAATAATAGAAATCTATCCTAAATATGCAAGGAACTAGACCTAGACGATTAGACCTTGATGATGAACTCAGTATTTATATATTTTCGTTGGTGATGTAATTGACAGTAGATCGGGGTTTGGGCGTAATTCCGGGCTCGTTGCGGGGACTGGAGAATTTGAAACAAAGTTTCAGTCAAATCTTCCATTATAGAACGCCAAGCATGCGGATATATCGGGTGTAGTTGTCTAATCCCGTATTGAGGAATGGGTCTCCAAATTGGAGAAATGTATTTTCGAAACAAGGTGAGTTCTTGCTGTACCAATTCGCATCATTTCCTCTAGCGGCTAAATTACTTCATGTCCTGAACACGAATCTTCCCGAAGCACTCCGATTTTACATTAGTCCTAAACCAAACGCTTCTTTGCATATATTCCTTTCCAGATATAAACTATGAGGACTCGGTTTGTGTAATCACGTGATTATATTTATCGTTGGAGTCTGATGCGTTACATTTCGAACCATCCTGTAGCATTATTTGTTACCACTAAAATACTCGCTAGGCAATTTCTGTTCGCCGAAGCCATAATATGAATTTGCGGGGGAGGGGGGCTTTAAAGCTACGACTTGCCGGACCAAAGAGATTATTGAAATTATCTTTTTCGTATCCTTCAGCCCTACTGCGGCAGCGGGTCCGTCATCTAAACCCAATCGTTCAATATGTGCAGTGGGGTGTCTTGGCTATCCGCGTTGGCTGGCGCAGCCTTGGCCAACGGTTTGTCGTCGGGGAAAAGAGACGCACCAGCAGTGTTTGCCGTCCCCTTTCGACATGATCGAGCGGTCCCGAACCAGCTTTCGAAAAGGTCCAAGACCGTTGATATCGCAACCGACTTCAAGGTAAGCGATGTGCTCGCCTTTGTCTTTCATTGGCTAACAACCTCTTCTAGTCGGATGCCTTCAACGTAAACATCACTCTTGGCACCCCGCCACAGAGCCTCATTGCCATCTTTAATACCCGGGGAAATGGATGCTGGGTGGAGGGTGTCAACTCCGATGACTGCGGCCTTTCGGCCAACGCAACGACCTGCGGTGGTGACGGTGCTTATAACCGAACTCTTTCGAGAGCGTTCTGTCGGTGAGAACACGACGATTGAATTTAACTTTGCGGACTTGAAAGTCCAACTGCCTGTTTGGGCATTTCTGAGCGGCGATGCCGACTCCGGCCAGTCCATTGGATATTATTATGATGATCTCTGTTATTTTACGATTTGCGAGAATAAGGATCTATTGCAAGAAGGTAACATCGTGTTAGGGACAAACTTCATCACCACGGTATACTCGGTGTTTGATCTGGAGAATGACGAGATTTCTCTGGCCAATCGGAGTTGGAACGCGACTAGTGATGATATCGTCGAGATCACAAAGGGCAAAAAAGCGGTTCCCGGAACTACTGATGGGACTAAGTCTGCTGGTACTCGCGTTGAAGGTGGAATGCGCACAAGGGCATTGGTCGCTGCGATTGCACTCTGGTGCTTTGTTCTATGATATGGATAGCCTTGACTACGACGAAAGTTAATTAATATTAATAATGAAACTCAAGGATGATCAACTTAAAATTGCAGACTTCTGTTCGGTTGATTTGTAAATCCCATCATCGTCGTCGTCATTATCGTCGTGATCATAATCATCATCCCGGTCAGCACCCCAGTGTTCACAGGACCTCGGTCAGGAAGCAATAAACGAGATATTCGAGGGCGTACTGCTGGGGAAAGGCATTCATAATAAATACTGCCCTCTCATCGCTGAGTTCGTCGCCGTCAAGGGCCTTCGCAAAGTCCCAGTACTCGGGATAAAATCCGCTCAGTGCCCAGTCAAGAATTGCGGTTACTCTGCCATTGTGGACCATGATGTGCCGGGGCTTGATGTTGCCATGAGTGAAGTGAATCTTGTGGTCATTGTTCAACAGCAGCTCCCGAGCAAAAGTCCGGATGTCAAGTCCACTGGTACCCAAGGCTGTGATGTAGGCATTGCTGAGTGCTGTATTGAACTGGCCTTCTGATTTGAATGGACCTGGACGGAACAACGCATGCAGTTAGAAGTGTCCAGAGACTTGGAGGAAAGTCAAACTTACCTTTGTTTTTGATCGACGGAGATGCCATGTCCAGGACCGGACCACTGTTAAGTGAACCGATGTATGACCCTTCTAGTTTGCGCAGTTCTTGGAGATACGTAGTGAGCTGTTTCGAAATGGCTTGTCGGCTTGATCTGGAGCAAGAACCCCAGACTTTGTCGAGGGACTGGCCCTTCGTAAAGGTCATGTAAATGTACGTCTCGTAGAACTGTCCATCGCAGATGACATTGTCGCGAGCGGACCGGAGAAATGGACCGAATGTGCCGTACGCAAGCACCTTCGGCACTGGGATGCTCGTGTTTTTGGCCATAACCATCATATTTTCCGCCTCTTTCTTGGAAACTAGCAGACCATACTTGACCGCAACACCTGGACCGATTTGCACAACACGGTGTGTTTTGGCAGGAAGACGGTTGGCCTTCTCACTGGCCATCTCCTGGACCGCGTCTGGATGGGTTGGCGTGAATCCAGGCGCGGCCCAGAGTACTGTAAACTGTCGAGAGATCATGAAAGGAAAATCTTTGAAAAGAATTGGAGCCCAGTTTGATGGAGACGCGATGTGAAAAAGGAAGAAATATACATGGCAAGAGAAGCAAGAGGAGTATACCAGAGTGGATCATAAGGGCCTCTAAACCGCACCCCGGTTTCAGCCTCAGGAGTTAATATCACGTGCACCCCTTGGTCATGGCAACCACACGTGAAACGACAATCCCGACTTTAACTGGCAACCAATTCTAATTCCATCTTCATATCTCTATGAATGATTCTGATTGCCTTGTCCCGATAATTTCATCACCCTAGCACTGGCGGCGGAGCCCTGCTTAATAGGGAAGTCGCAATCCGAATCCCATTGATATTCTCGTATCAGGAACTTCGGGATTCTCCTTGTTCTCTCCATGTAGGTTCGCCTTCTACCCTTATGCCATTACTCTGCCCCTTGCTCTTCTTCATCCTTTACCCTACTGAGTCGCTTATCTTTCAAACTCTTTATCTTCATCCTCACTTTGATTTTTGCTTCCCCTCGTTTGGGACGCCCAGCTTGCATATGTGACATTCCGGGGCTATGGCTGATTGCAGATCCAGAGATCGGCGCCCGCAAGACGGAGTAACTCTCTCTCAAACGGACCGGGAGCTTCTGTTACACTTGTTAGATAGGCAAGACAAAGAGCCTGGCTCGTCCAGCACAGGACTTGAGTACAGGTCAGGATCTCAGCTATCTACATTATTGAATGTTTCAAAGTCATCAGAGTATGTAGCTCCTATAACCATTGTGTGGCGATACAGTTGAAGCTGATCAAGCAGGAAATTCACGGCCCGCTTCCGACTGCCAAGGATTGAGTCTCTGGATCACAGTGTTTGTGATATCGAAGGTGACAACGACGAACGGCCGTCACTTGATCTATTAACCGACGATCTCTGCAAAGGAGGTGCTGTCGACTCTGGCATCCTGCTTGCTGAGTTGCTCGAACTGTTTGAGACAGACGCTGTTTGGTCTCCCCGTAATCGCCACCCTGCTGTCAATTCGCAACATTTGAGCGCATATTACAGCACTGCAAGTGATACTGAAAGCCTGTCAAGCGATTGCAACCACCTAAGTGTGGGAACAACAGAGTCGCTGGGTGCCCCCGAGGCAAACAACCCTGGTGACGGCTGTTCATACGAGGGGCTCGTGGAAGAAGCAGGTGGCGTTCATTCGCAAACTACGCTAGTTACTCGTGAAGGCAGCCCATCTCGCGTTCCTTGCATCGACAGGCTTACTTCCTCTCACCCTGTTGACGACTCCATCCCTTCTGTGCCCTCATCACCAATTTCCCTGTCACATCTCTCCTTGTATCCTGCCAAAGCTCGATCGTGGCCTCGCAGAGGTTTCAGGCAAAGATTCAAGGCACCCATATCGGATATATTCAAGAATCGGCACTCCTCCGATAAGCTCTGAGCCCACGCCAAATATAACACATAGGTTTCCCGAAACTTTTCCTCGCGTTCATAACCAAACCAAGCGCGATGGATACCCGCGGTTCGCGTTTATTGGACCCGTCGTCCGCCATGGCGGCAATCACCCGACACAAAGCTGAAGCGATCAAACTGGCCCGAGAGCAGGGAACAGCAGTCAAAGAGATGTGTCGGCGTGCAAAGACCGACGTGCCTCCCTACGAATTCGAAGAATTGATTGGCAAAGGTGCATATGGTCGAGTATACAAAGGTCGAGAGGTACCATCGGGCCGCCTTGTCGCTATCAAGGTTCTCGACATTGACTCATTAGATTACAAATCCCAGCGTGATTTCAGGGATGAGTCCATCAAGGACTTCGTTCACGAGACGAAAGTCATGAAGCAAGTAAAGGACTCTGGAGCCCAAAACATCAACGAACTCATTGAGGCCATCTCTATTCATTCCCAGTTATGGTTAGTTTGCGAATACTGTCCTGGTGGAAGTGTCCGAACATTGGTAAGGTCAACCTACTTGAAGTTGTGGGTACGATTCGACTAACATTCTGAAGATGCGCGCAACTGGCGACAAACTGAACGAGAAGTACATTATCCCCATCGCGCGAGAGCTCGCAATCGGTCTGCGCGCTATTCACGATGCTGGGATCATTCATCGTGATGTTAAAGGTAATTGACTCTGCTTCTTAAGATTCAGTCGGTGCTAAAATTTTCTGAACAGCTGCCAATATCTTGATCCACGAGGAAGGCCGGTTAGAGATCTGTGATTTCGGCGTCGCTGGTATCCTTCAGTCCCAGCGCGACAAAAGATCAACGTGGATTGGGACACCTCATTGGATGCCACCGGAGATGTTCGGTCGCGGACCCGCGCACCGTTACAGCAGTGAGGTTGACGTGTGGGCATATGGCTGCACGCTCTACGAATTTGCGAACGGAAGCCCACCCAACGCAGGCCTTCGGCAGCCAATGCAGATCGGTCGTCAACTGAACAGGACAGCTCCCAAATTGAACAACGACAACTACAGCCAAGGTCTCCAAGAGCTCATCTCATTCGCCCTTGAGCCCAATCCAGCGAACCGTCCTACAATGGCAGAGATTCTGAAACATCCGTACATCGCTGGAACTGAGGAGGAATACCCTACGTCGTCTGTGAGCGAGCTAGTCCGCAATTACTACCAATGGTCACAACGGGGAGGCCAAAGAATCTCTTTGTTCAATCCTGGGGGTGCAGCAGCAGCAGAAATGCCAGATGCAGAGGAGCCAGTTGACGATTGGAATTTCAGCACGACCGATGGGTTTGAACGAAGATTCTCTGTCATTGACTTGGACGAAATTGCCGCGTCTCTGGCTGAGATGGAGGAATCCATCAGCCCAACCACGCCATCCCCCGATCATGATTCCGGTGAAGACGTGAATGTATCAGATATGGACCCCGAGCAAAAAGCTAATTTCGATGAACGTGTACGTCGTGGCGCCGCAGCTATGGAAGGCCTTTTCAACGAAGAAATGCCGAGTTACAAATACGAAACCAAGAACGATTTTGTACCCATACAACCCGCCCCGCCGACTTCTGACCTTCCCCTGCGCACGGAGACGGATCGGTCCTCAGTGATGTCCACGTTGATTGACATTGATATTGGATCTTTCGACTCCTCCCACTATGCAGCTGGTGCGCCGACGGCACAGCCGTTCCAGTTGGCTAATGCTGATACAATCCGTGCAAATCGTTCGAGTATCCGTCTTCACCAAAATTCGAACGAAAATAGCTCGCAGTCATCCGGCAGTGGTCAAGAAGGTGATGAATCACAGGAGGAAGAGTATCAGCCCCAATCAGGCCCCCGCCCTCCGACTATGGATTGGAAGTTCCCTTCATTCAACCCACCCCCAGAGCCTGAGGACTCAACCGAGGCAAAGGCAGAGGAGGCTCCAGCTTCCGAGTCAGTGCCCGAGGAAACGTCCCAGGCGGAAAAGCGTGCTACCATGCAGTGGACATTCCCCGTCATGGGCGAAAGTACGGCTAGCGATTTAGTAAATCCCGATCGCTATGACACCCTCAGAGCACCACTGCCTGATATTCAGAAAATGCAAAACGACGTGCCAGGGGAATCTCGTCCGTCAACCTCAGCCTCAAACAAATCTACCATGTCCGACTCGGATTATGACCCCTTCCGGTTCGATCGACCAAAAACCCCGCAGGCTTCACTGCATCAATCCACATCATCTTTTGGCTCAGCCCTTGGAGATCCCTCCGATGACGTGGAAGATGACTCTCATGGAATCCTCGATGGGCCGGGGCCGGATGAAGAGGACGGCCCTTCGTGGAGTGAGACATCGTCGACAATCGACTCCAATGATGTACCATCACTCCCCACTGCGATCCCCGTGCTCGACGGGCCCGGAGAAAGCCCTATCATTTCGTCAGAGCCCGGGTCTCCCGTCTTTGAAGAGTCTTTACAGACCGCTCGTCGTGACTTTGCGACATCTCAAGCAACCACTGCGAAAGAACATGAGCCAGTCTCCCTCTCTTTCCCTTCGATCATTCCGCCTAGTGCAGAGAGCTTGATGGAAGGTATTGATGACAATACTGTCACCGTCGAACTGGATCGTCTGCTTGGTGACTTCCTCGGTGCCCTGGCAGCTACGGGGGATGCACTCTCGAGAGCAAGTCCCGGACATCAGACAGGTGAATCAAAGCGTGCCACAGATGCAGGCCAGTAATATTCACATGCGCTGAAATTACCATCATTGCATCCATAGTCACAGATAGAGCTCTGATTTGAATTTTAACGAAGCCATTATGACGATATCTCATTTCTTCACGTTTGGAGACCGGAACTAGCGTAGAGGACAAGGTGTTGAGAAACTTTTAGGCTAGATACGACCTTTTCTGTGTATTATCATTTTCAAACAGCACGGTTATTTTTTAACCCGAATCCTGCTGTTCTCCTCATCTGAGATGAAAGATGAAAAGCGTCAACAATCTTCCTGATTGGGTTTCATGTCATGTCGACGTGACGATAGACGTGACGACACACGAAGACGTGTTTCCTTCTTTCAGTGATCCTCAAATTCTATTTGAGATCTTGCTTGTCTCCTCCAACCATCCAAGAACCTCCTTTGGTCCTCGTGGCGGCCCAAAGACGCATTGTTTCGTTTTTACGCGTTTACTGATAGCAATACATCATGTTGGGAGGATTTTCGAGCAAATTCAGCCCGGCATCTTTTGCCCCTCCATCTACACCTCCGGTCCCTCAGACCACTCGGGAGTGGAAGGCTACATTGAACGGCGTGAAGAGTCTGTACGTTCAGCGGCAGTACAAGCAATGTGCAGCCCGATGCACTGATCTGCTCATGGTGGCTAAGGAGTCTGTAAGTTCCAGTATCTTTGAATTGATGCGCTATATAACTGACTCCTTCATTGCAGATTGAGCCTATGTGCAAAACATTCCTCTGCTTCTATGCCGCGATCAGTTACGACTTCCTTGGCCGTGCAGCGCATTTGTACTCGCGCAACAAGGTTCCTCTCCTGCATCAGGCTCTCGACTCATTCCTTGACTGTGGTGCTACTCTTCCGAGGCTCATCTCTCTGCCAAAACTTCCTAGAGATCCAGACAGTCCCGAGTTCAGTCCCTATCTCACCCCACCGGAGACCCCTCAGTACACACCGGAGGACTTTCTCATTTGGGTTGATACTCCTGAACAACTTTCACCTGAGCGTCCCGCTCTCATTCGGAGTATGACACAAATGATTGATCTCTCGCTGTCGAATCCAGATGACGATCCTTTCGTTTCAGACTCCGGGTCGGAACGTACCACATCTTTCACACTGACACTGCCAAAGCGCCGCGCCGCATCAAAGCATGCGCTTGACAGGGAGAACGTCAATATTTCTCCGCCCAAGACCCCCTGCAAGTCCAATGATCCTCCGAAGAAATATCGGCTCACGCCTTCCCCTCTTCGTATTCATAAAGCTGCTCGAAACAAGGCGTGTACGGTCGTTTATGAAGATGGTGACAATGATAAGGAGATTGGTGTCAGAGCTCGCCCTAAGCCAATTCCTCTGCAGACCACCTCAGCAAGCAAATTAAACGTCAAGGCCCAACCCACCAGCGCGATTACCACTACCCCGTTGTTGACTGATGGCTCTTCTCCATGCAAGTTCAGCACGCCCTCGTCGATCTATTCACGAGAGCCCGAGGGCCACAAAGAGGTGGACGTTAACGTCACCCCAGCTCGTGCCGCTAGGATCGTTCGATTCAATCGCGGTGTTGAGTTCCTGCGCGAGCAAATTTCGACCAACATCCTAGAAATCCAGCAGCACGTGGACCAGGTCAAGGACATACAGCGTGCGCGTCATGCTCGCCAGATGCAGCGAGCAACCTCCTTCTGGAGCTTCCAGCCCATCACTGGTGAAATGGGCGAAGAGTACATTGAAGAGAAAGAGGAGAAACATCAAAATGATCAGAAGTCGGAGCCGGAGCCATCCATGGACCAGCTCGGCAATATTCTGTACAAAGAAACCAAGCAGCAGCGGATTGTTCGTCTGCGTGCTGACGGATGGAGCACCGTGGGAATACGGTCATCGAACAGCACCTGGAAAGGGACCCGGTACTACCAGGAGTTCTGCAACTTGGTTTTGGCCGAGCTGAGCCTGGATAATTGAGGCCCGGTGAGAAGGCCAAGCCTATGTATTTCTGCTGTTTGGCGCAACTGGTGGGGATCTGTCTTTGATCTATGGAGGATCTCAATGGTGTGGCGTCAAATGGAGATGCCATGTGAAAAATAAATTCATCTGAATGCATCTGTACAAGATCTCATCGAACCCCTGTAGGTTCTTCGTCATAGTTCAATGTTCCTGATACTGTAGAACCATTTGTCTACAGGCTCTTGCTCAACACAGAGCCTATTCCTTCACCAAATCCACCCTTTCCAAACGTTCCTGCAAGCTGGCTTCCCACCTGGTCTTGAATCTTGCTGAAATTCTCATCTTCGATAAGCTTCTTCCCCGTCAAGCTCACTGCACAGAAATCATATTAGCATTGTGATCCACCCCTGTTATATCAATAGAATCGGCATAACCTACTTTTAAGTCCATAAGAGACTTTAGTTTCACCCATGGCATCGAGGATAATTTCTTGCATCTTTTTCTGGTACGGGTCCAGATAGCCGGAGACCCAAGCCAAGAATAGCACGACTTGCAAAGTGAGGTAAAGGACGAACTGAATCATCTTTGCAGTTCTTTGGTTCAAGGTATGGAGGTTCCAAGGTCGAAGAAAGCCAAAGTTGTCATGTGGCATTCGCGTGGTTATATAGACGCTGCAGACGGTGCAGTCAAGCCTATGACGTCCTGGGCGTGGGATATGACGCTGCCGCGCAACAATGACCGCTCGGTGGGGTAAGGCCCACGATGTGCTGCAAATCAGATAGGTCGTAGATATTAATTTTGATTAAGACCCCTAGGATATCTCTGCGCTCATCTGTCGGTTCTTTTCGTTTCATTGGCACTGCGAGAATTACTCGATCAAGAGTGTAGCAGGTCGATCCCGAGATCTGCAAACCTTAGACAGAGGACGGGATAAGGAGGGTACCGTACGCATCTTTTCACTGGGATTATAGAAAATCCAGAGAAAATTCAAAGATAGTATGTAGTATCCATGGTATGTTTCCATGTTTCTGCTCGATGGGGAAACGCATAGACCAATCCAAAATTCACCGGCCGGAGCTATAGTATTATGCCTTTATACGGACGCTTGGCGACCACGAATTCAATTCAATCTCACGACCGTATAGCACAATTGGCAGGGGAGGCTGATCTCGACCACGGAAAACCCCCTTAGCTAGATGCCAATTTAGGCCCCCAACTTATTCGAACCCAAACTTTCAGCTGTGGCGGTGCAAACCAAACCGTTTGGAAGGACACGCACGCCAAGGGCCCGCTAAACCCTGCAGCCCCAACTCGCCTTATCGCGCGCGTCTAGAACTGGAGCTTCCTTTTGCCTTCTACTTCCCTATATTGGCTCTTCTCGCTCTGGTATGTTCAACATAGCGTTTCCAATCGCGTTTCCAATCTGATCTCGAAGTTCTCGATCCTCGAGCATTCCTGGTGGATTCCTCTCCACTTTCTCCCGCGATAGGCGTGAGCCGCCCGCTCACCCCCGCCTGAGTCCAGGCTGAGATCTGTCGTTTTTCAGCTCGCTGACCTTCCCTGATAGCTTCTGCAGACTCTACTCTCCTCCGTGCGATTTCAATTCCAATTCATATCTCTTGCTCTTCTTTTCGACCCGCCCTTCTCTCCGCTGCGGGGTTCACCAGCCCGCTTTTGCTACCTGACGGGTCTTCTCTGCCCATTCACAACCGTCGCATACCTACTCCGGTCGTCTAGGGCGCCTGCAGCCCTATTCCCACATCATGAGTTGTGAGTCAATTTGTTTCGCTATGATTTGAGCTCTTTGACCCCTGCCCTGTGACGCGCTCCCGTTGGTGCCTGCTCGGCCTCAGCTTCTTTCACATGCCCACCCTTCAAATTTTTGGGGGTTATGGTCGGGATGCTGTTGTTCGTCCTCGCTCTATCGGTTGGAAGCTGTATTGTCACTTGCTTCGCATTCTGGTGTGATGGTCTGCTTCCAATGCCTGTACTCCCCTTGAATCACCCCATGTCGCTGCCTTGGTCGCGTATTGGGGCTTGTGCTCTCGATTATAATTGACAACGCTGATTCTTGGTTCCTCAGTCGCGAACATGCTTAACAAGCTGTCTGGACAGCCAGAGAGCTACGAGAAGAAGTACGAACCCTCCGCCCGCCCATGAATTCCATGCGCTAAGACATATCCTCCCAACAGGGCCCTGTACAGGTTTGGACGCACACTCGGTGCGGGCACATATGGTATCGTCCGTGAGGCCGAGTCCCAGGAAGGCAAGAAGGTTGCGGTCAAGATCATCCTCAAGAAGAATGTCCGCGGAAATGAGGGCATGGTCTACGACGAGCTGGAAATGCTGCAAAAGCTCCAACACCCTCACATTGTCTCCTTTGTCGACTGGTTTGAGTCCAAGGTGAGCATTTGCCAAACTGACTCCACAAGATCATCTCTAACAGCGCTTTAGGACAAATTCTACATCGTCACGCAACTAGCAACTGGCGGCGAGTTGTTCGACCGGATTTGCGAGTACGGCAAGTTCACGGAGAAAGACGCGTCGCAGAGCATCCGTCAGGTACTGGATGCCGTCAACTATCTGCACAATAAAAATATTGTCCACCGAGGTTCGTTTTTTTCCGCCGTACAGGCACGTTTTGCCAGCTTGCTGATGTACCCGAAGACTTGAAGCCTGAAAACCTTCTCTACCTCACGCGTGCCGCCGACTCCCAGCTGGTCTTGGCAGATTTCGGTATCGCGAAGATGCTGGAGAGCCCCTCAGAGCAGCTCACTAGCATGGCAGGCTCGTTCGGCTACGCTGCGCCCGAAGTGATGCTCAAGAAGGGCCATGGCAAGGCTGTCGACATGTGGTCGCTCGGCGTCATCACCTACACCCTTCTATGTGGTTACTCACCCTTCCGCTCCGAGAACCTGACCGACCTGATCGAGGAGTGCCGAGCGGGCCGCATCATCTTCCACGAACGCTACTGGAAGGGTGTCTCCCAGGACGCCAAGGACTTCATTCTTACCCTCCTGAACCCCGACCCCAGCCAACGTGTAACCTCTGAAGAAGCGCTGAAGCACGTGTGGCTGACTGGTACTACTGCCAGCGACCTCGATCTGCTGCCCGAGATTCGCGCCTACATTGCTCGTGCTCGTCTCCGCCGTGGTATCGAGATTGTCAAGTTGGCCAACCGCATCGAAGCTCTCAAGATGCACGAGGAAGAGGGCGAGGAGGGCGAAGAGGATATTCCCAGCCCCATGAACATTGGCGACTCTAATGACGGAGATGTCGCAGCTCCAACAGCGGCTGGCGGCGACTCCAGCCCCGACGCCACCAGAAAGAAGCGCAGTCTTAGCAAGATTGCCCGCGGTGCTATCTTCCGCGAGGTTGTCTTGGCCAAGGTGCGCGAGGTCAAGGAGAACGAGGAGCGTGAAAAGGTTGAGCGTGAGGCACGCGAGAAAGCTGCCCATGCTTAATTTCCTGCGTATATCCCCCCTTTTCGCACGTATGCTGCGTTATGTCCTGTAATTTGCTATCGTTCTGCATATAGTCGTGTGATTCCCCATAGTCAGTACAGTCTGCAAATAGTCAGTCGCAAATGACATCCGCCTAGGGGGTGTCTTGAGAATGTCGAAGTTTTTCACAATGAGCAAGTACCACAGCAAGGGAAATCGTAACTCGATCGCTTTTCATCCTCAACCCTCTGGAGAACGTCTTGAATGTCGAGGTGTACAACGGATCAAAAGCGACGGCGATTAAGTATAGAGTGGTCTGTCACGTGCAGCGCAATCTTATCTCCCCCGCTTGCATCATCCAACGCGTTCTTTCTTTGTACCACTTCGTCTGTACCTCGATCCGTAATTCTTCCGAGCTTCCCACGCCCGAGGGTGCACCAGATAGCGGAAGGTCCCGCCTCTGGTCTACGTGGGTATCGCGCCCGATCATCCCGCACGACTCCACCTAAGCTTTCGGGTGTCTGACCCGCTTCAAGAGTTGTCATTGACAAGACTCGACTTGACCGTGACCATGTTCGCCAGCAAGCGTCTGGGCAAGGTAAGCTCTTCGGACTTGCACCCCGTGTGATTTCAGAAAGCTCTCCGTCCGGGAACAGATTTGTTAACGCTTTCATCACTTGCAGGAGCTCGTCAAGGTACGACCTTCCCCCGCATTTCTTCGTTTCGAGCACCGTTCTACTCCACATATCTTTTTTCACAAGTCGTACCTCGAAGGACTGGCGAAATGATATATGCATAAAAAAGCAATCTGACATTTCGCATTTCCAGATGAAAGAACACATCCCACCGGGAATCTCAATCGCCAAGTCGGACAACCTGGAGGAATGGCAAATGGACATTAAAGTCCTGGATAACAACCCTCTATACAAGGACCAGACATATCGATTAAAATTCACGTTCAGCAACAAATACCCAATCGGTAAGAGTCGTTCTTCTCGTCACCTATAACCCCCCTTGCTAATAATCACAGAACCTCCGGAAGTCCAGTTCATCGAATTGCCAGCCTCCTGTGATACACCTCGACCCATTCCGATGCATCCACACATCTATAGCAACGGCATCATTTGCCTGGATCTTCTCAGCTCTTCCGGCTGGTCCCCAGTGCAGACTTGCGAAAGCGTCTGCATGAGTATCCAGAGCATGTTGACAGCCAACTCGCGGAACGAGCGACCCCCGGGTGACAGTGAATTCGTCGCATATAATCGCCGCCGGATTCGAGATATCCCCTTTGTTTACGAAGATGACAACGTATGAAGGGAAAGTCCCTGGTGCAATTTTGAGTTCCCCGATGACAGGGGTTTGAAGTGCTGGATTGTGACTCCTTTTGAGCCGGATTCTTCTGATACTTGGAACGAGAGAAGTCAAATCAGTGACGGTGATAGTGGCTGGCCTACGTGCACATTTCAGACTTTGCTTCTTGTATTCGTGCGTCATTTCTGGCGCTGGTTTGCGGTTTTCATTCGGGCTCGGTTTGCATGGGTGTTGATGGGCGTCATGGCGTTAGAGAGCACGTTTCCACGCCGTGCAATGCAATCCAAACAATAGTTATGCGACGTGATACCCATCCTAGTGATTGTAAGATGCTAAGTGATGCCTGAATTCACCGAGTTTCCTAGTATCAGCTCCCGACTTCGTCCGGGTTCGGAATTAGGAGATTGCCTCGAACATTGTGCGGCCATATCTCTCGCAAAAGGGATACATTAGTACGGGTGAGCAATTGGTTAGCACCGATACCCTCTGTATGGGGAAAGCAGTTTCCCGCGATGTGATTTGCCAGATCGCTTCGATTTCCAAGTGGAGAGGACTCGGTTATTCCTAGTGGGTCCGTCCCCAAATTAAATCGAGCACCTCGTATATATAGAATCAAGCTCCCTGGAATTAGAGACATGCACTTCGCAGTTTCCACTGACCAGTATGTCTTTGACTCCGATTGACCTGTTCAAAGGGTGGCCCGCCACGCATCTCCTTCCAATCAACCGTTTCAAGGAAGCCGCCACCAAGAAATTATCAGATAAATCGATCCTGGAAGAAGCTTTTGGCTATGGACCCGACGAAGGACATTTCCCTCTTCGTCAGAACATAGCCAAATGGCTATCAGATTTCTACGCGCCTGCGCAACCTATCGAGGTAGAGCGAATCTGTATCACGGGCGGCGCGAGTCAGAATTTGGCCAGCATTTTGCAGGTCTTTACCGATCCCCCGCGAACTGAGCGTATCTGGCTCCCGGTGCCGACTTATCATCTTGTGTTTCAAACATTTGAAGATGCTGGTTTCCACGGGCGGATGTGTGGTGTTCCGGAGGATGCATCGGGTATGGATGTCGATGCTCTTGAGGAGGCCTTGGAAAGGTTCGAAAATAGCCGGACAAATAAAAGCTCATCTGATCACTATGTACGTCCGCATGTTAGCTATTGAGGAAATCTGCTAATTATTCAAGACTGCTAAGCCACACAAGGAGTACAGAAAAATCTACACGCATGTCATCTACTGCGTTCCCAGCTTTTCAAATCCCTCGGGGACTGTCATGTCAATCAAACGACGCGAGTCACTTGTCAGGATTGCTCGCAAGTACAATGCTCTTATTATAAGTGACGATGTATACGACTTTCTCTGCTGGACTCCTGGGTCTAGCACTAGAACCGTTGGGGAGTCTCTGCAGCGTTTTGTCGACATCGATCGCACTCTCGACAATGGGCCTCGCGATCGCTTTGGCAACGCTGTGAGCAACGGATCATTTAGTAAACTCATTGGTCCCGGCTGCAGGGTCGGTTGGGCTGAAGGAACCGCGGGCTTTGCATACGGGCTTTCTCAAGCGTAAGTGATGGGTTTACATGTCATACAATTTCCCTTGTCAGAGCTAACGCTTACCTATTCAGTGGTCAAACTCTATCCGGCGGTGCCCCTTCGCAGCTGATGTCCACTTTTATCAACGAGCTCCTTGAGAGCAGATTCGTGCAGCAGTACATTACAACAGAGCTCATCCCCGAAGGCCGTCGACGGTATACCTCAATGTCGTCCGCTGTCGGCGAGTTTTTGGTTCCTCTCGGTGTCACCTTTTCACCGGATCTTGGGAAAGGCGCCATGACCGGGGGTTACTATATTTGGCTCAATCTCCCTGTGCCACTCACTGCTGCTGAAATATGCCAAAATGCAGAGGAAACGCAGAACCTTGTCGTAGGGAGCGGTGACCTCTTTGTAGTCCCTGGCTACCTCGCGTCTGAGAGCGTGCATCGGGGTTTAAGACTGTGTTTCATGTGGGAAGATAATGAACGGCTGGTTGAGGGTGTGAAGAGACTGGCGGTTGTTATCAAAGCACTGCAAGACGGGGCTCAAGTATAGCTAAGCTAGAGACTCGGTATGCAAATTTCTCCTTATTATAACCTAACCTGAATAGACTAAGTCGGTCTGTATCGTGGTAACCTTTATATGCCGTGAACAACTCCCCCGTTCTTTTATCGTGATAAGGTGTAGATCCACTTGGGATGATCATGGGGTTGTGGGGCGCAACTATGTACTCCGACTTCCAAGGTTGGTAACGGAAGCGATCTAACCAATGGCCTGGACCTATCACGACGGGAAAGAAAATGAGAGGACATATAAGGTGCCACCGTAACCTTTCTGATTGACATATTCTCATCTTGCCGTTCCTTTGTCTAGTCTTTGATTTGCCTATCCAACGCATCCAAGATGGTTAGAATCAACGAATTCGCTGTGGAGCGGGTGAGTACCGTAGTCTGATACCTTAGTCTGAAATCCGAGCATCACTAACTCATCCTCATTCAGTGGATGGATCTTTATGAGAACGATGCCAAACACAATCTCGCAGAAACATGTTGTGCCTCGGTCTCTCTGAACGACCTGCGAACTTTCTCGGGTCAACAATCAGAGATCATAGATTATTCTCAAAAGCAGGTCTACGGTGCAATCCGAGGCTCCAAAGACCTGAGGAACAATATTGCAAAGCTCTACTCAACCGACAAGCACGGTTCGGTTTCTGCAGATAACATACTCGTCACAAACGGGGCAATCCAAGCCAACTTCCTCGCTCTATACACGAACGTTGGTAATGGGGACCATGTTATCTGCCATTACCCGACGTATCAGCAACTTTACTCCGTTCCCGAGTCTCTTGGTGCCGAGGTCAGTTTGTGGAAGACTGAGCTGGAAGCCGGTTGGCAGCTCGACTTGGCGGAACTGAAGTCGTTGATCAGGCCGAATACGAAGTTGATTATTGTCAAGTAAGGGTGCTTATCCTCGTCATTCTTGAGTTCGAATACTAATTAAAGTACAGCAATCCTCAGAATCCTACCGGCACCGTACTTTACCGTGAAGCGTTGCAGGAAATTGTCGATATTGCGCGTCAGCACGATATAATCATCCATTGCGATGAGGTCTATCGACCGCTCTTCCACTCGCTCCAAGCGGAGACTCCACGCTCTATATTAGACTTTGGTTACGACAAAACAATCGCCACAGGATCCATGTCCAAAGCCTTTAGCCTGGCAGGTATCCGACTGGGCTGGATAGCTTCAAAGAATCCCGAGATCATCGAATCCTGCGCCTCTGTGCGCGACTACACTCTGATCTCAGTTGGTCAGCTCGATGACAGCGTAGCCGCATATGCACTGTCCAGCCCTTGTGTGGACAACTTGCTTCAGCGCAACCTCCACCTTGCCAAACAGAATCTTGACGATCTGGAGGCCTTTGTCCGGGAGTTCGACCAGGTTGTGAGTTGGGTGCAACCGCAAGCTGGAACGACGGCGTTTCTCAAATTCGTCAAGGATGGGCGTCCTGTCGATGATGTCTTGTTTTGTCAACGACTTTTCGATGCGTCCGGGGTGATGCTGGTACCAGGAAGTCAATGTTTTGGTGAGGGACAAGATTACAGGGGATTTGTACGGGTCGGCTATGTCCCGGAGCGCCGGGCCATGGTGGATGGACTTGAGGCCCTTAAGAGGTTCATGAAGGATGAGTTTGAGGGTGTTCCAACCATGAGTTGAAGAGATCAATCTTTCCACATTACAGGACTCGGCAAATGTTCTAATTACATTATAATGTTCATCATTATGCACGGGTTAAAAGAGAACCAGCTCACATCCCAGCTGTGCAAAATAAGCATCCCACGGCAACGGGCTATTTGATGTCCAGAACTTGTCTAGCTGTTCCCTAGCTCGCGTGAAGTTGCCCATCCCGAAACTCTGCATGTTTCTCATCCGCTCTTGTATCATATCGCGCTCACTGCGGTCATCCGTTTCACAGCCGGCACTAAATATAGGCCAGAGGACGAGGACATTCAATGGCGAAAAGGGTGTAATCTTCCCGATGGCGTCGAGAATATTTTTGACGTCCGTTCTGACCTTGATGTCATGTTTTGGGAGCATTCGAACACGACGGTGGAGATGAAGTAGAGCTGCGTGGACGAAGGCATGGTGGGTGCTTCGCAGCTCAGCTGGACTAACACCACCGTATCGTGATACTGGATCAGGGACAAATCTGTCCACCAACGAGAGAATCTTCATTTCGAGTGAAGTCAAGTCGCCCAGGTCGGCATCATCGGCCTCGTCAAGATTTCTGCGACGAACAAGCTGCGAAATCTGGGTCATGATTGGGACCAACTCCAAGGAATAGCCACAAATATCATCGATATTACCACTCGGTATATCCGAAGCTCCGACCAACCCCCCATTATCGGGACCGTGAAGACACACCCCATCAAGTCCGGACAAAGCGGCCAAGATATCCATTGATCGAAACCATTTCACAAGGCATTTGACTAAAGGGTCCTTCATGGCCGAGGACTGCTTCTCGTTCTCCAAAAAGGTGACCAGAAGCTGGAATACTCCTCGGAGATGAGTTCGCCATGCATGCATGTTTCCATTACAGACATCATTTGTGCATAGAGCCATTGCCGTAGTGACTGACTGTGCCGTCAATGTCTGGTTGGTATCACAGAGTGACGTTCGAAGGCTAGATATGGCCAGATTTGTATATTTCAGACAGGTCACCTTCGGCCTTGGACCCGAGTCTTGAATGAGGCGACTGTGATGACTGCACGCGGAGGCCAAAAGTGCGTATAGAAGATGTGGTGTCTCCAGGGCAGCACTGATCACTCTTTGTAAGAAGAACTCTGGAGCAGCTGGAAACAGCATGTTGGCTGTCTGGGTGCTGAAGATATGCATGAGAAATTTGGATTCCTCGCAGACCAGGAATGGTGAATTATTAAGTTGAGGTTGATGCACCAAAGCATTTACGTCGACGGATCGCTTTAGAACATCTGAACTGATAGAATGCTCCGAGGTTCGACGCGAGACCCTTGGTGTTGCATATGGTTGGGCAATGATGCTCAGGTTGTAAGAACACTCCTTGGGAAATCGCTTGCAGCGTAAGCAGACCGGCTTCTGCAAGTCGCACTAGAAACAAAGTGTTAACTCTCGTCCCCTACTAGTGTATGGAAGGAGACATACTCTGACTTTCTTCCTGCGACACTCTGTGCAACCATCCCGCCTCCTTCTGCGGGTCGGGGAAGAATCAGATCCTTCTACAGATGATCGATTCGTTGGGGACATTGACATCCTTGGAGTATGCGCGAACCCTCCGAGGATGATCTCCTGCAGATGCAGCAAATGTGCGACACTGCGAGTCGCTCAAGTATTGAACAAGAGTCACGAGTAAATGGCATCCGATTCGCCATTTTGTCCGAGAGATCCACCGTTGAACCCCAATGCAGGCATTTATGCGATCCAGCCAATCACAGTCTAGAATTAGGACTGCACAAATGCTCTTGAGGTGAACTAAAATGAACGGAGATCCCTTTTTAATCGTTTGGGCCAGGTTAACCTCGCCCTCGCACTTGAAAAAATACTACCAAGACTACAATGGAGTAAAACGAATGTCTCAGAAGAATCGGATGTTCACTATACACAGGGCTTATGAGAGGCAAAGAAAGAGACAAAGGAGAAGGACAGGACATAATAGAACAACGCCATGAGAAGAAAACATGGAGAATTTGGTACACCCGGAGACCAGAGTTGAGATCTAGGGTTATCACGTAGAGGGATCATGGTTTCCCCTCCCCTGATTTTGAACCACCAAAATGGCACCAAGGCCGTCTATAAAGTGGCCATTTCAAGGATTTCTTCAAATTTTTTTGGAGCTTTTATTATTGCGTTGTAGAGGTGCCTTTACCGGTCGACCTCACCGAACACCAGATCCATGGTACCTAGAGAAGAGGAACGTTAGCGATGTCGGATGTCGCAGGACACGGAAATACTCACCGATGATAGCGACGGCGTCAGCGAGAAGGTGACCACGAGAGACCTGGTCGAAACCACCCAAGTGGGCGAAACCAGGAGCACGGATCTTGCAGCGGTAAGGACGCTCGCTGCCGTCACTGACCAGGAACACACCCATCTCACCCTTGGGAGCCTCAATGGCCGAGTAAGTCTCACCCGGAGGCACAGAGTAACCCTTGGTGAAGAGGAGGAAGTGGTGGATCAAAGCCTCCATGTTCTCCTTCATGGCGGCACGGGGAGGGGGTGAGATCTTGTAGTCCTCGACGCGGACGGGGCCGGCGGGCATCTTGTTCAGACACTGGTGAATGATGCGGAGGGACTGGCGGAACTCCTCCATACGGCAGAGGTAACGGTCGTAACAGTCGCCGTTGACACCAACGGGAACGTCGAACTCGACCTGGTCGTAGGCATCATAGGGCTGGGACTTGCGGATATCCCAGGGGACACCGGAGCCACGAAGCATGACACCGGTGAAACTCATGTTCAGGGCATCAGTGGCGTTGACCACTCCAACGCCCTGGGTTCTGGCCTTCCAGATACGGTTATCTGTGAGCAACTCCTCGGTCTCGTCGATGCGGTCACCGAACTGGGTGGCCCACTGGTAGATGTCGTCCAGGAGACCAATGGGCATATCCTGGGAGACACCACCGGGGCGGACGTAGGCGGCGTGGAGACGAGCACCAGAGACACGCTCGTAGAATTCCTGTGGAGCGAACAATGGGTCAGTATAATTCACAATTGCTGTTTTGCGCACTCTTTTCTAGCATCCATCGGATTGCCGGGTACTCACCATGAGCTTCTCACGCTCCTCGAAACCCCACAGGAAGGGAGTCAGGGCTCCAACATCCATTGCGTGGGAGAGGACGGACATGAGGTGGTTCAGGATACGGGTCATCTCGCCGAACAGGGTCCGGATCCACTTGGCACGATCGGGGATCTCGACGTTCAGGAGCTTCTCGACGGCCAGCGAAAAGCACTGCTCGTTGGTCATCATTGAAACGTAATCCAGACGATCGAAGTAAGGTAGGGCCTGCATGTAGGTCTTGTACTCGATCAACTTCTCGGTACCACGGTGAAGCAGACCGACGTGGGGATCGGCGCGAACGATTTCCTCGCCATTAAGCTCCAGAATCAGACGAAGCACACCGTGAGCAGCCGGATGCTGGGGACCGAAGTTAACGGTGTAGTGACGAATCTTGCGGTCAATGCCTTCGGCCTCGGATTCGAGGGCAGCGGCTTCTTGAGCGTCCGTGGTGGCCGGCTTGTTGGCAAGGTGGCTGAAGGACGGGTCGGTCGGAACCAATCGAGTGGCCTGGTAGCTGGCGGCCTCGGCATTGCTGCGGGGGACAGTGGTCGCTATGGAACGGGAGCGAGGCACGGATGTGTTGAGAAGAGCGGAGGGGCGGAGACAGAGCCTTTTGGGCGCATTGCCCGCCAGGCGAGCGAAGGAGGCGGCCATGGAGATTGGTGAGAGGAGAGGTCCAAGGAGAAGGAAGGAGGATAAAACCTCAGTCCAGGCGCATTCAATTGGAGGAAGGTGGGTGGGCTCTCGGCGGGAAAGGGTAGCCTGGTTCGAAAGCGAAGATGAGGTCGCGCTCCATTTTGGCATCAGTCACGTGCTTGAGCTGCCGGGTCGCAAGGTCATCAGCGGTTTTGTGATTGGCTGAAATGGTCGTCTATAACGTGCACATTAATATGGGAGCTATTCTTTTTTCGGTTTAGCTCGTTCACCATACGTGCGCGATTCCCACCCTACTCGGTCACAGAATAGATGGCCTTCTTTCTGCCTCAGGCGCCCAGAAAATACTTCGAGAAATTATTCTTATCGCCGATCCTCTTCAACCTTCCACCTTCCACCTTCCACCTTCTACCTCCAGCCAGCCCACCATGGCACCTCTTGTTCCATCGCAGGAGGAGCTGCAGCGTCGCCGTGTAGGTCTATACGTCTTCTTCCGGAATGTTCTTCACTGACAGATCGCAGATTATTGGCATCAACGCAGAAACTGTGACAAACATCCCCTCCACAGATTTCCCCGGTCATTGGCCCGGAGAGTCGCACGCATGGGCACTGGATGGGTTCAAGAGGGTATGTACCTGTTATAATACAAATTGAGCCCTAAAAAACACCCCATTCACACAAATCGCAACAGAACTTCAAAGTCGAGTACCACCGCAATGACCCGTACGAAGCCTCTTTCTCGCTGATCGGCCTCGACGCCGCGGTCGCGAATGCCTTCCGCCGCATCCTCATGGCCGAGATCCCGACTCTTGCCATCGAATATGTCTTCGTTCACAACAATACCTCCGTCATCCAAGATGAAGTGCTTGCGCAGCGTCTGGGTCTGATCCCGCTCAAGGGTTCTGTGGAGGGCATCAACTGGATGCATTGGTTCCGCAAGCCGTCGGAGGATGATGAGGGCTCGAGTGCCGAAGGCCCCAGCGATTATAACACCATTGTTTTGCACCTCGACGTTGAGTGCACCAAGAACCCCAACGCCGATGAGGATGAGCAGGATCCGCGCAAACTGTACAACAACGCTCACGTCTATGCCAAGGACATTTCTTTCCACCCGGTCGGTCGTCAGGAGCAGTTTTTCGTTGACGATGGTGCGATTCGCCCCGTGAACCCCGACATCCTCATCGCCAAGATGCGCCCCGGCCAGAAGATCGAGATGGAAATGCACTGTGTCAAAGGCATCGGTGCCGATCACGCCAAGTTCTCGCCCGTTGCGACCGCCACTTACCGTCTCCTACCGGATATCAAGATCGAGCGTCCCATCATTGGTGATGATGCGAAGAAGTTCGCCAAATGCTTCCCCAAAGGTGTCATTGGTCTTGAACCTGTCACTTCCGAAGAGGCTGCGCGCAGCGGAAGCGGATATGAGGGCCATGCCGGTGAGCAGAAGGCCGTTGTGAAGGATGCCTTCAACGACACCGTCAGCCGTGAGTGCCTGCGCCACGAAGAGTTCCAGGGCAAGGTCAAGCTGGGCCGTGTTCGGGATCACTTCATCTTCAACATTGAAAGCACTGGCCAATTTGAGAGCGACGTTCTCTTCCTGGAGGCCGTGAAGGTGATGAAGCTGAAGTGCGCCCGGTGGAAGCGTGGTCTGCATGATTTCATGGCGTAAAGCCATGGATCATCGCCGCGCTGGTTCCTTATATAATGCATTTGACTGGCGTTGGGAATTTTTTTGAGCTCCGTTTACGCTGTACATTTACGAAAAGTTCGGTCAAAAGTTGGCTTTACGAGGCCGGAGTCCGGATATTACACTTATTGTTAGAGCAAAGAAGGCCGGCAGCTATTCTTGGAATACTGGGAAATAAATGAAGCAGAGTATCATTCAAGTCATATCGTTGTAGGCCCTTTGAAAGTCCTATTTGTTGAAGATCACCTTGTACCGGAAGTCAATGGTGTAGGCCGGGTCACTCACAGCGACCTCTTCGCCATCTTCCAGCAGCTCGTGCAGCTTGAGCTTCAGGTTGGACCTAGTATGCTCCTCCAGCTGAGGTGGGAAGCGCTGGTAAAGAGTCTTCTCCTCAGTACGAAGACTGGGTTTTTTCAACTGCGCTTCGGCTCTCTCGCCGAGACTGTCAATGAAGTCGCCCAGGGTCATGTTCCGGTCCACGTTCATCTTTCTAGCGAGATTGCCGCACACGGGGCAATCGGGCTTCTTCTCCGCCTCGAACGTGTAGGTATAGACCCCTTCCTCGCCGGCATACATCATGTAGTTTTCGAGGTACGGGTTACAGGAAGTGGCGACCTTCAGCACCTCGGAAGTCGTAGACGCAGCGATCACGGCATTGGTAGATGCGATTGCCGGAATGATGTTCTTCACAACACCGTGGGTCATCTGGAAGGTCACTCCGTGGATGTGGAACTGCTGTGCCCGCTCCATGGCGGCATTGTATACCCATGAGATATGTTCCATGTCGTCGCTGTCAAAGGTATCATCCTTCCGCTTCTCCTGCCACGCGATCTGGTGAGCCCATTCAATGCAATGTTGAGGCTGGCGAGGAATGGTGGCAATAGTGCAGAGCGGTACTGCGGGTCTAGGAGCGTGCATGTCGAGTTGACACTCAATGCATGATGAGAGAGTGGGCAGAATCACACGAGCTTGACCCTTGAAACCTTTTTAACGGTCAGTTTCAACAGTTCGTAGAAAAAGCACGGTCAATAGATACCTTCGGTTCCACCATCGATCAGAGGCTTCAGACTCTCAGGGTTTTCCATGTCAACCATTCCGATCAGGGTAGAGTTAATCCAGCGACGAGCCTCGATGCTGTCAAGGCCGCAGATGACGATTTTGAACTGCATATAGTACTCCTCATCCTTATCCTGGATCTTGCCGACGAAGGGGGTGATCTTGACACCTTTGACCCGTCTTTCCACAAAAGCCGCGGCGACTTCGGCTTTGGGTTTGCCGATATCAGCTTGACGAAAGAGAAACTGGCGATTGAGATTGGAGATGTCAATAGTATCTGTCCGTGGGAGTTAGAGACGCTCTGTGACAATAGCATGGAGGAAAGCATACCCATATCAATGACATGAATATCTTTGAATCCTGACAGTGCAAGATTCTTCAAGATCTCACAGCCTAAGCCACCAGCTCCACTAAATAAACGTTAGTTGATCCGGAGTTGTAGAGATGACCATAATGGGTTGGCAAACATCACACTGGGTCCCACATTAGCACAAGTCGTGAGGCACATAACGAACGAACTAACAGAATTTTTGAAGACTGCAACGCAGTAATCGTCTCTTCTCCTGGAATCCAGTCTTCATCACAGTAGGGGCCGGCATTGGTCAGAACCTTATGAAGGTGCTTCCTGGGTGATGTGAGTAAACAATGAGACAAATGATCATCCGATACATCAAACCCACCATCGGTTCTGTTGAGAATTCGCATCTGTCAAGATCATTTTCAATGAAGTATGGCCGTTTCGGCTCGGCGATCCGCACAAATTGGTCTAGACGTCACCGCAAGTAGTCACCACGCCCGAGATAAACTCCTGGACATCAGCAGAACCTCGACTGGGATAACTCTGATCTTGCCTATAGAGAAATCTCAGCAAATTATATTCTCGCAACACTCCGTGAACAAAGTGATGTTGAGATGGCGGGGATGATGGAAGTCAACATGCGGCGTTCGTTTGGCGGGTGTTCCACGTGACCTGCCCCATACAAGCTCAGCGCAACCTGGGATCAAAACTAAGCTGCTCTTACATGCCAACACTTTCGACATGGACGGCCTTTTGACTGCGGTAAAGACTGTTAAGCGGGATTCCGGCTCCCCTTTGGTCGCTGCCGAGTCTCAGAGTCGCCATGATGGTCCCACAAGGCCTCCTCTCGATCTTGAGCAAAATATATCATCACAGCAAGCCATAGATGTGCTCAAGTCTCATCCTTCCCAGGAAGAGCTTTTAGCAGTTCTAGCTGCGCTTGACCCATTCAATGCATCCAGGAAGATCCAAAATATCGATATTCGAGTCCCGGGTCCTACAATCGCCCAGATCCTCCAGGTTTTAGTCAGCACCATTGTGCCGGCGCATTGGGCATCAGTGAATGCAAAGGAGAAGCGTGCGAAAGATGCAAAGGCTCGTGCTGCTTTGTTAAGATGCCTTAGCAGCGTGGCTGGTATCGGTTCCCTTGTGGCCCAGCTCCGATCTCTCATCGCAACCGCTCGGGCTGCGGCCCTGCAGACAGAAGGCTCGAGCAGCCCCATTGTCATTCGAGACGTGTTGTCTGTGATTGCGGCTTTGTTAGAGCCAAAGGATTTCCTATATCGTCTTTACACTGATACATCGTCTCTCTACGACAATCGGACTCGACGGCAAGTTGCCTGGAGAGAATTTGTCTCACTTGTGGCTGCTGGGAAAATTCTCTCGACGGCAGCAGAGGCATTTACAGTTTCCAAGGAAGCTGAGTTTCCATCTTCGATCACTTGGGTAGGCGACGGTCCTCGGTATGCATCGTGGCTAGGCAGCAATATTGCCCACATGGTTTCGAAGCTCAAAGCAGACAAAGAGGGAGATTGGAGCTCAGTCGCTTTGCTCGTGGGGAGAGCGCTAAGCCTGGGTTATTCTGGTATGTCTGCTCTTTTGTCATTATGATGAAATTCTAACTTTCTTGTAGATCAATTAGTTCGTGAGATTTATTCGGGTCTGCTTCTTGACCAGGCATGCTTAGGGCAATTTGGCTGTCTTCTTGATAGTCTCAGACAGCCAGAGCAAATTTCCATGATTGAGGCTATCTTCCGTGATGTTCAAAAAAATTACTTTCAGGATGATTTTGCTGGTACATTTAGTTCGCCAATCGAATCTCAGAGTGTCATCGAGGGAGTGGCGGCGCTATGTTCAGCTATTATTGGGGATCGTCCCCTTTTGAAGAGCCAGCTTTCAGAATGGCTTTCCAAGAGTCAAGGAGGGTCCATCCAGACAATAGGATTACGACGGGCTCTTTTGGCCACGTACAGTGATCGAAATGGTGAGTTTCCCGCGGACGGGTAGAAGTGCGAAGCTAACTATATACGCTAGATGAGCTAGGTTCTTTGCTCATGCGCAGTCTAGAGCAGTTCGGAGACAAATTCTGCATAAAACACGTTCCGAACGTCACACAGAACGGTGTGTAATCATGTAGCCTTGGTTTATGATTCAGCAGCTAACATGATACAGCCAATGCACAAATTATCCTTCTGGCAGCAGGTCGTCTGAACCACCTTGATTCGAATCAATTGCATGACATAGGGCGCACAGGAGCCTTTCTCAATGCTGTCTCCAACCGAATCGCGGCATCTTCAACAAGAGCCCGGTTCCTTGGCATGATTGTTGGTACCGGAATGTCAGAGCTCATAGAAGAGTCCGGCAAGGCGATGAAATTCGACCTCGAAGAGATGCGGAGTGAAGAAGCACTTTGGTATCTGAGTCTTATCAAAGTCTGTGATGAGCCTGGGTCACCCGAGTCTATCAAGTCATTGCAGCAAAAGCAGTCGGCGACACAACAGCCCCCTCAAGAAGCTCGCCCGTATCAATCTGATAAGCCAAAGGCGCGGTCCAGACGCCCCGAGACGAGCAAGATTGTTGCCATCGAAGAGATTGATGATAGTGGCGAGGAAACAGATGAGGATATGGATCTCGTTCCTTATGAGAAACCCGACGATGACGCAGAGGATGACGATGAGGATCCTACTCTTGTCCAACGAAACAAGCCAACAGCGCCTGTGTAAGTACCATCTGTTCGCTGCATACAAGTCCCTCTAACAGTCACCTAGATACATCCGTGACCTGATCATATACCTTCGGGACAGTGAGAATGTGGAGCGTCACCACCTCGCCATAACCACCGCCCCTTCTTTGATTCGGCGCAAGATAGGATTCGGCACTGAGCTTGCCGAGCAAATCGAGGAGCTAGCCCTCACCATTGTGGGCCTTCAAAATGACAACAGTCATCCGCAATTCCACGAATCTCGTCTCCAGAGTATGATTGCACTAATCGTCTCGCAGCCACTGAAGATGGGCCGCTGGTTTACTTCCGTCTTCTTCGACGGAGACATCTCTCAAGTTCAGCGATCTGCTGTCCTCACAGCCTTGGGTCTAAGTGCTCGTGAAGTCGCCGGGAACGGTGAATCCGATGCCAAAGCACTGGGTCTACCAGATTTAAAGGACACTTCGTTCCCGTCCAAACGGCTATCGCCTGCGTTGGAATCTATGTTCACTGGGGCTAACGAGTCTCCTATTGCAACACTCACCAGAGAAATGTCACGCACATCACTTCAGCCACTCGCAGCTGATGCGGCAGACTCGCTCACCGGTCCCAACGCTCTGAAAGTGCGCACCTTCTCGTCGCGCATGGAAGTCGAGAAGCAGCGCCAACAGCGTGAGGCTGAGAGGCAGAAGTTGGTTGTGAAGGATCTGTACAAGGTGCTCGCCGAGGGTTTCTTTTATCCGCTTCAAGGCCGGTTCGAGATCATGATGCTGCAGTTCTCTTCGTATGTCTTTTCTCCATTTTCATGAATTCTATGATATAGATCTGCTAACCGAGCTTGAAGATCATCCGCTCCCTCCTACAACCCTTTCTTCGTCCCGCACATCCTCGCCCTTTTCATCCAGACACTCTCCCTCATTCTCTCCACATCTGGACCTCATACACCTTACCTGCCAGCTCTGACTCAAGCGACCCTTTCCTTGCTTCTAGCACTCCACACAAGCCCAGTAGCAAGCGAACCGACAGTTACAGCAGCACTGTTGAATATTTTCCTCGCACTGGTGGACTTGAATATTGCCTCGGGATCAAATGGCGAAGAACGACTTGTCACCGAGCATGCAACTCAAGTCATCGAACTACGCGAGTGGGCTTCGGGTGTCTTCGACCGCATGCCAGCAGGTAAACCAACCCCTGGCAACCCTACTGATCCACAGGATCAGGTGCGAACGCTCGCTGCTGGCGTGATGGTTCGGCTTGGGGAAGTGATTGAGCGGTATCAAGGTCGGTTGATGGGCGTCAACTCTGGATTCAAATACTAGACCAAGAGCGGTTTGAGATAGAGCCATTATCTACGAAAATTTACGAGTGCGACCATGCATTGAGATATGGTATCATCGATTACTACCTAAGTAAACGCTAGACCCGAGATAAACATTACGCAGCTTTCGCAAAGCTGCCCTTTTCAATGGCAACGTCCATTATGCGATCGCCGCTGATCACATTTGTCGTACAGATAATAATCCGTCGGCGCGGTGCCTCCTGGGCAGCAATGAAGCGCAGCGCAGCAATCTCCGTAAAGGTAATACCTCCGAGGAAGAAGACATACACCGTCTTGGTAGCGGTATTTCCACTGAGGGTCTGACGGGCTCGCACAGCCTTATCGTCTCCTTTCTGGACAAGGCTACAGGTGGAGCCGCGGGCACTTTTGACGACATCCTCAAATCCGAGCCATCCGGGAGATGCTGTGCTAGCGTTGTTTACTGACGCGGCAGGGGACCCGCCCTTAATCAGGGAGAGGATGTAGGGTTTTTGCAGGACGCACTGGACAAGGCGCACACTGAGTGGAGCGAATCCACTGTAGACGTAAGAGATGTCGTTGGGGTCCTTCTCGCTGACCTCCTCAATTACCAGGCGCAAGTTCTTCCGTAGGTATCCGTAGTTGGTCTTTGTACCGGCTTGCGCACCGGACGTGGGGAGAAGCATAGTTGTAGCTGAGGACCGAGGCTGCAGGAGCTCCATCTTCTCCAAGGCCCAGAAGGTCAGCAGGTGCTGGTGGCCGTATGCCTGGACGACCTGTCTCTTGAAGTTCTCCAGGTCGCGTGGGCGGAGTCCGCCAGACATGCAGGACTCTAGGCACAGTAAACGAAGTACGCTTTTCAGCGGGACGTCTCGGGCAATGAGCTCCTCAATGGTCTCGTGTTGATATGTGGGATCGGCGCCTGCGGCATTATTCTGCTGGACTTCCAACACCTTCCGGAAGGTCTCGGAGCGGGTGAGTCTCATAATCTCCTCTGCGAGATTCGTGTGGATCCGAAGACTCTGGTGTTCCAATTGATAAGTCGGTAGTTTGTTCACGAAATCCCGAAGCTCGTTTGTGGTCTTGGCAGAGTGACGGGTTTCGTATTCATTTTCCAAGCGGCGAGCCACCTTGTTCAAGATATCACCCACAATGGCAAAGTTTGCATCTCGGAGCTGATTGAATAATTGATCGGACGCATCCAGCTGGATTTTTCTTTTCAGTCCCTGCTTGGCCTGCTGGGGTGTCTTGGATGACTCCTGAGACTGCGGTGCAGGCGCCTGTCCCACAATGCTGGTATCAACGTCGGCCTGGTTATTCTTGATGCCGACGTACTCATCAATCAGACCTTCGTAGGTTAGTTGCGTCAGGAGCGGAGTACCAAAATCAACGTCGCGGTCGATAATGATCAGGTTTTCTGTGTCTGCACTCGGGAGAAGGCCTCGAGCGGACGGGTCTGCAAGGCCAGAGCTCTCTTCGGCGTCGAGCTCTTTTCGCATCCGCAGCAAAAGATCAGCCAGACGGCGTGCATTGTCGCCCTTACCGACGATTCGAGGGAAATAGCCATGCTTCTGTTGGATGCCCATCAGAGCTTTGGCAGCATGGAAAATGCATCCCGGGTCCTTGTTCTAGGCGGTGTCAATACAGCGGCAGCTGCCACCATAGGGTGAACCTACCAGGTACAAATCACTGAAAGCATCATCCAGCTCTAATGATAGAATGTCCTGTTCCAGTGGCAAGAAGTAGAGTGGAAACTCGGCGATGTTGACATCGCCGATGATGCCGGCCTCTTCCAGCACGGCATTGCTAATGAGGGTTCGCCGGGGAGCGAAAAGGATGGAGAATTCATGTTCAACATTTCCATTGTTCTGTAGACGTTTGATTTGTTCTATGGTACTTGAATGTCAGCTCATACTGATAGCGATCAAACGAACGGTGACGGGAATGAAAGCCAGATAAAAGAGCTTGGACAATATAGGGATCTTTTGACTGATTACGTAGAGTAGGAAGACGTCTGCGTAATCTACTGATGTTGTCCCAAGGGCAATTGCCCAAGTCTACGATAGGCAGCAACGCTGAGAGGCGAATGGAGACACGACCTACCAGCCACCGTGCGCACATGCTGCGCCTTCTCGCCACGAACGAGAAAGACGACATTGCGCTGGGAGGAGTCGATGTTTGCATTCTCCAGCAGAAACACGCGGTCTACACCGTATTCCTGAAGCACGGAGAACTTGACGAACAAGCCGACCGGACCCGCGAGCTCCTGGCTGATGACGAGGTTCTTCTTGCCCCTGGCCTGCACACGGCATTAGAGGAGGCTTGGGGGTAGAGTAGCATAGGTACTCACGCCTTCGAGCAGGGCGAGCAGGTCTCTGCGAGCCTTGTCACGGCAGTGATCTGCATCTCCCAAGGGCGCCATCATGCCCGAGGAAAAGGAAAGAAGAGAAAAGGTGGCAGTGGCAGTGGCAGGCAGAAGAAGTCGCCAAAAATAAACGAAGGTCACTTTGCCGTTTCGGGCTTAGCGCAGTGGCTGAGTCATTCTGTATCTTTGCCGTTCGGGTGTGGTCACACCGTGCCATCGGCCCGCCTTGAATATTTGTAACTCTCGTCATCTGCATACCATTGTAACCATCGGTCTCGACTCGTAAAAGCTCCCCTGAGCGCATCAAATTCATCCGAAACATCTTCTCCTCTACTTCTTCCCCCCCCCCCTCTATTAATATCGCTTGTTCGTGTCTTCCAATTTCTCAAACGACTCTCTTCCCGTCTGACCCCATAACTACACTCATAATGGGCCGGTTTGGATTCAAGAAATCCGATAGCGATGACGAGGACAGCAACCGCCGGGGCCTGTTCGGCTCGCGAAAGAAGGACAAGAGCCCTCAGCCTCCAGCGAATCCCTACGCCCAGCCAATCCCTACGGACCCCTACACCAGAGCCAAGATGAATATCGGTGTAGCTCCTCTCCCTCCATCCGAGCAGGGCGGGATGGGCTCCCCCGCCCCCGCAGGAGGACCCCACGCAATCCCATCCGACAACAAATACTCCGGCTACACTCCCAATCGCTACGGCAATCAGGGTGGATACGGCAGTGACCGCTTCGGCGGTGCGAGCCCGGGCGCTGGCGCCGGGCCGGCATCTCGGTACGGTTCCGGTGGCTATGGAGGATTGGGCAGCACCGACCCAAATGACCCCAGTGCTGCGGATGCCGCTCGCAACGAACTCTTCGGTGGCGCCAGAGACCGCAAGCAGACTGGTCCTCCTGGAGCCGCCCCGCCACCCTACAGCGAAGATGGGCTCAATTACGGTGGCGGCAGCAACGAATACAGTATGGCGACCTTCCAGGACCGACAGCTTACGGCGGAGGAAGAGGAGGAAGAGAGCATTCAGGCAGTCAAGCAGGAAATGCGTTTCGTAAAGCAGGGAGATGTTGCCTCGACACGGAATGCCCTTCGCGTTGCAGCACAGGCAGAGGAAACCGGTCGCTCTACACTGGCTCGCCTGGGTGCGCAGGGTGAGGACGTTCACAATGCCGAGAAGAGTTTGGACATGGCCACCATCGAGGGACGTATTGCCCAAGAGAAGGCGCGTGAATTGAAGACACTCAACAAGAGCATGTTCGCCGTCCACGTGGCCAACCCATTCACCAGTGCCTCGCGCCGACGAGAACGTGATGAGCGGATCCTCAATACTCACCGAGAGGAGCGTGATCTCCGCGACGGTACCCGGGCTGAAGCACACCAGACCAATTCCCGTATGGAACGAGTCTTCCGCGACATCGATCGGGAGGCTACTAAGCAGGGCAAGGGCAAGAAGGCCAATGTGACCGAGCGCGCCAAGTACCAATTTGAGGCCGACAGCGAGGACGAGGCGATGGAGGACGAGATCGAACAAAACTTGGATCTTCTCGGTGGTGCCGCTGGCCGGCTCAACGGTCTCGCCAAAGCCACCGGCAAGGAGCTCGATGAGCAGAACAGACATCTGGAGCGCATCACGGGCAAGGTCAGTATCGGATCTTTCGGCTGTTCTGAGTTTATGCTAACGTTATCTGCAGAGCGACTTTGTCGACGACCAGCTTGCCATGAACCGGGCCAAGCTGGACCGCATTCACTAAGCCCTTTACGGCTGGAGTTGGGATATGCCTGGTGCTATGCCACTCGATAATCATCAATTTGTCTGAGCCTTTCCTTCATTAATAATCATTACCGGCGTTGGCCTTTGCTTCCTGCATCTTATGCCGTCTCGTTGGCAAAATCTTGAACGGGCAATTTAGACTACCGATTTAGTATCATAATTGCATTCTATTCTCTCGGCCGTGGTTGTTGACTTATTAGAGACTGTTGTAGCTCTGTAGATCGAGCCGGAGGGTTCTTTATCTTTAGGTATCTTATCGATATCCCTGTTGTCGCAGATCTCAACTTGGCATTAACTTCTTCCAACATGCACAGCCTACGCCTATTATCAAAAAGCCCGGTGGCGGTTGGCATTCTTTACAGCCGGGCCAAGGAGATATTGCAAATGGGCCTCAATACTCCATTCTCTTAGTCTTCCTAAATCTCTTCCTAGGTATTTCTTCAAACGTCTCTCTAGACATCTTTTTACTCCATTTTCCAAGGTATCCTTCTAAACGTCTCTTTGAAAACGGCCGGACAGATAGTTATGAGCGCCTAAATAGGCACTCCTACAGTAACTCTTGGTCCGGCTGTAGTGATAATCAGGCTTGGCATTTTGAAAGCAACCGACCTTCTTTACACCGTGCGCATTTTTAAAACTACCGTCCCCGCATATGCGGAGTGTGGGGATGCACCTCGGAGACTCACTCTCCGAACCCAACTATACACGAACAGATCAAGCTATATCAACTAGCAGCTCCTCACCCTCCAAAGCAAACCTCTTCGCCCGACATCTCAATCTCGTTACATTACATCTACACCATCACCCGCAACGCCCACAATGTCGCCACCGCCATCAAACTGCGACGTCCTCGTCATAGGCAGCGGCAACGCAGGCTTCTCCGCCGCACTCTCGGCAGCGCAAACAAACCCAAGCGCGCATGTAGTCCTCATCGACAAATGCCCCGCCAGCTGGGCCGGCGGCAACACCTACTTCACGGCGGGAGCCTTTCGCACCGCGCACAACGGGCTCGCCGACCTCCTCCCGCTGGTCAATAACACGCCGCCGGAAAAGGCCGCACACATCGACATGCCCGTCTACTCGGAGAGAGACTTCACGCATGACCTAAATCGCATGACGGGCGGGCGTACCGATCCCGCGCTAGCGAAGGTCCTAGTCCAAGACTCTCGCGAGGCTATCGGCTGGCTTGCACGGAACGGCGTGCGCTTCCAGCTGTCATTCAATCGACAGGCGTACGAAGTCAACGGTCGACTTAAGTTCTGGGGCGGACTTGCGCTGAAAACCGAAGATGGAGGAAAGGGCCTCGTCGAAGACCATCTCCGCGCAGCGCAGAAGCACGGCGTACAAGTGTTCTTCGACACGGCAGCCACGGCTCTACTCACAGACCCGCAGGGCGCTATAACGGGCGTCGACGTGGTCTACCGTCCGAGCCAGAAACGAACCATCACCGCAGGCGCAGTAATCCTCGCAGCCGGCGGCTTCGAAGCAAACCCGCAACTCCGAGCCCAATACCTCGGACCGGGCTGGGATGCTGCGCACGTCCGAGGAACACCGTATAACACAGGCGACGTACTGCACATCGCACAACGGGACGTATCTGCCAAGACGGCGGGCAACTGGTCCGGCTGCCACAGTGTCGCGTGGGATGCGGATTCGCCTGCCCATGTCGGGGACCGGGGTGTATCGAACGAGTTCACCAAGTCCGGCTACCCGCTCGGGATCATGGTGAACCGGGACGGGGAGCGGTTTGTGAACGAGGGGTCTGATATGCGGAACTATACGTATGCGATGATCGGGAGGCGGATTCTGGCGCAGCCGGGCCAGGTTGCGTTTCAGCTTTGGGATGCGAAGACGACGGACTGGTTGAGGGGTGAGGAGTATAGGGCCGAGATTACGAGGCATTTGAAGGGGGATAGCCTGGAGGAACTTGCGGCTGCCTGTGCCGAAGTTGGATTGGTTAATAAGGAGCGGTTTTTGGCTACGGTGGAGGAGTATAACAAGTCCGTGAGGCCGGGGAAATGGGATCCTGCGGTGAAGGATGGTTTATCTACTCATGGGCTGAGTATCCCAAAGTCCAATTGGGCTTTGCCGATTGACAAGGCACCGTTCCTGGCGGTTCGCGTTACTTCTGGTATTACGTTCACGTTTGGTGGCTTGGCTGTGAACCCCGAGACGGCAGCAGTCATTTCTGAAACTACCGGGGCTGAGGTTCCGGGGTTGTACTGTGTCGGGGAGATGCTTGGTGGTATCTTCTATGACAACTATCCCGGTGGAAGCGGGCTGACATCCGGTACTGTCTTCGGTCGTCGAGCTGGACGAGCTGCCGCTGAGGGTGTCGGTGCGAGAGCTCGGCTTTGATGAGGCATAGTACACAGTCTACGAGTTAGGCTACTACGGTGGAAAGAAACTCGGTGTATTCACAGAAGCGGGATTAGACAATTATCTTTTAACTATAGCGATATAGCGACTGTAGAGCGTATGGAACACTGGCAGGCAATCGTAGCCAACCCCAGGCTCGCCGTTGATAAGTAGAACGCTTTCGCACCAATGCCGCGGGTATCACATCAACACCATTCCCATACTGCACGATACGCGCAATTGTTGAAACACAGCAGACCCGGTCGAAGCAGAGGGCAAACCTCGAAACAAAACAGAAAAAAGCCAACCGGGAAAGAGAGATAAAGTCCATTCGATCAAAGCGGGAAGAAAGTAAAAAGCTTGAGAAAAGGTATCTAAACCATGCAGAGGCATATGCAGGGTATAGAATATTAGAATAGAAGAGACAAATGCCTGCTGCGAAAGGGCAAATGAGAAGAGAAAAAGGGATCCCAGAAATGAAAAAAGGAAAAGAAAAAGCATCGCATCATCACAAGCCCATTGGTATCGAGAAAAGCACAAGAAGACTCCCAGGTCTAGCGAAAGAATAAGAAATGAAAATGAGAAAATAAACCAGGAACGCAAACCAGCCGGTACCTCTATGGTCGTAACGTGGGAATAAAGGGGAAAGTGGAAAAAAAGGATCAAGGAAGCTCTTTCTTCCCTGCTTGTACCGAATCCGCTGGATCCCACAGACTGCCGAAGATGAAAGAGGATTCCCAGGTGAGTGGGTTGGCAGAAGCGAGAAAACGAGGAACAGGATAGAATCCATGTTGTTGTACAAGGAGGAATAGCCAGAGCAATGTCGTCCAACACAGTTGGCTGGCCTAGCTCGGGAGACGGGTCTGTGGGTGGGATATCGGGCGCGTCAACGCACGCACAGCTGGGAAGAGAAGAGGGCTCGAAATATACGAGCGAGAAGGGAAAGCATTCATGCGAGTTGGATTTACTCGTCCTCGTCGGGAGAGTCACCATCCTTCTCGCCCTTGTGGACTTTCTTGTGTCGGCGCAAGTTGGAAACCACGGAGAAGTGTCGCCCGCAACCTTCCACGTCACATGCGAATGCTGTTCGTATGTCAGTACTGATGTTCTCGATTCTGGGGGGTGGGTGGCAAACTCACGCTTCTCGCCAGTGTGGCTATACATATGTGTCTGCAGAGAAGAGGGACGAGTGAAGCGCTTGTCGCACACCTTGCACTTGTGCTTCTTCTGCGTGTTGGAGGGCATCTTCGAGCTGAACTGGCTCATCATAGACTGAGGGCCCGGAGGCGCACTACCGGCCAAAAGGCTGGCAGGTCTAGGGAGAGTTCGCGACTCATAAGACTCGGATGTCGTCGAGCTGTAGTCGGTCACGGAGGAGTCGACGGAGCCCACCGAGGCACTATAGTAGGGGTAGTTGCCGCCGGAGGAGATGGACGAGGCAGAGCTGTGAGTAGAAGGGAAGCCATAGGAGTCGGCTGAGCCCCTCGCGCCGCGAGGGCCGTAAATGTTACGAGGAGTCAGGTCCTGGCTGAGCGCCACCATTCCGCGGCTGGCGTCGAGCGCGTCGCCGAAAGTGGGCGCTGGCGCGGGTGCTGTAGAGGCCACACGAGCGTCTCTGTTGCAATTTCTCGCGTTAAAAACAAGCCACTGGCATCGGAACGTAGGATTCACTTACGAATGCGAAATGCGACGGGCGTCCTGGGGCTGGGACGGGTGAATCGGGGTGTAGCTAACCGGCGCATAGGTGGCAGGCGCGAAGCTGCTCATGGGGGGCGCGGTGGAATAGGTCGGGGGCTGCTCGAAGCCGGTGCGCGGTACCTCGTGTTGCATTCCCATCACTTCGGGGCCGTAGCCGGTAGTCGTGTAGTTGCTGCCGGGCACCAGTGAGGGCGCGGACACGGGCATACTGGGGTAGGGCATGGACATGGCGGCGGTACGGCCGACCTCCTCCTTGGAGTTGATAGGGAGGGTACTGTTGCCCATGGAGGTTGCGTAGACCGGAGGTGTCGAGTGCGACGAGGTGTGTGCGGCCCAAGGGTCTGTGAATTGCGGCGGATTGTGGTGATAGACATTGTCGAAGCTCATGCCGCCATACGGACGGTTCTGATTCTCCATTACCATCGTCATGGAGTCGTGGGCGCGAAGCGCGACGTCGCGAATCGATCGCGCGCAAGTGGAAGATCTCGCTCTTGTTTCCCTCGTGTGAGCGAGGGATGGGAAGGTAGACTGATCGTCTGTTGTTGATCCGGGGGAAGTATAGAGAGGTGAAAAGAGAAAGTGATAAGCCCGAAGATCCCTTCAATAATTTTTAATTTCAGCAGGTGAAGAGAAACACAGTCCGGGGAAAGGGGATCGGCGAAGCTTAAGAAGGGACAAACACTACTGAGGCACGATACTCCAGCGGCACGTCGTCAGTGGCACTGGAGACGGTGCAGATCGCTGGTTCCAATACTGTAACGTTACCCTTTTTTTAATTATTTTTTTTCCTTTTTTTTTTTTCCTATTTTCCTTTCCCTTTTTTTCTTTTTTTTTTTTTCCCCTAAATCTCAAGTTATTCGGATTCTTATTTTTATCTTGCAGCATTGGAGGCATTGCTTAGTACAAAAGTGATCCTCCTAACGGGACCCAGTTCCTCGGACCTTCTGACTTTATCCCTATTATTCGATTTCCGAACTATAGATGACATTCGGGAACTATCGAGGTTTAATTGTCAAATGGTGATTTAAGCTAAGGAGTGGAAGATCTGGAGAAATCAAAGATTAGAGGCGCTGCAAATATGTCCCAACCACCCGTATGCGAGGTATTCGGTCGGGAGTGAAGGACTCCGTTATCGGAAACGGAACAGGGGTGATGGCAAAGTGCCAAAAAGGCAATTTTGGATGAGGGAAATCATGGGAACCAAAAAGCAGTCGCTGACCTCACTCAAAAGGGGAGGGGGAAGTGGAGGGGAGTGGGCAAGTGTAGCGGGCTAAAGGTAAAGGGGAGCAAGACTATTTGGTAAGGGAATGTCCAGCACGAGAGGGCAACCGATAACTGGCCCAGCCGTGCCGTGTCTGAGCTACGCTATTCCCGACAGGGAAATTATGGCAAGGGACGCCAAAGAATAAACTCACGATGCAGCGACCAAGGTTCGCCCTGAGTGTGTTTCAAGGTAGCGGGGAAGGCGATCCCATACGTCAAAAGCCCATCCCCGGTACCCGGTCAGGCTTTGAATCATGTCCCGGTCCTCTCGATTCCACCGTGCCCTGTTTCGGGATATCATTTCCATCGCAGAGTTGTATTCCACAGACGCGAAACTCCCCAACTCGCATGACAGGGTGAACAGGAGTCGGTGTTTGCTCCGGGCCATGGCACCCATAGCAAACCCAAATGTGGGAGGGGCCCACGGGGACAGTTTGGGTCGCTCATTATTGGTACGCCGGACTCGGAGGCAAAGAAAATAAAATTGGAACTAAAAAGGTGACGATTCACACGCAGGGCTTTCAGCCATGTATGTGGGCGTGGGAATCAGTGGAAATCAGAGAAAGAGGGGGCCTTTGACACGGGCCAAAACTGGTTAGCGTGGGGAGGACCTTACTTCAGATGTAAAGCCCCGATCGGAATTTATCGAATCAATAGCCTCGAGCATTATTGACGCCTGCATTCTCCTCTCTCCTCTTGACGGGTAGGAATTCGTCAGGGCTCCAAAAATGCCCAGATGCACCTGATGACGTTGCTTCCCGCACCACTCGAGTGCGGAGGATGTACAAACTTCGCAGGATACTTGGACTTGCTTCGGCTAAGATTGGGGAGACCTTTTCCGTACAAATAATGCGATGGCGATGACGGAATGCCGTGTTTTTTTTTTTTTTTCTTTTTCCACCTGCAGGACGGCTCGGGTCCCAGCCTGAACCCTTTTCCGCCGTGCGACCTGTATCACCGTGCGAGTCATTGACTCGTATATGACCTCGCCATGGGGGCCAGTGCCTATGTCAGAGACCGGACCAGCATATCCCGCCATGGGGACGTTAGCGGCGCGGCTCCTGCAAATAGCGCGGCAGATGCGACCGGGTCTGAATCGGACGCATCACATCTGCCGATTTCACGGTGGAGATGGGCCGGGGCAATGGTGAAGCCAGGATTCCCCGAGATGGTGTAAACTCGCCGACGACAGTATACCAAGCCTCCCTGAATCACAAGGATCTGACCCAAGCTGAGTAGCCGAGGGAGGCTGAAAGATAGACCCCCCCTCTCTTTTGATATTAACTTTGAACCATACTTTAATTATCCCGGGTGGTCGGGAGAAGGGAGTTCCCTGAGTTACTAGAGTTCCTGCTAGGGACTATCATGGTTCCCGGACGGCCGTTCACCAAAAAGCCACCGCCACTGCGGAGAGCTATCGGAAATCACCCTGAGCGGGAACCATGGACGGAACCAGACCATCTGGTTTTTCATCTTGCTTTTCCTCTTCCGACGCGGTACTGCGTGATCACATTGGCCTCTCCGCATTCTCGATCAACCAGGGCAACGCCACCGGCGTCCCATGGTCACCGTAGTTTTCCAGAAAAACAAGCTCGACATTGAGGCCCTTGGACACTGGAACCCGAGATACGAACCATATAGCCAGTCGCCGGATGCGGAAACCAACGGCGTTTCCACGGATCGACAAGCGTGCCTCGGTGAGTAGCCGTGGGTCCGCGAATGCCGGACGCTATTGAGTTTGGATTGGAGTAGCTCGTCCTACATATGTATCTACACTTCGGTACGGAGTAGGTTACTCCAACCATCGCATTTCGTTTCAGGTGCTTGTTCGGGAGCGTCATCACGGACTTGGAAACCGGGTCCGTCAACTCATTTCGGAGTCGCTCCCGTCGGGTACTAGGGGCCGTGGAAATCCACTCGGACTTGCTACGTCTGGAGAGGACCCTTCCGCATTGAACAGTTCAGGAGCCGATGGAGTCGTGGGCAACTCGACTCCATGCGCGGACTGAGCAAAACAAGCACTGCGCTGGGCTTTAGTCTGAGCGCCTCCCCCAGCCCATGCCGTGTCTGGCCCGTCTCACCGGCCTCGATACTATTGCATCATTGCATCATGGGCTCGACACGATGCCGCGTTGCCCTGTGCGGGCACGGAGGGTCCAATAGTAAGGTCGACGCTTGGGACCATTGCTCCGCGGTGTCAACCGGGAAGCCACTATCTCTAACGAGGCACTGGGGAAAGTCTCATGATTTTTCTTTCCACTCCGTAGGAACCAAACCTAGATCTGACCAGGGAAACGGAGTGTGCCGGATGAGCAGAGGGAGATCGAGAGTCCACAAAGTGTATATCTCCACCGCGACAGGATAGGAGGCCCAAGCTTATAACACGGCACGAGTGGAGCAGTGCATGAAGGAGGCAGCACACACGACGCCATCTCCGCTGACCGCTTTTCGCCAGGCCTGGCTGGGACCGGCGCAGAACAGCGCAGTCTGTAACACGGCTCGCCTTTTGGCGCCATGGCCATGACGCGTGTTGACACCTCTCTCGTGGACTCTCCCAAAAGGGTAGCCCCAATCCCTGCTCGGCCTGCGATTCGGCAAACTCTCCATTTTCCCGAAGATGGCGCTGAAAATTGAGGGGAGCAATGATGCAAAGGGCGGTCAACCTGCGCACAGAGGCACGCTGAAATGTCGGCGAAATACACGGACCGCCATTCTATTCATTCTCTTCGAGCCGGATGCAAGAATGAAGTACTCTGTATATGCATGTCCAAAAACGGGCAGACGGACGATGTACAACAACCCTCTCCGGGATAGGCGATCACACGTTGATGACATCGACGATCCGAAAGAGATCACCAGGAACCAAGCCTACAGTAGAAACAAACCATCCTGACCGGCTGTCATCTGCACGGGGCTCCGATCTTGGCGGTGCCCACACGGCAGATCGTCGGCGAGATTGTCCTCTAAATTCAAGGTTGTCTTTGTCTCATGTGCGGCGCACATCACCGTTTGGACTCGACTCTGTCCAGTCCGTCGTTGCAATTCGCATTGAATTGTTCGGGTACAGTACGTCGTCCGCATCATTCCTTTTTCCGCAGAAGCACGACCGGTTTTCTATACATAGAACAAACCCCAACACCCGGTCAGCAGAACCAGATTTTGCCATCGAACAACCCTTGGCCACCGCGGGAAAAACCATGATCAAAAGACCGGATAATTTGGCTGAACGAGAGACTCCATTCTGCATCCACCACGGCTTGAAAACAAGGATAACGGGGCTACTGGCTTCTCAAAATGGTCTGTGGACAAGCGCTGATTGGGTGTGCGGGTGTCTCCCGTACACCCGATATCGGACGCCCTCCGCAGGGGTTTATCCGTTCAGTTCAACTGGAGCCGGGCGCACGGTTCCACGTCCGCATTTTTGTGCAGACCCCAACCCGGTAATCGCCGCACAAGTATGTGCAGGTACTCCACCTGGAGACGGCAGATAGTCGATAGCCGAGCTTGGCACCTCGGGATCGACCAATAGTACATGATAGAGTTGAGGGCCCCACCAGGAGCTGACGCGTGCTTGTCCCGCGAAGGGTTGTCTTGGTCAACGTGGTATGGGAGGGCCCTGAACACCTGCGAACTATGGAATGGTTCCTGTGTTCGACCAGACCGGGTGTATGTTTGGTTTGATATTTATATCTCGACCTTTCGGGATCCTTTCGACCATCTAAATCCTCACGCTACCGTACGGTCTCCCGGGTTAGGGCGAGGGAGCGAGTAGATGAAGCCATTCTCGATTTAGCAATGACGTGATGGAACTCCCCGCAAAAGCCCGTTGGCCTGGTCCCCTAAGGGCTAGTATGAATACAAGGGCATGATCCCTGCGTGCGATCCTGGCCGACTCCACCGCGCTAACGACACTGCCACCTTCAGCGTCGACGCTAAAACCACCTGAAACGCACCGGTGCAGGTGGATCGTAAGCTCCCTCCGTACCATCGGATTTCCTCTGGCTCTGACTGGCCGCCCTCCGTCCACCCCCAATCGTTCAAGATCGTGGCCGGCGAGTTCTAACCCTCCTGAGAAACTCGTGCTGGCCTTCGTGTCTTTTCCAGAATCCCCGAATCACGCGCTAGCCTACCGCTGCTAGCCACTGAACGCAATTTCCCCTGTTCCCTCCCCCCCCCCCCAAATTACGTACGGCCTCGATGTGACCCGAACCGGTTTACCAACGGAGAACCTCGGACTTGTCGCGGTATACCAGACACGTCGACGCTGAACCTGAGGGGGGGTGGTTTTCTGGTGGCTGCTTTGGCACACCCCGCCACCAAACCTTGCGGACCACAATCCGCTGCTTCCAGTTGGACGTGAGGCTTCCATTCTCCGCACAGTTTTGCAAAGTTACGGTGTGCGCTGTTCATCCACAACCGCGTTAACCCTCCATATCTCTCTCTCGCTCTTTACATGCACCCTGCTAGTTCACGTCCCGCAAGCTGCCCCTGCTCACTGACGCACTTGCAGAAAGGTGGAGCGTAATCTATTGCTTGGCTTATGTCACTCGGGGGCCGGACTTGCCAAGTAGGAAGTGTCAAGAGCATTTGGATGTTGGATGTTGACATCTGCGGGAAGCGCGAGGGCGATCCACCCCTCGCTCCTCGGGCTGCAGGGTCTTGGTCCTGGGTCCCTTGCAAAGCATCTGGCGGATTTCTGTTGCAGCTGAGCACTGTCCGCCGTCCGCCGTCCGCTGTCCACTTCGTAGTTGACTCCCCGACCCCCGATCCCTGTCCTGAAATTCCCATGATTGGCCCTGCGGGTTCGTCGTTTCCGACCATCTCACATGAATCCGCGGTATCTCGCATAGAGCTTGACAGGTACACCCGTATACGCGGCCTGACGTCTACGACCCTCGTCACCCCCACGACTTTCGATTGTACGCATTTGCAAAAAAGCCCACCCCCCATAGAGCACCGGCACACTCTCTATATGAGTGGAGCCCGCATTTCGGCGTCCATTTCCCTGCATGTGCCACCGTGCCACCGACGCCTCCACGATCTCAGGATCTATGAACCTCACCTGGGATCCACAGTCCTTGCAGCCCAAAAAGCCCATTTCCTTTCCCGGGAGCCACACCTCAGCCGTGTCCGCCGCCACTGCCCAAACTATAAGCTACAGTAATTAAACAAAAAAGAAAACAATGTAGAGAAATTAAAACTAAAAGAAGCCAAACCCAAAACTCTAAACCTTGATCCCGAACGGGACAGTAGACCCTGAAAACAGGGGCCAGGTGGTGGAGGGGGGGATGGAAGGGACCCAGTAGAAAGCCGCGTAACGACCCCCTTATCTCAGGGTCCGTGGGTATCTTTCTCCGAGTACTGTATGGTGTGTATCCCAGGTAATCCCGAGTTGGAGATGGTACCTGGTACCGAACTACACAGATCCTCATTCCCCGGTTCAGCAAAGCGCATAGGGGTTCCTCTTTGGAACTATTTCAGGGGGAGGCTGTGTAGTTTAATGAGCTCTACATACTCTGCTACCGGGGCGCGGGATCTGGAATCCGTTTCGATGGTAAAACCATCTCCCGGTCTATACAATCCTCACCACCCCGGTGCCTACCATGCAGGGCAATGCTTCCCCGCGCAGATGACTGGGAGAAAAGGATCGAAAATGTCGAAGCACAGACGTAGAGTATCTAGGTAAGGAAATCAAATAAAAGAGAAAAAAAGGAAAAAAGAAAAAAGAAAAAAAAGAAAAAAAAAAAAAAGGGTCTCGTCAGGGAATCATCCATTGGCTGGAAGTCTAGTTCAGGGTAGAATTTTCGCGCAGAGATTCCCCACAGCCAAGAGGCGCGCCTGACGTCTTCGCGATGGAGCCCTGGAGAGCTTACGCGGCCACTTCCTGCGCCAAGCCTTCTCACGGCAAGCTTAGGCATTTGGCGCCTCTTGGCACTGGCTGCCCCCAACTATGTGGATGTGGTGGATGTGGTGGATGAACTGCCTCCAGTATTGGACCCCTTGTGATTACGCTGTCCCATTGACTACTGTATTTTGGCCCCGGTGGCAAATGTGTCGGAAAGATGGATGGCGAAAAGGGGGAGAGCCTATGTCCCCCCTCCTCGGGCCGTGGATGAGGTGCGCTCGCTGTTTCTAAGGTTTGGTCGTGCTTTGCCTGCTATACTGCCTGCCGCTATACCGTAGTTTGTATATTTTCGTTATCCCGGGACCGGGTCTGCAGAGGGACCCCAGGCTGTTGCTTTCCCGGGGAGGATAGTCGTGATTGACATTGATGAGCGATCACTGCCCGATCGCCCTCTGTCACCATGCTCGGCCGTCGATTGTACCGGGGTCTGGAGGGTCAGGAACGGTCGCGATCGACTCTAAGTCAGGTACATAAAGTATATCGAGTCATTTCGATTCGATTGTAGTCCGAATATGTTTGATGCGACAGGTTAATTGCTTTAAAAGTAAATGTGGCGCTTTTATGTTCTTAATATGGATCTGTCAACGCGGTACAATATATCTCTGGCGGATACATATTGGGCGGATCCTTCAATACCACCCGACGAAGGAATCACTCTCCAGTGCTTCTCCATGAAGTCATCTCACGGGGCTCTTCTTATCTTCGTCGACAGAACGTCGGCCACGTCGCTAGAAAAGGCAATTGCCATCTGCAGCCGTCAAATGGTGCGACAACCACAAGTACACTCACAGATATTGCCCAGAAGGCGGAGCCCTCCAGCATCAAGTCGACAGGCTAAAATCTGACGTGTTTCAGCCTCCGAAGCCCCCGACCGATAAGTGTCTGATTACGGCCAAGTACTCGTCTATCGGCTGCAGAGAGAATAATGTGAAACCCTGGAATAAATTCCCTAGTGACTTTTGAAACTTGATATACAGGCAACCACGCCGACCGTCCGAACGTCCCTGCATGAATAGAGAACGACAAAATGAAAAAAAGAACCGGCTAGCAAACACAAAGATCCCGAAGGTAGTTATGCATAAGAAGAAGTGGAAGCAGATCGACAAATTACGATGTCGTCCTTAGACGATAATAGACAACTCCGGCCGGTCCATGCCATCGTCCTCCAAACCCGGGTAGTAGGGGACCATGGCGTCGGCTCCCTGCACGTAGGCATCGTTGTACAGGCGCCAGTAAGGCGTGCGCACCTTGCGAGCGGGGTGGAACAAGCCTGCCCATACGTAGTTCATGACGACACCGGTACCGACAGACATGCGGATTGCGTCGATGGCTTCAATGATCCGGTCGATGACGTGGGGGCTAGTTTCGAAGATGTTGGGGAAGATCAGGTTGAGGAGATGGAGCATGGCATCCTCGCAGCCGAGACCGACGACGCCGAGCGCAATGTGTTTGACTACGCTGGCGGCGGTTTGTCGGTGGACTTGGTCTCGGTCGATGAGCGCATCCTCGAGCAGGGGGGTGACGGCGTAGACGTAGTCCTTGGCCATCTCGCCGATGTACTCGAACAAGAAGGACATGGCTTTGAGAACGCCGTTTTGCACGTTGAGCTCGGGCACGCGGTACTCGTTCATCAAGGCCGGGAGGACGGTGAAGGGGGCGCAAGTCTCGGCGACGATACCGATCGCGACGGCTGTGCAGACACGGGACTGACGTTCCTGAACACGGAGGTTGTTGAGGAGGGTAGCAAGGACATCCTGAGGACCGATGGCCTTGGCGATGAAGCCAAAGGTGTTGTTGGCTGCTCGACGAATGCCCTTCTTGTGGGCCTTCAACATATCCAGCAGCTCGAAGCAAATACGCATCCATTCACGGGCGTTGACGGACTCGGGGCCACGGTCAGCGATACGACCGACCAGGTCAATGGTATTCTCCTGCACCTTCTCGTGACGGTTTCGCAGGATGGGAGTGAGTCGGGGCAGAAGGTCGCGAATGGGTGGTTGCATCTGGTTGATACCGACCACGGTGACGATGGAGCGCAGAGCGCCCAAGATTGAACCCAGCACTTCGGGGTACTCTTCACCCAAGTATTCATAAAGCACGATACCGAGCTTGCCCATGAGGGCGTCTTCACCACACTGCTTCATGACCATCGCAATGCGCGAGATAAGGTCTGCTGCCTGTTGTCGAACCGTAGCAGACTTGTTGTTCAACCGCCACAGGATAGTACTGACGATCTGTGGAAGGTATGGCTTGCAGCGTGTGCTCAGAGCATTAACCGCAGTACCGAAGCCGTTCAGGATGACAATATCCTCGATGCTTTGCTCCTGGAATGCGTAGAGGACACCATCGATGAGTCTCTCCTCCAGCCGCTCAGAGATATCCGCCGCTCCCAGCGAGGCAATCAGCTTCTCAACCGTTTCGACGGTCATCTTGCGGTAGGGCTCGCTTTCGTCCTTCAAGTTGTTGACGACCCGCTCCAAGATCTCGCCAACTCCAACTTTCTGGCCCAGGTCGACAGTCGTGTCCACCACCTGGCGGTAGTTTCGTCGATCGAGAGCCATGCGCCTGACCCAGAAGCTCTTGAAGAAGTCGGTCAAGACGTGTTCCTTGAGGTAGCCGGCGGTCACACCATCTGTGCTTGAGCACTGTGAGACCACCTTCAGAACAACCTTCTTCATCTCCTCGTCGGGAGAGGAGAATTCTCGGAGAAGGATCTCCATGATCTGACTAGTATAGTAGTTGGCGTATTCCTCGTCCATGAGGGGAATAATATAGCCAACAGCCTTCAAGAACGCAGCAAGACCCTTACCGCGCTGCTTGCGGGCCCCGGTCCATAGAGGGTTCAGAATCTCGTCAAAGCTCTCAATACCGTAGGGGTTGGCGGCTTCGGCCAAAGCAGCCACAGCCAGAGCGGTAACAGTTCTGACCTTGGCCTGTTCATCGCTCAGGTTGTCCGAAATGCAGTCAACGAGGCCCTTGAGATGCGGGAGAATGGCGCATCCCATCAAGATAGGGATTTGTTGAACGATCTTGACACCGGTGTGACGAGCCTGCCAGGACTTCTTACTGCGACACACGGCACGAAGGAAGGGGAGGAGAGCCGGGATACCGAGGGCAGAGGCCACGACGGCGAAGGCTCGGGCGGTGGTGTTTCGGACATACTCGTCGACATGGTCAATATCAGGTCGCATTGTGCTGATCATGGTCGCGAGACCAGCGGCCTTGGAAAGGTTGGAGATAATTTCTCGACCTTCAACACGGGCATAGTAGTCTTGATCGATGAGCAGTGGCTCAATGACGACCAAAATCTTATGGACATAAGGCCGGACCAAGTCATCCAGCTTGTAGAGCACTCGATCAATGACCTTGACCAGCAAGTGACGTTCCTGATCCTCCAAGGACTTCTCCATGAGCAAAGGAAGAATCTGGTTGAAAAGGGGACCGGCTCCGAAGTTTCGGGCGTTGTCGGTAAGCTGTCTCAAGGCCGTCTTTCGCATAGGTGGTGTGCCGTTCTTGACCTTAAGCAGCAATCGCATAATCTTTCGTTCTTTCATTTCCTCGACAGTCATGGAGCTCTCGTCACCAGCCTCCATCAGCTTCCCGAAGTAGGCCATATCCTCTGGCTTGAAGAACTGTAGATCGCCAACGCCTGGGATATCGGTAGGAAGCTCCTTGCCCATTGAGCGGACGCTCTCAGGCTCTTGCATCATGAAGCCTCCAACTCCACCTGCACCACTCATAGGTGCCGGCGTCGCCATCATCTTCCGTGCCGGGTTCCGGATTGGTTCGTAACCCGGAGGGGGATCCAAGATCTTATAGCCCTCGGTAGGCAGCATCATGTCGAGTTCCTCATCAGACCACGGGGCATTCCGACCACTTAAATCAGTTCCGAAGCTTGTGGGAACCATACCCGCTCCTCCCTGGGACGGGTGCATAGGAGTGGAAAGCCCGTCGTTGCCAACGGGTGTCGCTGCTGTGAGCGATGGTGCTTGATCCCATCTGGAGCGGCGCTTGGATCCATCTTCAGCGGCTCCTGGGGCGGGTGTCTCGTCCCATCGGGACCTCTTGGTTTTCGCCTCAGCCTGGTCACCTTCTGGCCCAGCAGCAGCTTCAGAAGAAACGTCCCAGCGCTTCTTGCGTTTTCTGCCAGCGGATGCATCAGCATCAGCAGTTGAGCCAGGCTCGGCACTCTCCTTGCCGCTTTCCACCATCTTCAGAGTAGCCTGGTGCTCGGAGACATCCTCGCCACGCTCGCGCTTCTCGGCAATCAGCTTCTGGACACGCTCTTCTTCCTTCTCGATTTCGCGCAGAGCCATGACCTCTCGGTAGGTCTGGCCATTTTCATCCGCATCCGCGTTCGCGTTGGCAGCAAAAGGGTCGGCGCGCGTCGGAGTCAGACCACCGCGGTCGAATCGGCGCTTTTGATAGTCGGTCTCGCGGTCGGCGATGCGCGCGGCCTTCTCGCGGCCCAGAAGAATATCCTCCTCCTCAACACCATTTCCCTGTGCCATCTCATCGATCTGACTGCGGGTTGCAGTATACTGACCAACCAAGCTGTGGCCACCGTTCGCATCTTCCATCTCTTCATCATCCCCGTTCACAGCGATAGATGTGTCGTAACCGGTAAACCTGTCCGCCCCTTCCCGTTCGTACAGAGTCGTATCGAAGGATTCGGTAAGGGAGGCCTTGGTCGAATTGTCAGTGCGTTGACCGGACGGATCAAAGGTCCTAGAACCTTTCTTGCCAGCGGCAGCAGCATTGCGCTCCGCCTGGAGCCGCCGGACAGCTTCAATATCGGCTGAAGAGAGAGTCAATACCGGGTCGAAGTGGGGAATTCCAGAACACCTACCGTCGGACATCGTGATGAAGAGTCAAGTCAAATATGAGAGTATGATCGCGCAGAATGGCTGACAACAGCTACATTCGGATAAAGCACCGCGAAAACGGCAGCATCGATGATGGGGTAACTCTTGCTGATGATCCGCGATTGAGTGCAAATTGCACGTAGCCAGCAAAGTCGCGCTAGTAGATGACTAAGATAGAACAGTCACGTGATAAGAAGCATTTATATCACGTGAGTATCAACGGCATGTGACTGGGGAGGTAATTCATTCAATCAACACTAACGTTATCAACCTAAGATGAGAAACAGGGATTAAGGACCAACTCTCGTTCCTGCGCATGGAGTCATGAGGATGGAGTGGGGAACCCAAGATGCCTTACATGGCGTCCGTGGCGCCCATGGGCGCTTAGGAACTATTTATGTCAAACACGAACTGTATCAGCGGAGTAGTCTTAGTCGGTTACTATTTTCATACCACGGAAATGTATATCTAATTTAGTATCTGTACGAGAGAGTGGCTGTGAGGATGACTGCGAGTTTAATAGCCTTTCTTAGCACATGAGGCATACAAATCCTACCAAACTCGTGGACATAGGTTGATAACAATGTCTACAATTCGAAGACAAGCGGATGAAGCTCTGAATGTTCAAGGCAGATTCAACATTGCCTCAATTGGGCAGTTCTGGAAAGTTTGGATCACATCCTTTCAGGTCATTGCTGTTGAACTCTCGTAGGTAACACTTCCAAGGGTTGCCGGCGGCTAGCATGAGATGGGTCGGGATGTAACATATACTTGGACTATGCGGTGTGGTTGCATCAAACTTGGCTTCCCATTGGCCTCTTGCCGTAAACTAAGAGCTCCTTGTTATAACGGCTTATCACCGGCTCCCTAAGCTCCGAGGCTTTGGCCGGGAGTCAACAAAGAGAACCAATTTAGTATAGTTTACTAGCTCCGAGAAGCCCACCCCGGCTTGCCAGCGCATAGGGAACCTATTCCAACGTTGGTAGCTATAGATAGTTTCTTCAACCATGGTTTCCCCTTTATAAGGCAGATTTAAACGCAGATTAACTACATTCCCCGGCGATTAAGATCGTACTTCTGTTGGCCGACGATAAAGCCTTGCGTACAATTTCTACGAGGTACCTTCATCTCGAAGCACAGTTCGAAGTATTTTGCGTCCTGATTCCAGAAGTCATCTGAGCCCACGGTAGGTTTCACTTCATTAACTAGAAACCCCCTCAGTGTTTCTGATCTTGTGCTCAGGGCCATCGACCTTTATTCTTCACCCTCTCATCAATTTATAACCGCGATCCAGTCTTCGAAAGGTCATCGTCCTCGGCTGAATGAAGAGAAATACCATAAATATGCATATTTTTTCACCATTGCTATTCATCTTGACCACGAGGTGGGTTGAAGCCACAGTCCTTCCTGGCCCGCTGCGAGTGGCCAATACCTTTTCTCATATTGTCAACGAGCTCGGCCACATCAGCCTTGGAAACTGCTCGTTGGCGAATGCAAGCCTTCCTCTCAACGATACCAAGGTAGCCCTCCCTGATCCGTCATCACACTTGACTCTCAAGTACATTGCCGTGGGTCGCGGGACTCAAAACTACTCGTGTCCATCCACCGGTGCGTCCTCCCGGAACACTACGACTCCCACGGCAACCGGTGCAGCAGCCACCCTTTTCGACGCTTCCTGTGTTGCATCTACCTCAACAACTCTGTTACATGAGCTTCCTGCAGTTGCTGGTCGCACCCCCCTTGGATCTCTAGCCTTCATGGCAGAGATGTTGAGCAGCACCACAAACTCTTCGGATCTCATAATCGGCGAACATTACTTCAATGCCGCTGGAGAGCCCTTCTTTAATTTGAAGCTCAGTGGACACGATGACTGGATGGTTGCCGCGAAGAGCGCATCGGTCTCAGCGCCTACGAGGGTGTATACAACGAAGACCAAGAGCAAAGATGTTGCCTGGCTAAGGCTAAAGCGCAAAGAGGGCCAGGGAATCAAGGTAAGGAACTTGCAGTTCTTCTGTGTTCATTGAGATAAACTATACTCTAACCACATTCTAGGAGGTGTACCGAGTTATGACCTTTGAAGGGGGCGCTCCGTCAACATGTGTAGGTTTGAACGATACTGTTATTGTCGAATACGCTGCCGAGTACTGGTTCTATGAATGACGGGATGGAGATGTCCGCGAGGGGCTTGTACTGGACTTCTGAAGTCGGCAGGTATTAGAAGGACGCCCGACAAGAACTTTTCTAATGTATTGATTATTTATGCTTGCTGAATAAAGGCAAAGCTGACTGTCTCTTATCTGATATGCGTCCACAAGTCTAAACGACTTACTATTTTGAACAACAAGACAATGCAGTAGATGACCCAGGGATAATTTACACGTGAATAAGCCTTCGAATGCATGTCGGCAGATCATGCTTTCAGCCAGCTCAGAGCAGTTTGTTGTTGTCGCAATTCAACAAAATTCACCAGCTGCACCAGTTGGGAAGCCCATTAGACTCCCAGTCCATTAGTGCCCAGTCAAGTTGATTAAAATCGATATCTGACTGGGGGTTCTCCGGTAGACCAAAACCTCCTCCTGTGAGTCCATCCGGCCCTCCACTGTATGGCAAGCTGTAGTTAACAGATCCTATCGGCATTGGCATTGTTGAATCGTCGATATTTGTGCCAATAGAATCGTGGGATAAGGCCTGTTCAGGGCTTTCATCTTGACGGTTCCCTGGTTTCTTGGCCATGTCATCCCGGATGTAGGATACAATCCTGGGAGGCACTGGAGGCTTTCCTAACCGTGTGGATGCCGCGTTATACGCATCCCAAGCCGGAAGAACGAGCCTGGCAAATATTTTGAAGAGTGGGGAGTCGATGTCTTCAAGGACATTAAATCGAGCTTCGAAGTTGTTACTCATAACTTCCCAGGCCTTTTCAGCTTGCGCATGTGTTGGTCGCCTCTTGAAGTCTTGCAGTATGTGGAGATATGCAGGAAGCGGGAAGTAAAAATTCACGAGCCAAATGAACCCTTTGGTAAGAGGTGAAGTCATGATCTTAGTATCTCCTTCAAGTATCTCCATGGCATGAAAAACAGCGAAATCGCGCCGCCTCTCGGTCACATCCGAAGACGACTCTAGAAGTTTTGAGTAGTGTTCTATAAGTCGATATTTCGCAACGGAAGTCCGAGTTGTCCAGATCGTCATGAAATGAAGTGGATTTTCCGGGTTGCAAAACTTCAGATATTTATCTTCGACTATCCTTTCTAAAGCGTCGAGCTCACTGTCTTCGGGGTTAGAGCGCTGCCGAGCATCGTTGGTGGCGGAGACAAAATTCGGAGTGTGGAAGTCAAAATGAAACTTAGCATGGCGAACAAACTCGCGAATTTCACTGCGCACGACGACGAAAAGTGCCTCGCTAGATGTATTCAAAACCAATGGGAGCTCCGTCATTTCGGGTCGAAGATCGGAATCGTTCACGTTGTGAGGGATTTTACAGTCCCAAGTGGGAGCCAGCGCAACGTTTTTGTAGTCAGCTAGCTCACCAATGCGAGTGTCGAAGAGTTTCAATGACCACCAGAGTCGCCTGCACATTTCGGCTTCGAGAGGTGTATGCTTGGAGCAAGCTGCCTCGCTGTGAATCCCTATGCGGTGTGCAATGCGCATCGCTATCCCTAGCATGGAGGACGTAGATCGAGGATCTGTGCTGCGTCCAATGGAGACTAGGAAGAGATAAAATGCAGTCAAACATTCGCGATCGCCGGTCCGTAGGTAACTGCAGTTTAACAGGGCTTGCTGACAACCAAATTGATACTTGGCCAAGAGCTTTTCCCTTGATGATCCAAATGCAGTCTGACATTCATCGGTTGTAATGCTCATGATAGCAATGGAGTATATGCCAAACATGAGTGCCTCAAAAGTGCAGCTGATACCAGTGAGGTTGCCGGCTACTTCAATGAGACGGTTTTGTAGACTAGGTGTGTGTGTTACCTTGAGCAAAGGATCGACATTGTCCAGGTAAATCTGCCAAAGCCGAAATAGCTGGACTGGTTCAGGGTGAAGAGTAGAAAGTTCGACAGCAATCTTGCGCGAACCAAAGAGAAGAAGGTTGTCATGTTCAGCAAATACTTGATCCCATGCCCTCTTAACTCCATCCAGGCTCAATTCGTCATGTGAGGATTCGCTCTCATTGTCATTTTGCGGAAACTGTCTCGATCATCAGTACAACGAGCTTGGGATTCAGAAATGAAAACCAGCATACGCCTTGTGTTCTCAGAACATGCCAAAAGTTCCTGGGGCAGTTAGCCACATGCAACGGCTGTTCTAGGAAGAGTGTCCGTACTTGGCCTCACGTATTTCTTTAGGATTTTCGGATGTGGATGGAGATGACTGATCCATGCTCATCGAGTCTGGTTGTTCACCATCCGAATCATGATCAACTGCTGCGCTGGGTTGCTTTTTACTTCCAGTTGTGCTTTTGTGAAGTGGTTCGAACGTGATCTTGTTCTGGCGGAGTAGATCCTCATACTTGCGGATCTGCTCTAGAAGGTCCCGCTCAGGAAAGCGGCGTTTTCGCGGTCGCGGATTCAGCGCCGCAGGGACACACTCTGCCTTGAACTTGAGGCAATTAGAGCAAGGGAGTTTTCGATCACATTTGACCTTGCGCTGCTGGCAGAGGACGCAGGCGAGTGTACGGTGAGACTTTGTTCGGGAGTATACTGAGGGCGGGGCCGACGATGAGCCGAGCTCGGAGTCGGGAAGTATACTCGACATAGCTTGTTCAGTCGAGGACCCATGTGCAAGATCTACAGCCTTCTCGAATACGAAGGTCCCGTATCGTACACATGGCAGTCTCAAGGCGACAGATGAAGCTCGGGGAATTCCAAGACCCGAGTGGTGAGGCCACGCCCAGTCACGTGACCATTCGGTAGTTTCTAAGGCCCGAGGAGACAACGATTTCTGACAGCGACTGAAGTATAAGTAGGCTGCACTTTCAAGGTTTAATTGCTCATCGTTTCATAAAATAACACTATTTGACCTTGCAAAAATCGATTATTTTTTGAATCACTACCATCTTGCATATATATTTTTCTGAAACCGCCCATACCATGTCCTCTCCACCAAGAATTGCCATTGTCGGCGGTGGCCCCGGTGGACTAACCCTCGGTCTTTTGCTACACCGACGTGGAATTCTATCCACTATATTTGAGCTTCGCCAAAAACCCACCGATGAGGAGCTGGCCAAGCCTTCCGGCATGCTTGATCTCCATGAGGAATCTGGCCTTGCTGCCATCAGAGAGTGCGATCTATACGACCAATTCCTCCAGCGCACGGGCGAGTGCTCAGAGGCGCAAAAGGTCTCGGACAAGGATGGCAACATTTTACACCAGGATGAAGGAGAGCTGAGTGAGCGCCCTGAGATCTCCCGCCACGACCTCACGAAGCTCTTGAGTTCTCATTTACCGACCGAAAACATCAAATACGGCTACAAGCTCTACTCAGCTACAAGTATATCCACACCAAATGGCGCCGAGACGGAACTTGACTTTGGCCCCAATGGCAAACAACGGTTTGATTTGGTTGTCGGTGCCGACGGAGCTTGGTCCCAGGTTCGCAACATACTATCAGACATCAAACCCCAGTACGCGGGAGGGCAGAACATCACCACTACAATTCGATACATTTCGACAAAATATCCGCATCTGGCGGAACTAGTTGGCTTTGGATCCTTCGCCGCACTTGCTTTCCGACACGGCGTCATGTCCCAGCGTGGGCCGCAAGACGCAGCCCGCGTCTACATCTTCCTGACAACACCGGATGAGCATCTTCCCGTCTCAGCAGGGTTGGCGGGTCACTCTGCTTCAGATGCAAAAGAGTTACTCTTGGGTAACGATGAATTTCTCGGACGCTTTGGTCCCAAGATCAAGGAGCTGGTTACCGTTGCGTGCGACGAAGAGACAAACGACAACCCGGGTGCTTCTTTGGACATCAGGCCGTTATATACTCTACCAATTGGTGTTTCGTGGGAGCACAAGCCAAACGCAACCCTCATCGGAGATGCTGCACACTTGATGTGTCCCTGGGCCGGTGAAGGAGTGAACCTGGCAATGTGGGACTCTCTCTTGCTAGCTCATGCCATCATCAAGGCTTACCATGCTGCCAAGGACCAGAGTGTCTCATTTCAAAGTGAGCTAGATCCCTTGATGAAAGAATTCGAGGATGAGATGTTCGTACGCACCAAGGAGAAGGCCGAGGAGACTTACAGCAACGGCCAGATGCTGTTTGGAGAAGATGGAGCAACAGCCTTCAGGGACTTCTTCCGCGCGGTATATAGCCATATCCAGGGAATGGAAACCTCGGAAGCTATACGTGCTGCTTAGATAGTGCAAAGCCGCCCGCTCACCACTCCATTTGATTCTCCTGATCGAGCGCTTGTTGTTTTAACTGATCAGATGCCTGGGTAATATTGTAGTAGATAGCTTCATTTTCACCGCAAAATAGATGTACATAATAAACATACAACGAAACTTGAAGAAATTTTAAGGCCAATATTAACGAGATTCTCTTCTTCACAACATTTGTAAGGGGATATGCTGTAGTGTTCTGAAATTGGATCATGGTAATCATGTACCAACACATGGACAGCCAGCCTCTCTAGCCAATATCAATGCTGGCGCCAGAAGACTTGGATGACGGATGCGATATCTGTGCACATTTTTTCTCTATGGAAGCTACCATTGACACTCAGTCTAATTGAATAGTGAGTAGAGTCGTAATCTTTGATGCCTCAGGCTACAAGTGGCGCAGGCCCGGAGAGAGTGGCGCAGTGCATGCATATCCCAACGCCCCACATCAGTGACCTCAGCTATACCTGGTCGAACAGCTGGCAGAGGTGACTCATAGACAAGGGTGTCGCAGATTTTTCAGCAGGTTAAGCTCTGACTTGGCAACCCGAGATTTCGCTAACGCGGCGCTTTGGCCGGTTCGCGGAGAATTTGGCAGCTGTCAGTGGCGCTTTGTTGCAAGCTTGTTAGTCTGTATCGATAAAGAGGGGATTGGCTTTGACGGATCTTCATCGAAAAGCTAAAGAGAAGGTGTATATGCTATCCTCCACTCGGAGGCCCCGAGATTGACGTGTTTTGATTACTGGTCAATTCGCATGTATGTCTATACGCATTCAATGATAGGTAGGAGGCTTTTGCCACCTGATACTTGCCAGAGATAGGAAAATGAACAACCATTGCTGTGCTCTGGAAGGGTAACTATGAGCATAGGGAGAACCATTGTGGAAGCTTGCGAAAGTGACGGTTATAGATGAGGACAAAGCCCGGCGTGACCATGTGGCTGGAGGATCACGTGAAGGGGAGCCTGGAGAACGCGCCTGCCGGGTCGCGTCCTCAACCCCCAGCACCACACTCATCCATTTCCATCCATTCTTTACTTTCGCATTTGTCGCATGATGATCGCTGATCGACTGTGATAATATCCAACCACGTTTGACCCACCTGAACCCGCGTCCAACCCACCCTCAGCCAAGGCCATCTCACATACCGCAATCCTCGACAGCGAAATGGCGACCGACTACAGTAAGAAGACCAATGCCGACTTGGTCGAGATTCTGAAGTCCCGATCTCTTCCTCACACCGGAAAGAAGGCCGATTTGGTTGCCCGTATCCAGCAAGACGATGAGAAGAAGTCGGGTGAAGCTCCAGCGGCCCCCAAAACCGATGCGGCCGAAGATGTCATTGATTGGGATGACGATGTCCCCGCCGTAAAGCCGGCCACCGAGGCAGGTGCCAATGCCATTGCTGCTGGCGGCAAGGGCTCCGTCGCCAACCCCGTCGCCGTGCCCAACCAGAAGCTTGATACCGATCCCGCTACCTCTGATGAGCTCAAGGTAGAATCGGCCGGCGCCGCCGCCGAGACTGGCGTGGTTCCATCAACTGTGACCGAGGTCGAGCAGAAGCCCGCTGTCGATTACAGCAAGGGTCTTCCTACCACCGACTTGGAGGCGGAGTTGGCGAAGCGCAAGGCTCGTGCTGCCAAGTTCGGCATCGTTGAGGACGAGGAGACAGCTGTGAAGGAGGCCGAGAAGCAGCTGGAGCGCGCAAAACGATTTGGCACCGGCGGTACTGACGAGACCAGCGCCACTGTTGGTGTTCGGGGTCTTGACGAAGCTCTCCCCGAGAAGTCCCGCAAGAGGGGCCGTGCCGACCAGGGCCAGGGTGGACGGGGAGGGAAGCGACGTGACCAGGGCCGGAATCGCAACCGAGGCAACCCGGGCCAGCAGAACCGAAACGCCGGCGGAAACAAGGGCGGAAACGGCGGTGGAAACAACGTGCAGAGCAGTCAGCCGAAGAGCTGGAGTGAAAAGGACGTTGCTGCGATGGAAGCTCGCAAGAAGCGTTTCGCAACTGCCGCCTAGATGCGTGATCTTGCTTTTGATGAACACCCTATGACATGGAATTTTCTTTGTTTTACAAATCGGGATCTTTACGGGCGTTCATGCTGAGTTGGTATCAGGGAATCCGAGGGTCAATCAGTCAAATCAAATTATTTTCATATCGGTGATTCGACGATCGTATATATCAGTAGCGGAGTTGCTCTACGAATAATGTAAAGGAAATAGACGATAGCACTTACCAAGCACGCACTTTCTTGATAAGCACAGAGCCCCGAGATTCGAAGCTCGAGGCTCGTAGACCCCGCGTGCGCAGTCAGCTGAAAGGTGCATTAGCCTCTGGTTCCTGCAGCGTGGACGCTGACCAGTGTGGTTTCAAAAAGGACTTTCCTCTGGCCCATTCCCTCCCGATCGGCGCACCAGGATCGACGAACCCATTTGCGCCTGGCTTGCAGTCCCGTGTTCTGGCGTGGATATCGAGAAGAGAAGTATGAGAAATGCCGCAGAAAGTGTGCTCGGGACTCCACTCTCGAAACAGTTACCGCCGGTCTCCACATGGAACAGGGCTGCAGTAGCGAATCGGTGGCCGCCAGCCGTTTTTTTTAGACGGTGGCTGCTCGGGCTAACAGGTCGATAGGCGGTAACGACGTCAATGAGAATGCAGAACGCCCTCATTGCTGGAGCGCCATGTGGAGCATCACTGCCCGCTGGACCAACCCCGCCGCAGCGGTCCAGAACGGGGGTCACCTATAGACAAGGGACGAATCACCGGCTTCATCGTGCTTACTGGCTGAAAGTATCCCGAGTCGGAATGAATTCAGTGAAACTACTGTGCTTTTGGGAAAGAGGCGGGCCCCCACTATGTCCAACTTTGGGACCATTTCTTTAAGGCCCCCCGATCGAAAGGCTCGGGACGGGCCTTTCGCTGTACCAGACTCTGAATAACGGCTCGATGTCTTAGGCGAGACCTGTCATGTCGCTGTAGATTCATTTGGACTTGTCTACGAGACATTATACATCACACTACCTAAGGGTGGCAAGTGCATAGAGAAGTATAGATCGTCGAAGGTCTCGAGTGTCACGTTACGCTCCGAGTATGAGCGCAGTGCGCATGAAAAATCTGCACCTGCGGCCCCTGGCACGTTGGGAAATTCTCCGAGCTTTTCCTATCCTTGTCACGACTTAGGAAAAGCAATGAACTTTGGGGCGGATCGACGGTGCAGTCAGATCGGCTTCGGCGTCCCCGATCGATGAGTTGTCAACGAGGCGACGCAAATGCAGTGTCCCTTACACTCTACTGGCTCCGATACAGCATTTGCAGGCTACGAGAGAACAACGCCCACCATCAGCTTGAATTCATAGCTGATCCGATTTGGCCGTTTAACGTATTCGAGACAGGATTCGTGGAAATGAAGCCCATCCAGCAAAGGCAAAACGCGGGATGTGCCTCTCTCACGCCACGGCTGCAGCCTGTCATGTCGTGTTCAATCATCTCCGTTGATAGCCATCCGATGCGCAGAACGCCGGGATCCAAGGTTTCACCGGGGAAAGACTCGTAGTGGGCCGGCTTCGGTTCCCCATGCGGGCTTCCGTGCGCGACGACACAGAGAACGAAACGTGATAGGATTGACTTTGGTAGCGTAGGGCTTTCCGGAGCCGTTTGCACGATCCCATGCTGTATTTTTTACAGGTCCAGGCGCCTCCGTCTCGACTCGTCACAGCAGTAGTCACAATTTGGACATCCAATGACGGGCCCCGGCCCCGGCTTCACTCAGTACCGGGGCCGCCGTCAATCGCACAAACCTACGAGGCCACTCTCGTGTGTTTGATATGCCCCAGAGGACTTTTATCGACCCCCACATTGAGAGGGGGAATTCCGAGTCAGCAAATACAAAAACTCCGTGTCTCGGTTGACTACTCAATATCCCTGATCTTTCTTTCCGTTCTTGAATTTTTACCTTTTTATTGCAAGCTTTCCACTCGTCGTTTGCTTATTTTTAGAGCTCCGTTGGGCTCGTATGGATCTCCCTCTGACGTGGCCGAGGCTAGTTGAAAATCCTGAGATCCGGTGCGCCACTGCTCCAGACTGTGGCGAAGCAGCTGCAGCTTTGGCGCCGATCAGCCAGAGTCGGTGAATTTCCATCTATCTTTTATCTACCTGACAGCTGCCGTTTCTTTCTCTTTCCGTTCACCCTCATAATGACCCTGCGTTTAATATTTGTTAATTCCATCCTTTTATAGTTTGTTGTTACATGTGCCTTGGGATACCCTTTTCGCGAAATCGTTCCCCACTTCGTTTCTACTAATGCACCCGCTTCACGCCTACAATCGTCCTGGAGACCTTATAAAGTAATGCCCTTTATGATGTAAGTTGATCTTGCCACTGCTTTGCTTGGAATTTGAGGCTGACGAAGTAATGTATCAAGTTCAAGTTCTTCGATTCGCCTATGTCCGCTATGATTACGCTTTTGACGCACATGTACCGAACATTCGATTATTTCGTTCAAGATCGGAGCCGAAGTTTCCGTCCTACGTCGAAACATGTCGTCGCGCCTTTATGGAGGCCGTAGAATGCCTTCAAATGATCCTTTTTCGGATTTCTCAGAAGTGTCGCAGCCGGGGACCGCTAACCCCGGCGTCGCCTATGCGCCTCGACTTCCACGGTCACATATTGCAAGACCGGTTAACTATACGCCTCAAAGGAGCCGTGCGTCGTCAGCATCAGCTGCGGAAGAGAGTGGGTCAATACTGGCACCGGTTTCTCGACCTACCAGTCGTACAAACCGTCGTTTGTCAATGCTCCCCCGTCCAAGCACCGGTGGCTCGTTGCATTCAGTGTCCCTTGCGCCGTTATCGCCGCAAATACAGGCACAGCCTATTCCATCATCACTTTCCATCTCTGATATTACGAGTCCGTCTGCTTTCGTGCCCGCCTACCAAGTTCCTCCCGCCAAACGACCCCGCAACGTGTTGCGCCGAAAGGCCGCGACAATAGGAAAGAATGCGGAGCCAAATGGATCGCAGAAGCTTAGCCTCGTCATTCCGCAGAATTCCCAGCCTAATGATACCAGGGAACCTCGATGGCCTACATTCGGGGATGTGGACTCTGCTGGTCCGTCAGCGTCTTCGTCCAGCACAAAAGAAGCGGAAACACCGACAATTGGGCCAGCAGAATTGGCAAGCCTTCGTACCATCATTGACACTAGAAATTTACCTCCACCTCCCACGCCCTTCTTTCCATCTGCGAGCACCCCTTCAACTCGATACTCGGAGTCGCCCGGAGTATGGAGTCGTGGTTCCACACCCACCTCGCTATCTTCATATTCCCCAGGAATCACCCAGTCAAGCAAAATTGGCCGTTTCAGACAGCCTAGTCCTTCCCAGACTCGACTTCCTGTCTTCACTCCTCCGACTGCATATCCCAGCCCACAAAGTGCCTCGAGTGAGCCATCGGATGCAAAACTGCCAAAGTCAGCAATTCCTCAAAGGTCTCACGGTGCAAGTCCAAACCCAGGTGCGGCTACTGGGTCTAGTACTCAAAGAAGGCCCAGTATCAGTTCTATCCCTTCAAAGATTCAAGGTCCTCCTCATAGCCCGCCACCGAGGAAGTCATCTGTGAATTTCAGTCCGCCAAAGAATTCCGATATCGATATAGATGTTGAAAAGGCTAGGAGAGAAGTGGAAGAGGCAGAGCGAGAACTTTTTGATTCCCATAGGGCCCCTGCAGCCCCCTCGATTACAGAACCAATCGTCCCAAAGACTCCGCCGCGGCCAAGCAGAGATGGAACGCATCGCTTGGATTTGGAGACCTCTCCCGTGATTCACAGCAATCTGCCTTACATCAAGTCGACGGGTCATACAAGGCGAGAGTCTGCAGAAAGAGTCCGATCTGCTGCCATGGCTAACCCGATGCCAAACCCATCTGCTGCTACTTCGGTGGATTCTGTGCGCTCCAAGAATCTGACTCGAATTCCTTCGCGGGAAGCAGGCTCGCCCGTATTAGCACGCAAATCCCCCAAGACACTGACCAAGGAGCCCCCGAAAGAGAAGACGGATCCGAAAAGAGTCGCCACACCAAAGCGTTTCGGTCTTTTCCCAAAGAAGTCCAAGCCAGAAATGGACGAAGCATCCGATGACCCGACCCGACAGACACGCAAAGGCCCGGCAGCAGGCACCGGTCATGAAGGATACGGGAAATATGGCCAGCGAGGAAGGAAGTCGAGTGCCAGCAGCAGCGGTACCCGAACCAGATCGACCAGTACAACCCGAAGTACGCCACAGTCCGTCGCTAGCAGCAAGGGGGGCATGTCGAGCCGACCAGATCTAGATCTTGACGATTTCCTTTCGAGTCGCTTGGAGCCAGTTGTGATTAGTGGTGGAGGAGTCGACGGCGCAACACTTTCACGCACCCAAAGTGAACTGAGCATGAGCAGTATTAGTGTGACTTCTTCGAACCCTCCACGTCCAACGCCGCTCACGTCCTCCACCGTCCAGTCGTCTGAATCATTAGCAACATCAACCGGTACATTCAGCGACTACAAGACCCCTAGCGAGTCAAGCACAAGTTTGGGACTTACACAAACCAAAAGCTCGCAAAAAAAGCCTCTGGCTTCTGAGCGTCAAAATGTTTCAAAATCGCGAATGCCGGTCCCAAAGGGCAAGAAGAGCCGGCGGTATGCAAATTCCGAAGCCGCTACGAGTAGCACATCCCTCTCAGGTCATGATTCAAGTTCTGCGCTTCCGCAGAAACCAAAAAGAACTTCGAATGAAAAGCCTGATCCTACTCTCCAGCATAAAGAACCCGCGAAGCAAGAAGAGCAGCTGGCCAAGAAGGGAAAACCATCTCTATGGCACCTGTTTCAAAGGAACCGCGGCAATGAGCCAACGTCCACTTCGGCTCCAGCTCCGGCTCCAGTTTCTCACGCTGCCCAACTTCACGCTGCAATCTCGCCTATTCTGAACAATCGTTCAGTTGCACACTATGCGCTCGTTGATACCGACTCCGATGAGCTCGACGACATACTCAACAAAGTGGAGGCTTCGCCGCCGACGGAAGAAGAAGTTCTCGTTTTGCCTGCTGTGCCGGCGGGCCTAACCATCAAGAAGAGACAGCCATCCGTATTGCTTCCATCTCCGCCTAAAATGCATGGGGAATTCGAGAAAGATGATCATCCGTCGCCCCGGACCGCGATGTTCAATCCCAACTTGATGGGCCCGGAGCCTGAGAGTAGTCCTGAGGATCGGCGTCCTAGACGTTTAGCATCCGTGGGTCGTATTCCTCAGGTAGTCTCGAGGCGTGATCGTCAACACAAACCTGCTATGCATTCATTCTCTCGGCCTTTTAGCGTTGCCGAATCTCCGTCACTCATGGCTCCCCATTGGGAACGCTCCAATGGATTGTCTCCATCTACAGAGCCTCCTGGCAAGCCCTTTGCGGATGTTCATATCAGTGAGCCAATGCCTTGGGAGTCTGGTTCCAGTCAAACTTTCAAGAGTCCCGAGAGAAGTGCCTTGGACTTGCTGTCTGGCCCGTACTCGAACGATGAATTCATCCAATTCTCTCCACGCAACGGGTCTCAGTCTTCCAGCGGTTCAGGAGCATTGGCAGCAGTCACAGCAGTGGTTCCACCTCCGAATACCGCGCCTACTGAAGACGAGGTCTGGAATGAGTATGACGATCTTATCGACCATGTTCTTTCGCCCGAGGAGCCAAAGCCTGATGAATCCGCCATACCTGAAGAGGACGATAAATTCGAGCTTGCAAACATGGCACACAGAGCCCTGCAAGACGAGTTAAATACTGACCCTTGTCGTCCTGGGACTTCCAACCCCGCCGAGACTTCGATCCGTGATAGCAGTGACTCTGTTCGTCTTCGCCGCTCTAGGATTGTTTCTGCTTTGCATTCGCCTCTCGCACCCTCGACTCAGCCGTCCTATAGTGATCTGATCTCCAGCTATGGACGTTTCAGCGAGGAAAACCTGAATAGCCCTGCCATTACAGTGAAACCCCCCTTGGATTCGGTACGTGAACAACAGTCCACATTTCTTCAGTCTCTTGCCACGGTTCCGACTCCAACAAAGCCAAAGTCGTCTGAGAATCGCAAGTCTGTCCCATGCTCTGCGGAACGTGATTGGGACGCTGTGACCCGTACAAACATGCGATCCGCCTCCCTGATGACTAGCCGCTGGTTGTCCTTCGGACGAGTCCTCTTCAGCCCAGCTCATAACCACGTTAAGACTGGATCACACGGACGAATCCTCGTGATCGACGGGCTTGGTAATGACGACTGGTCTTTCTACTGCTCATTGACGTATCCCGATGCCGAGGTATACAGCTTGAGCCGCCGACCAGTGTCTACTGCACTTCCACATCCTGCGGCGTGGCAGCCTCCCACCAACCATCATACCGTTTATCACGCCGGACTGCACAACCCACTGCCTTTCCCCAAGGACTACTTCACGGTCGCCGTTCTGCGCTTCCCTGCAGCAAGCCCGGAACATGTCCAAAGCAACATCATCCAGGAATGCAAGCGTGTCCTTCGAACTGGAGGTTACCTGGAGATGAGCATTCTGGATCGCGACATGGTAAATATGGGTCCTCGTGCACGCAAGGCCCTCCGCCGACTCAAGGAGCAGACCTACCTCGCAAACTCAGACATCAGCCTCAAGCCGACCAGCGACAGCGTCCAGCGCCTCATTGGTAGTCAAGGATTTGACAATCTTCGCCGGTGCATGGTCCGCATCCCCGTGGCGGGGATTGTTGTCCGATCATCCGATTCCACAACCTCCTCATCCAACCGTTCCCTGTCCGCAACAGGCACCACGGCCTCAACTGGCTTGTCAGTCCCCGCCATCTCCGTCACCACAACTGGAAGCCAAGGCACACAAACTGGCTCCAAGTCCTCGCCCTCCGAGGACAACATTTCTTTAGGCGACCTTCTATCCGACCCATCTCCATCGGCAGCAAACGACGAGTCAATCGCCAAGATCGTCGCTCGCGTTGGCCGCTGGTGGTATACGAAATGCTACGAAGACCCCGTCCTTCCTGACACCGGCGACAACGACTCCAGCATGTGGAACGACCGCAAAGTTCTGCGCGAGTGCCAGAAACGAGGCAGTGGGTTCCGCATGCTGATCGCCTATGCGCAGAAGCCGAGTGAGGTCAAACGACGCACAGCCAGCGTCTGATTGAATGATTCCCCCGAACGATACGATTTCCTTGATGATATACATGATCTTTCTGTCTATATGATTTCTATAAATACCCTATCTGTTTTTCTTTTGTTGAATATTTCTCGGATTGTTATGTGCATTTGCGGAGGTACGCTTTGCGGTTCAAGACTTGCATTGGCCTCGCGGTCTCTATTGAATATGCTATATCATGGCTTCCGAGGCGTCGGGATTGATGGCGTGCATGATGATATGATCTTGATGACTGTGGCTCAGTACATAGCTACTGGACGCTCATGCCTTGTTGTTTTTGTTCTCCATATTAGACGCAGGACTTTAATGGATGATTGGTTTCTTCTGGTTTACATATTTATAAAAGCCCCCAAGATTTAGGATTTCCTGACCCGGGTTCGGGACCAAAAACCTTGGAGCCTGCTAGGGTACATCTGTGGCTTGGAGCTTGGAGAATGAGTGATTTCAATATTCTCAATATTCATTGACTTCATCTCGCAGGTGGCGAGGTATGTTGCTCGACTCCTGCAAACTTGGAAGTATGTATCCGCACGTTCTAGACTGTGACTGAACACATCAAGATCTCGTTGGGGGTACTCCCCGCCGATCAAGTAATCAAGTAATAAGCGAACACGATGTCGAATCAGAAACGCCAAACATTGGCAGCATTGGCGTACGTCAAGGCTTTCCAGAACATCCGCCTTAGAAGGCTGTGAACCCCACCGAACACAACTGCGCCACACTAACCAAACTCACGATCCATGGGTTACTTGGCTATTTAAGTCTGGTTGCCCCTGGTCCCGTCTTTGCTTTGTTTAATACTCCATAGAGAAAAAAAAACATCCCATAATGTCTTATCAATACCCCCCGCCAAATCGTGAGTGACCTCATCGCGAACTGCGGGGACTTTGCTGACTCGACTACAGAGCCGCCTTACGGCGCATACGGACAACCTCCTCACGGTGCGCCGCCTGGTCCTCCCCAAGGCTACCAACAGCCTCCCTATCCCCAACAGCCATACGGCGCGCCCCCGGGTGCTCCTCCGCCGCAAGGCCAGTACCCGCCTCAACAAGGCTACGGCCACCATCCCCCGCCCCCGCAGCAGGGCGCATACTACGGTGCTCCCTCTCCGCAACCCTCAGCCAGATACCACGCTCCCTCCCCGCAACCTCCATATGGCCAGGCTCCTCATGGCCAGGCACCATATGGCCAACCCCCGCAGGGATATGCCCCTCCTCATAACCAGCCGCCCCCCGGCGGTCCCGGTTATGGCGCGCCATACGGCGCACCCCCGATTGGACATGGAGCACCACCCCAAGGAGTCATGCCTCCATACGGCGGAGCACCTTCTGTGCCATCTTTAGGCTACATCCCTGGGCAAACTGCGCCGGGCGACTTCCGTCCCCAAGCCGATGCGCTACGCAAAGCGATGAAGGGCTTCGGCACCGACGAAAAGGCGTTGATCCATGTCCTCGCGCAGCTCGACCCGCTGCAGATGGCTGCCGTGCGCGCCACGTACTCCCAGCACATCAAACGCGATCTCTACAAGGACGTCAAGTCCGAGTGCGGCGGATACCTCCGAGACGGCCTGCTAGCCGTGATCGAGGGCCCATTAATGCACGACACAGCCTGCGCGCGCGAAGCCATCGAGGGCATCGGTACCAAAGAATGGCTTCTGAACGACGTCCTACTGGGCCGATCCAACGCCGACCTAAACGCGATCAAGACCGCCTACGAGCGCACCTACCACCGCCCGCTGACCAAGGACGTCGAAGGCGACCTGTCTTTCAAGACGGCAAGCCTCTTCGCATCGGTCCTCCGTGCCCAGCGACACGACGAGTCCATCCCGCCCAACCCGCACGCCATCGAAAACGAGGCGCGCACCCTGCACGACGCCACCTCTGCTCGCATGGTCAACAATGTCGCCGAGGTGTGTGGTATCTTTGCGCGCTCCTCGGACAACGAAATCCGCGCCATTGACCAGGCCTTCCACGCGCGTTACCACGCCGATCTCGAGAAGCATGTCGAGAAAGAGTTCGCAGGTCACATGGAGGACGCACTGCTGCATATGCTGCGCACGGCGAAGGATCCTGCCATGCGCGATGCCATCTTGCTTGAAGAGTGCATGGCTGGCATGGGCACCAAGGATGACCGTCTGGTTGTGCGCGTGGTCAGGGTTCACTGGAACAGGAACCACAAGGAGCAGGTTAAGCGTGCTTATCGTCATAGGTTTGGAAAAGACTTGATTGAGCGTGTCCGTGGCGAGACCTCGGGTGATTACCAGCGTTTGATGGTTTCTCTGCTCGAGTAGCGCTTTTGATGTGTTACTCTCTTTTCTTCTTTTCTTTCTATGAACCGTCCCGTATATATTGGGGGGTATGGGTTTTACGTTTTGCATGTACTTTATCAGATACCAGTACCTTATGACCACGCCATGAGATGAAAAATATTGCGACTCGTGTCAGATATCCTGCAGGCTTCACACGTAGAAGATGACTTGAGTATTTCTCAACGGATACAACCGAAGCAAAAATTACATGCATTCATAGATCACATCATAGTCATTATCATATCATGCAAAGCTAAGTGCAACATTTGAACAAATGTCCCGTAAACCGAATCCGGCATGGAACATATCAATTATGCAATCTCCCCAATGGCAGTAACATGTGCTCCAGGGAACAGTCCCGTACGACCTGCATAGCATCCCCAGAACCAATCATCATTGATATTCTCAACCTCCTTGATATCGGCGCCTCGCGGGAATACCAGCTCATCCTGGACCTCTTCCTCGGGATACCAAGACCACAGCGCATGAACGACGAGCCCGACACCACCATCCGGTGGGAAACGTCGGAAGGGTGGGGCCTGTTGAGAGGTCGGAGTTCCTGAATTTGAATTCGCAGCATCAACGGCAGGACTAGTGCTTGGGGAGGAAAGGGGGCCTCGCAGACGAGAAGCTTTTTTGCGGCGCTCTTGACCTTCCTTCCAGCTCCAGTCGCCGGAGCCAATCTCGGGAGACGTGACTGGACCAGTAGCTGGAGATGAAGAGGGCGAGCGGCTTACGTGCTCATCTTTCAGGGCGTGCCCGCCAACTAGGTCTCGGACTATCACGCGTCGTTGACCATCGTCGCCGTCCTCGAAACCGACGATGATTAGTCGGTGGCCGGCTAGACAGCGGCGCCAGCCGTTATGGCCGTTTTCTTTGCTGATCTTGGACGTCGCGACGAGCTTGAGGTAGCAGTTTGTGCAGACGTCGTAGTCGCCATCGTTACATTGCAGGCAATGGAAACGAGTCACTGAAGCGGGGATTGGGTAGGTGCAGATATCGCATTTGGTGGAAAAGGAGAGGATCTTGTAGCTCTCCTTGTCAAGAGAGCTTGGTGTATTGGCATTGGTCGTAGTATCGTTCGGGGTAGCCGGGGCAGACGGTGCCGCGTGGCCGACCATGCGTCGAATGGGCAACAGTGGATGAGTGCAGCATCGGCCTTGATTGACACAGCGGTTGCAAAAGCCCCAGTCTCCCTCATTACACTGGCCGCAATTCCAGAAACAGTCATTTGCTAATGATTGACAAATTGCACAGAAGAACCCTGTTTCCAGACGGCGTGATGGATTGTCGCGTGTCATTTGTCTGTCCCCGCTCGTGCTTATTTGGGCTGATTCCGGCGGTCGTCCGTATTTCATGGAGATGAGGATATGCCCTGTCTCATGTATCTGCGCTGGTCGGTGATTTGAAGATGCAAGGATTCGCTCGAATGTCTTTTGCGCAGATGAACGGAAGCCGTCCCACGAGGGACAGCCTTTGCCAGAACGGTAGCATCGCAGACAAATATGATAGTTCCCGTCTTTGCACTTGAGGCATCTCATATGTAGGTCATATTGGATGTTCGCCTTTCCACAGCCGTCACAGGTGGTAGAGGGTTCAGCATATTGGATACTTGGACTAGCGGCAGCATTTGATCGAGATGAGGATGGTCGGTTCCTCCTGTCAGACCTAGGTGGGACAAGCGGTGATGATAAAGCCGGCACAGCACTTTCAGTCGGCGTTGAACTGTGAGACGCCGCGGGTGGTGAAGAAATCGAGGTTGGTGAGTTCGTAGTGTATTGGCTGATAATATGCCTGGAGGAGCCTCGCTCTCTTCCTGCACCCATCCATGCATCCGATATATTCTGTTCCGATTCCGTTGCTCGTCGAGGTCGGTTCGAAGATGACGAGGCTCTCACTCGCCCAGTTTGAGAGTTCCGAGTTCGCTCCGCGGTCATGTCACTGGAGGATCGCACAGCAGGTCGTAACCCATCTTCCGAGGTTGACCCTTGATTTATTCGAACGGGCGATGTCCGACGTTGACCATTAGTTTGTTCGGAATTTCGTCGTTGGTGACCTTGAGTCGGGCGCGCCGTGGTCGGATCGAAAAGGTGCGGCCTCGAGATAGGTGGACGTCGATCGTTATGTTCTCGAGTCGTCGTCGTGCTTGTTTCGATGGCTCTCTGAGCTGATTGTGATCGTGAATGCCCGCGCGCAGGACGCTCGGGAGATTGCCTGCGTCTTTGTTCTTGACGAGAGCGTGGTTGCTGCATATGCCTACGGCGGTATGCATCCGCTATGCGCTCAGTGAGCTCCTCCTCTTGGGTTGGATCAACGTTGTCCAAATCAATATCATCCAGTAGACCTTCCTCGATAATCTGCCGCAAGATCTCTTCCTCGATGCTCTCCATATCCGAAGACATACTGAGTAGTGACCGCAAGCTTGATTGATGCTCGACACGCCTGGTTTGTTCCGAGTCCCCCTGGGTTCGAGTCGTGCGCTGTCGCTCTGAATTATCTTCGCGTCGCCGTCGCGACCGCCCATTGTCTGCCTGTCTCTCTGGATTGCTGCTCCTGTCCCGCGCTCGCTCTGGCTGCGCCGTATGCCGAGCCTCCTGTCTTGCTTGTGTCCGATTCTCGCGGAGACTCAGCTCCCGAACCTCCTCCAACACCCGCTGGTCCTCCTCGTCCCCCTCACTTTCATCGTCGGGTTGGGGTGGTGGAATCACAGAATCCCCAGGCTTGTATCTTTCCGCGATCTCCTCCTTCTCAGCGGCAGATCTGTCCCGGTCCGGTTGGGCCACCAAGACCATATCCAGCAACGTCGTCACAGTGGCATTTGGGCGGGTGCCGCGCACTTCAGCTCGACATGACGGGCAGGTGAAACGAGGGGCGGAGCCGGAGGGCCGCCTGCGCGACCCTTGTGCTGAGAACCATTCCTTCAAGCAGGAGCCGCAAAAGGTGTGTAGGCAGTCAAGAAGCGTGAGAGGCTGGTAGAGAAGTTCGGTACAAATCTGGTTTCAAGTGATAGAACAGTTAGCGAAGGTTCAACGCAAGGGGCACAGGAATGGAAGGGTTCTGGAATCGGGGAATTTGGCGCACATACAGAGCATCCCAGCTCTTTTTCCAGGCCGGCCAACCCAGAACCTTGCGCTTCAGACATGGAGTGAAGGTACCGAGGTTTGGGTACACCTTGAGGGAGGTAAACAAGTCCACCGAGCAGATCCCAGGAACGAAGGCAGAACCACGGCTCGCAGCGGAGATGCAAAGTGGGAGAAATTTGGCTCCACCGATCTTATCGTGGTCCCGCCTTTTCTCTTCCTTCACCCCACGATCATTTTGCCCTTTGCACTTTCGCGGCTCTTGACTGAATTATCGGCGGTTTCATGTTAGAGTGAGGTTTCTGTTCCATCGTCATACCTGGTGTCGCAGTTTAACTGGTTCTTCCGTTCGATTAACGTGATCACAGACCAGCAATTAATTCCTGGCAAGAAGCTCAGGCCTATCTGAATTTCTCTCAAGTTCGAGTGGCTTGTTTCTGTCCGGCCCAACGATGTTGGGCAACGACGTCGTCATCACTGTCTCACCGCAGACTCATCTATGGATGCCACGAGGAAGAGATTTTGCTGTCCTCCGAAGCTTCGCAGAACAGAGAGATGCTCCAACACCCCAGAAACTTTGGCACTCGGTGGATGTTGCGCTTGGGAATACACTTCCAGCTATTTCTTGATGAACGAAATAAGGACCAGGTTCACCACGTGTCTATATATTTTCCGATATCCGACCATCTACTGATTCAAAGCGAAGGCTAGCTGCCTTCTTGAGCTACCACACGCCAGGAAGATGGAAGCCGAGCCAGCGCCACAGCTCTATTCCTATATTGATCGATGTCCAACAGTGACAAGGTCGTGGGATTGCTTTAATATCAAATCAGGCATTTGCTGATCACGTTGTACTTGACGGTCTCGACTACACCGCGAAAATGTCGGCCACGACATGAACTCACGCTGCGAGGATCTTGCAACTCATTGTACACTGTGGAGCCCTGGTGTGTCCGCGTAGACGACATATTTCGAGTTTCTTTGCTGGCCGAATGCCCAGAAGGCCCGCTCGTCTGAAGGTCAACCACCTTCTGTTCCTTACTAAGGGGCTGCAGATGTTATTCTCTCGCAGCAGTGAAAATTTCTACATACTCTAAACTAATTAGAAACAGTATTGAGTGAAGAACATATAACGTCAAGTGTATCAATTGAGAACGTTCTCGGGTACGCTGGAGGGTCTTCATAATCAAGTCGCCATACCTGGGTCCATATTTTCCAAGCGCTTCGCCTTCAGGTCTCTAGAATGCGAGCGTCAGTCTGGTATCAACCTGGCACAATAATAGCCACCTCCTCTAGAGGCAAATATCTCCAGACGCAGTCTACAACAATATCCATTACGATTCAACATTCGCGTAACAGAAACAATCGCTTGATGCGGTTGCTGCAGATCAGTGGTGGCGGCAATGTAAGACACGCCCCTCAACGCCCTGGTAGCACCTCACGGGCCCAGGCGCAGTGAAAGCTCGGCGGTACATCGAAGTGACCATCGAGCTACCTGGCCTGAGCATCGACCCCTGGCCAGATTGGCCCGGGAATTATTAGACTCTCGACTGGTTGCCACTGAAGGGGCGAGAAGCCAGGGTCCCAGGACAAAGTTTTTTTTCGACCTTCGTGTACAGAAAGTGGCGGCCATGGCCAAAGACTGCTCACCACCAAACGGCTCCCTGAGCACAGCGGTGTGAAAAGTGTTTTTTGGTGGAGGCGAACAATTGACTTTCGGTCTTGTCCTCAAGACCATGGCCCTGGTCGACGCTCAAGCGCAGTTGTCCGGATCATCGGAAGCTATGGCCTCGTACCGGATCATGTGAGTGTCAGGAGCGTTATCTGTGCTACCGCTGCATCCGGGGCTTTAGGTGCAGAATGTCATTCAGCGCGGAGATTCTGACACGCAATGCAATCGTGAAACGGTCGGGGCGATACTTGACAACACAAAGCGGGGAGGATTAGTTGTGATGCACCCAACATGAAGAATCCGAGGTCTGATCGTTGACGGGTGTGGCTGACAATAGTACGGAGAAGAGAGGAGTACAGCTTGGAAGCTCGAGGAGGGGAAAAGAGGGGACACTCGAGGTGAGGTGTGAATGGTTCACTCAGGGAGGTTCCAGTCTATTCCACCAGCTCGTGACCCCGATTGTGAAAGATCCATGGATATTATGCTGACGCTAGAGCGTTGAGCTCGAGGCCTGGACATGGCGGGGTTGAATTTTCCGACCTTCGGAAGTTAAAGATGAAGTGGCAGGCGCCAGGGAGATGCACCCCGCATTTCAGAGGGGGCGCAGGGCCCATATGCAATTCACATCGTCTCCGCGGGATTGCACTGATAGGTAGACCGGATTCGCGGGGATTGATACCTACCTAGGTAGGTTGCTGTTGGGCGTCAAGACCAGAAGTATACCTGCCATGGGCCGATAAGAGTCTCGGCATCCACCATGTGGGGTTCGCCGGTAGCAAACATTGATAGACTGCGCTTTGAGACCCCGAGCGCCGAGCACTGCCCGAATTCAACCCCTTAGGACCCCACCGACAGTCGCTCCACTTGCCTGTACCTTGTAATGTAGGGTACCTGTGCGGGTAGGAGATTAGGGCCGTGGGCTCTAGGTTCCCTTCTCCATCCCCCCATGCGTAGATCTTCCCCTCGCTTCTTTTACTAAATATCTGGGGAATCGTGGAATACGACAGGGGATATTGGACAATGTGATAGGTATAGCTAGCTACCCGGGTAGGTTAGCCAACAGCTTACCCCCAACATGACATGCGTAGCAACAGTCCCAATAATAATAGATTCATTTATTGGAGACCACCTTGGTCCCAATGAAGAGCCAGCTCAGCTCCTCTTAGTGCGCCGTGGCACCGCCGCCATCTCGCCGTCAAGGACTTGATTCGCTGAGGTTTCGGCATCAAAAATCGTTGTTCAAGGGGGGCTTCCTAAGTGGATTCTGCCACTCAATCGTGCTACAACGGCGTGCGCCTCTCCCGCCACGGTTGTTTCAAAGCCCGGAAAGATAACATGCGCATAACTAGCAGGATATAGATCGGAGAATATCATATCATTCAGCCTTCTGACAAGTTGCAGCATTGGCACTCCGTTCCATTGTCATTCGAGAGGGAATCGTTTTCTTTAGTCGAGGCATTGGCCTCACAATATGATCACCGACGCTTCAAGCGGTACACTCGCTAGTATCCAGGCGGACCGTGCTTTGAAGAAGATGATTTGGCGCTGCAACCAACGATCGTCCAGGCCCAGACGGGAACTACTTTGGATCCGAACTCGGGGGCCCGAGGCCAGCCATGTATACGATGGCGGAACCATCTCATACAGTCTATAAGAAATCGCCAAAAAATTACCATCGGCCCCGGCGATGGCAAGGAAAATGGGTCCCGCACATCGGGGCGGACCTGCAATCGCAAATCCCCCACATCAAACGTTGAACCTTGGCCCCTGAAGCCCGCGGCATCCCCCGAAACGGATGACGCCATGCACTGACCTCGCACTATGCAAAGCAATTGTCAGTTCGCCGCACTAATGCACCGCCGCATGTACGGAGTGCAGGGGGCCCCAGTCTATTTGTAGCCTGGAGTGCCCCACTTCGCAACCGCCAACCGTCGAGTCGTGGCGCCGGCTTTCTACGCACTGACTACCGCGCGCAAGTCTAGGCTACGGTCGAAACTAGTTTGGCCCGGCGTTATTGGTCGGCCCCGTATGCCATGCATAAGCGTGCGAGCCGAAGTATATGTTACTTATTTCATCTCAGGGCGAGGAGGGACCACATCTGGGGGCAATACAGAATGATTTTTTTTTGTATATGCAATTTCCCACGGACTGGACACCAGTCCCTGGTAGTCTGAGCGCTTCGTTCGTGCTGGACTGGGAAAGTCGGCCCTTTGTGTTATTGGGCTGCATGGGGGCCATTGTCTATGTACTTCCCGTACTATCATCCCGGCGACGATGTGTCAGTATCCCTGTAAGATACAAACGAGGTCATGTGCTTTGTCAGGTGCATACAAGGTGCGTAAGCTATGCTTGCGTGATGCGACATGCAATATGCGAGATACTGCACAATCAGTCGGATAGGGAGGGCTACGATGGGAAAGGGGCACCCTCGCGTTGTCGGACAAAAAGTATATCCGATAACACCGCCAGCATTGCAGGTTTCAGAGGCGTTCTCCCAAGTCATTGTCTTATGTACTATGGTATAGAAGCTTATACTCGGCCGTAGAAGAGTGACGTTTTTGCGAGAACCGGGCGTTGGTCAGCTCGTGCACTACCTTGGGAGCACACCGACATTTCGCTATACCTCTCAGACCAAGATAAAGTCGAGCTGGCTCGTAGTAGACCGCGTTCTCCTATTTGCGGGACTGCCTTGTTATCGCGAGGAGCATTAACCCCGCAGCTAAGAACAGGGAGCCTCATGCAGTCAGCGCTTCCCCAGATCAGATCCCCTACGGCAGGGTCCGCTTCACGCCCCAGCACGTAAGGTGTCTATTGTGAGAGTTCGGACGCAGCGAGGCCGCACGCGGGGTAGTTGAAGTTGGAGATAGAAGTAACGCGGTACTCTTTCCTGTCTTTCCGTCACGTACTTTGTCAATTGATCGATTATCTTGGCGAAGCTGTGGCGGAAGGCTAGAAGACCGCCGTCTAGAGGCCACGCAATGCGATACCATGGCGAGGGAATTGAAGCTCGCTCCAAGATGCCCAGAACAGGCTGTATAGAAAACTTTGCGCGGCAAGCCAGGTGCCGAAACAAGCTGCGAATCAAGGTTCAGCCACATTAACACCGGCGCAGACCGAGGGTCCCATAGCAGCGCATGGGTATTTTGGCCGGTGAGTGAAAAGAAATTTAACATGGCCTGAACTACGCGTTTTAAGCAACTCGATCGCGAGCCATGCAGGGGGCTCGGTCCGTCGAGAATAAACAAACACGAATCTAATTTGAAGTTGTAGATCGTAAAGCAGAAACAAGTAAGCGCTCAGGCGTGTCAGAAACTAAGATCTAGGGCTGAACCTTCGGAGCCAAGCTGCCAATCCAAGCAGATATCGCGCTATGGCAGCTTCGGGTCCGACCGCCCAGGCGCGGCCATCCTGGGCGTTTCACGACAAATGTTCAAGGCGGCACAAGGCGTGATTATGTAGTGCGATGATCGGGATCACGCAGATCAATGTTCTGAAGGGTGCTCACGTTGTCCACGGTGCGATCTCGGCAAGCGAAATGCACCTGATCTTCAACAAGACCGAAAAAACCAGGCCGGCCACGGTACCGGACGAAAAACGCACGGGAAATCCGGGATCCTGGTTGGCGACAAGAGGGGCAAAGGGGGGGAGGGGAAGGTTGAAGGGGGAAGAGCGGCCAACGGCGTTATCGCTGCACTGTGGCTCTGCTGTGACTACCGCATCGTCGGAAACTTTCTTTTCGACCTTGCAGCAGGGTCGATCAGGTCACCCTTATCAGCGTACTATGTATATCGGTCATCTAGTTTCCGCGTTCGTATGGGCCCAGCTACAGGGAAACTGCGGGAGAAAGCCACATTGCGCCTCTCCGTTTCTACAGGACCCCGGGGGGAAAGTGGAGATGGATAAAAAAGCTGGAGAGGGGGATCAACGGTACGAACAGGCCCCATGCAGGAGGGGTCGCAGGAAGGATGGTTGTCAGATGAACGTGTGCAGAGTCTCGACCATCGCGATGGAGACTAAGCTCTTATCTGGGGATAGTTCAGGGCCGGCTTTGCCAATCTGAGTCCTAGCGCGATCCATGAAAATCGGGTCTGATAAAGCCACTCGGTACGGGTTAACTGCCACTCAACGAAAATCGAGTGGCAAAGTGAAAACTCTGTCGCCGGAGAACAAAGAGGTGGCCCGGGCGCAGAGCAGTTAGATAGCAATTTCGATAGTACAATTGCAATTTCAATTTCTAAATGTGCAGGAGGGAAAAAATCTCGTGTTGTTTCGGTGGGGTGAGACATGCGCCTCCCGAAACCTCAACCCTCAACGCTTCACCGGGTATCGTGGAACGCGGATTAGGGTTGTCCGAAAGGACATGGATAGATGCTACTCTAGGGCCCTGGTTGCGATGCCCCGGAAGTGTTTCACAGTTAGATATCGATAACGAGGTCCACCAGCACGGACCACGGCGATGGATGACTCCGGCACCGCCGCATGGGTGGCAGTTCCCAGATCCAAGGATTGACGAGCCAAGGAACAAAGCAAGTGTCAAGATAAGAGGCTGATGTGATGATGGCCAAACCCCCACGAGCAGGGCCCAGCAGCGGGTTGTACGGGGAGCAGCAAATAAATTCTGCGCAAAGGACTGGGATATGCGGTTGGGGGGCCCAGACCCTCGGCCAAGAAAGTAAACCAAGGCAGTGCGCGACTCTCGGGCCTGCCAGATGCGTTCTGACGTCATACACTTGCCCGTCCTCTTATACTCTCAAGCCGCGTGGAATGCGTCGAAGTACTACGTCCATGACCGGATGAGTCATCGGTCGAACTGTCGTGATAAGAACCCGAGATCTCTTTGGCAAACGGTTCTACATATAATCTCGTCTGGAAAGCCGTTGCCGGTCGCGTCGCCAGGAAAATGGCGGTTCGGCCCCATCAGCTCCGGGTTTCGCGGCACACCATAAAGTGGAGACGTTGGAGTGCAGCCCGTCGATCCACCCAGCGATATAATGCATGCATATCACGGAGATATTTTCTGTCCCCAGTTACTGCACCCCTCCACGGTATCAAAAGGTATCGGTATCGAATTTGGGTAGCTTCTGTAGCCGAAAAAGGAAATCAATAGGAATTCGGTGTCGCGTCCCACGACAGATTCCAGATTGCAATTGGAGATCTACGTACAGGTGAATGCCTCCTTGCATTCTGCGGTACACTGAAAAAAAAAAAAAGTCAAAAGCCCCGACAGTTAGAGTAGAAGTCAATTGCCATCCTTGGTTGGGTCGCGCTCGCTTTCTCGGTCCCATGGTCCAGCGGGCAGCGTTCTGTAACTTCTCGGGACCAGTCAAGGGGGAAAGAGACGTGCGCGGGCGATCCTACGAGCACAGTTTGAGCGTACGGTGACGGGCGCCATGGGGGCTAGAGCAGTCCTGGGAGGTGGGTGTGGGTTATGCTTCAGCGCTGCGTGTCTCTTCTTGCCGGTCCACAACAATCCGGAGAAGGGTGAAATCGGTCGTCGATCCACAATGGGTTGGGGGTGTTGGACTGTTCAGACACTCGGGCCCCTCGCCGCCGAACGAAGCGCTGATTAGAAGATTCTGCGTTCTCCGTTCTGTGTATCGCGCTCACCGGTGTTTGTTTCAATTTATTGCAAGTCCCCAGACATGCCCCAGGGTGCAAGCGATCGGACGGATGATGTGGAAGTAGTACAGTTCGACGTACGTCAGGCCAGAAACAGGGAACTGAAAACCGGAGGGTGGATATTTAGTCGGCGCTAGAGGGAGCCGTGTAGAGAGGAAAGGGTGATCGGTCATGCACTAATCCAATGAAGATCGCCCCGAGCCCTCGTGCGAATGAAGCCACATGTTGCGGATGTTTCGGAAAATACAGCCAGAGTCCAGAGCCCCCTTAGTACCGGTGAAGGCCAGAAAGTAAGTATAAAAAAAAAAAAGATAAAAAAAAAAAATCAAAAAACCACAGATACCTTGGAAGTGACTTCCAGTCGAGACCCACTCGGCGTGCCCCTAAACCATGCTATACGGGACGCACGGTGGTAGTATCGAGCGGAGACGATGCGGCCTAGCGACTTTTCCAATGGGCGCTTGCGAACCGTCTTTATTTATCTTGTTCCACTTTTTTTCCTTGCCCCCAGGGTGAGAGCAGAAAAGAAGCTATAATTCCTGTTTTTATCTCCCGACCTTTTCCAGGGCTTCAATTCCTCTCCATTCCCCCCCTTCGCCCCCCTACTGTTCCCGCGGGATTCTCTGGGACATCTACACGGGCAAGATTCTTATCGCTGCACTTCAACGGTCATAGCGGGGAATGGCTTTTTGATTCGCCTCCAATTACGACTTCGCGGGTACGTCTGAGGTACAGTGAGGTGATCATCGATCACCCAATCCTCGTCCCGGCTACATCGGAGCGGCTTGGATTCTCTTCTTTTCTACCTTTCTGCACTGTACATTCTCCGCATTTCCTGTACTTTTCTTTGCACTTTTCTGGTTTCCTTTTGCGCTCTTGAACCTTCCTTGCGCCATCTCATCGGCCCACCGCGTTCATAAATTCGCCACCGGGCCACCCCCACCCGAATTTTATCTGAATACCTCGAGGGTAAGATAAGCTCTTTTTTCGCTCCTCTCTTGCCTACTATTTGCCTCCCTACCACTGCTCTTCTTTTTTCTCCCGTTGCGTTTCTATCCGGTTCATTCACTGCCTCCGGTGTCACTCTTCTTGCCTCTCATGTTGTGATACCATTCACTTTTGTCCGGTCCGCGCTTTCCTCTCCGGCCGTCTGCATCCAACCCTGTCTGCATCTCCCCTCGACCTACTCGCCCGGTCTTCGTGATTGCCATTCTGTCCATGCATGGTTATTTTCTCTGCGTCCTCCCTGTCTGTCTTGCCTTACCTCGCCGCAGAATCTAAAATTGAATGAGACGAATACTGACTGAAGCTCCTCCAGCACTTGCCTTGAGCACGCTTCACCTTGAACGCGTCATCCTGTTCTATCGTCCCCTTCTTGTGTTGAGACACACAAGTCGGCCGGATGCCATACACTGCGCCGTTGAAGTCGTTGCTCTCCGCGCAGCACATTGAATATACCGAACCCTCCCCACAAGTTCACTCCGAACGACCTGGCTTGGTTCGCTCCGCCTCCACGCGCTTGCAGAACTCCCGTTCCTATTCCTCTACCTCGTACGTTCGTCGACACCGACGGAGCCCGTCGATCAGCAAGTCGACAGTGCATTCCTCGTCGGACCCCACCTCCCGGTCGTCACCGGTTATTGACCCTCATGCCAGTCTCCGTCAATCTCCCCCTCCATTGAGCAATGCTGCGATTCCTGTCGGGGCGGTGATCTCACCGCCCGAATCCGCCCCGAACTCGAGTGACGAGGAGTCGCCGTACCGTGAGGGTATCAAACTGGAAGAGCTCGAGGCTGCTGTCCGGTCAATTGGTCAGAGGAGGGAAAGCTCACCCGAGAGAGAAGAGATGGGCCTGATTGAACAACGGGGGACCGAAGCTCCATCTTCAAGTTCATCCACGGTAACACTTACCCCGGATCCGAAACCCAACCACCTACGACTGTCCAAATGCCCGAGAAAGATCGCCCACTTGCGATCATCGACTGAAACGGCGGTTGAACTGAAGCGGGAGGAAGCATTAACTAGCTCTCCCGATGACAGCGATGTGGAAATGACGGCCAAGCCGCCGATGGTCAGGAAGAAGTCTGGTGAGCTGGTTCGTCCCGCTCTCCGTCCCGCATCGGCTCGACGACGGCCATCCAGCATGCCGGGCACCCCGGTCTATGCCAAGGCGGTGCACTTTGACTCGCAGTTGGAGCACATTCGTCACTTCCTGCAACTTGACCGACCCCTGGCTGTGAGTGCTCAAACATCGCCGGTCGAGAGCCATGATGCCGATCACGAGTTTCCTTTCGGTCGGGACGAGGATAAGCAAACACCGTCGTGGGAATGGGAGCTGCGGCTGTCCAACGCCCCGAGGGATATTTCTTCTCGGTCCAATCTCCCGGTTCAGCTAGAAAGAGTGTTCTTGTCCGCCGATAAGAAGGTTTTGATCGGTTCCGTGGCAGTGGCAAACCTTGCCTTCCAGAAGCACGTGGCTGCTCGCTTTACCCTTGACTACTGGAGGACCACGTCCGAAGTAGGTGCTGTGTACTGCCATGACGTGCGTCGGAAGCATGCTCACGATGGGTACGATCGGTTTTCGTTCGACATCAAGTTGGATGACCAGGCCAACCTAGAGCACAAGACCATGTTCATCTGTATTCGTTACAACGTGAACGGTCAGGAGCTCTGGGACAACAACCATGGAATGAATTATCAGGTTGATTTCATCAAGTCACCCAAGACAGCCTCCAACAAACCGTCGGGAGGGGCTCGCCCTTCTCTTCCCCGCAGCCGAACATTTGCCACGTCCCACTCGGGACGTCCCCGTTCGATGCCTTCATCGTTCGACGATTTTCCGGCTATCAGCAAGAACGTCCCTTTCTCTAACCCGTTTACGAGTAACAAAGGATCCCCGCTGAACCGAACTTCGTCGGATGACATCGACACAATCGGACCACCGAAACGTCGAGAGGCACAGAATCGACAGGGGTTCAGCAATCGCTATGATTTTGGAGCATCGTTGACGGCTGCCATGCAGAGCAAGACTCCTCTCGATCGGACCATGCTGACTGCTCGGGCACGGTCTGAACAGGCCCCCGAGGCGAAGTCCGGTGCGGAGACCGCGTCGAGCGAGCCTTCTGCTGTGAGCGAAGAAGCTCGAAAGGAGGATCTGAAACCTTCTTCATTGGTTTCTAGCAAACCGTGTCTCGAGTCCTCAGTGTACAAAGAATTAGTGGACAAGTACTGCTTCGTAAGTTTTCAAATCTTCCCCCTTTGATGATCAGCCTCTAACCTGACTTGCAGTATGGTTCTGCGAAATCTTCGAACGAGCAGAATCTGACTTCTGTCGTGAACGTGAACGTGAACGGCCAGGAACCGCCGAAGCAATTATCTTCGGGTGCTCCTTCACCCCCTCTGTCCCCTCGGTCTCCTGCCCCTTTGGAACCACCAGTGACTGATGCGCCCCGTGAACCTCGCCCTTCGACCCTGTCACCGGCCCAGGCATCTATGAGTCCGCGAGCTTCGCCGCGAGCTTCACCGCGGATATCCCCGCGCACGTCGCCCTCGCCTTACCGGTACCCGTACCACCAGGGCCTGCAAAACGGATTCATGAAAGACCCTCAGTCGTCCCCCGTCATTAGAGGGTGAGTCACAGAGATGCTTGACCGCTACCAGAGTCCAGCTATCATCGCGCCCGACCTCTTTTTTTTTTTTTTTTTTTTTCATCGTGTTGACAGTTTTGTTGAAAGGGGATTCGAAGTTTCTTTTTTGGAGATGGGTCTCGACTCGGTTCCCATTCCCTCCCTTGCCGATTTTTCATATGCGCCCTGCGTCGGTGTCCTGTGATTTTCACTCTGCATGGTTGATCTATCACCCCTCCCTCCTCTTATTGTGACCAACAGTGGATTCCCCATCCGCAGCAGATGAAAAGGTGATCGAAGTTTTTGCGATGCATAATAAACCGCGGACAATCGATCATCAGATCATCAAACTGTGTGGTAGGCACCATGATTCGCTTCGGGAGAAATTATCGACGCGAGTTTGACGATGCGGTCACCCTCACGTTTTTCCTACCTTGTTTTCATTACGCATGATGACGATACGATGTGTTTTCTTCTTTTTTGATTTTTTCTGCCTGTGCTTTTCGTGCAACACAGCCATACGGAGGCTTTTCGATTCTTCTCTGCCTGGCAGATTTTCGTTTTCGCAAAAAAGTTGTTTTAGTTCGCCCGCCTCCGCTCTTGCATTGTGTTTGTCGGCCTTTTTTCTTCTTTTTTTTCTCATTGCTTTGCATGGTGTCTCCGGAGTTTTTAAGGGATTATTTTGAGAGGATGGACGCTCGCGACGCACTGGCATGGAAGATGATACGCCTGTCGAAGTAGTCATGAGATAAAGGGAAACGAATGAACGTGATTGAACTGGAAGCCAGCCCCGTAAAAGCCCGTAGGGTATTTGATCAACAGATCTACTAGATAAAAGTACAACGGAGAATAGTAGTCCATAGTTCGCCGTGTGCCGCATTCCTATCCTTGCTCCCCAAGTCGATCCGCGTCACGTGAATTCTTTCTTGTGGCGATATTACTATCTAATCACCACGTGACCTACCCGCCTTTCAGCGCGCTCCGAAATGCGGGCAGCTTCCCATGCCACGCAAGACACGCTCGAAACCTGCCCTTCATAACGCCCTTTTTCCTCCCTCGCCTCCGCCCAATCACCGCCGCATTGCAGAATGCGATCTCAGGTGCTTAAGTAATCCACCCACCACCCCCCAAATCACGCGTAGTCATCAACTTATTTAAGTCCTGCCCGCTCCCCTCCCTCTCACTGGCCTTTCCCTTTTTTTCTTCTATCCTCTTCCGCCAACCCCTCGACGCGTCTTACCACCCGTCGACTCACCCTTTTCCCATCAACCCCTCATCAAATTCATCTCGAATTCCATCTCTGCCAATATGTCTGGACGTAAGTTATTCTCTAATTGTTTATTTTTTGCCCTCTTTTCCGCATATCGACCCGCGGTCGCTGTTTCGTGATGCAACTGGATGGTGTTGGTGATGCCCCTGGATGCACGTGACTTGGATGATCCCGCGTTGGTGCCTCAGGCTCCAATGCATCTCACGCCTTGCCCAACATGGCCACGCCACAATGCACCTCTTAACAGGACCTCGCCGTCGTTGTCTTCTTCCTCTCCATATAATATCCCAACACATACACTAACGGTCCACAGGTGGAAAGGGCGGCAAGGGTCTCGGCAAGGGCGGCGCCAAGCGTCACCGCAAGATCTTGCGCGACAACATCCAGGGTATCACCAAGCCCGCCATCCGCCGTCTGGCTCGCCGTGGCGGTGTCAAGCGTATCTCCGCCATGATCTACGAGGAGACCCGCGGTGTCCTCAAGACCTTCCTGGAGTCCGTCATCCGTGACGCCGTCACCTACACCGAGCACGCCAAGCGCAAGACCGTCACCTCGCTGGACGTTGTCTACGCTCTCAAGCGCCAGGGCCGTACCCTGTACGGTTTCGGTGGCTAAATGTCTTTTTGACATTGCCACTCGGAGCTCTCCCCTTGGGAGACTCTTCCTTTTAACGCGCTACGGTGTGATGGTTTCAATTCTGCTTCTGCGATGTTTCCTTTTTTTCTTTTATGGCTTGACTGGTTTCGGGGTTCCCGGCGGGGTTTCGGGAGGAATAAGGGATTTGATTCTCTACAATATCAATATCGGAAATGGCTTCGTGCCACGGTGTTTCTTTTTAGGTAGCTGCTAAGTCGCTTTCGACCATCTCACTGAGAATAATGGAACGATTGCATTAGTCAGATCATTGTTCATTCGTAATGGTCCTTCATTCGTAGTGGACGAGCACGGCGAGGAGCACAGCACGAAATACTCATCGCCTCCAGGTAGTGTAATTCAAGAATGGGCCCATCCCCGGGCTGGGTGGGCCACCCCGATCGGCATGATGTCATCGATGCCCGCGACCTCGGCTTTGGAGAGAGCGTACTCACATTCATAAGCACTACTGCACTCTGTTTTCACGGTCGCTGGTCGATCTTCCTTGAGCATAAACTATCACCAGTTCCTGGTGATATGAAATTGACCGTGTCGAGAGACCTGGCTACTGACTAGCCAACTCAAAGAACCAAGCGTCTCACCCCAGCATCCGATCTTACAGGTCGTCCCTTTCTCAACAGAAGTCCGGGTGTATTCCTTCAATCCAAAGCCATCATGGCGGAATACAAGCTCTCATACGAGTCACAGCTAGTAAGTTTAAGCGCTATACTCTATCTATCGGCCCTCTAACACTATGCCCGTCGAATCAAGGACGCCTTTCACCCCTCCTACCGCTGGGAAGCCCGCGACCCAAACGAAGACTGGAGGTCCGCTGCACTCCGCGGACCAGCCTTACCAGTCCTAGGAAACGCAGTCGCCGGAGCCGTGGGCTCAGCAATATCCAACGTCGTCGTCTACCCTCTCAACGTGATAGTTGCACGCCTCCAAACCCAGGCCAACAAAGAAAAGTCAAAAGAAGAGTCAGACGAAGATGAGGAATACGATGGCATCCTCGATGCAGCACACAAAATCTACCTCGAGCAAGGCATCGCCGGCTTTTACCCGGGTCTCGCGCAAGACACCTGCAAATCTGTCGCGGACTCGTTCCTCTTCTTTCTTGCGTACACGATCATCCGGCAGCGAAGGATAGTCGCCCGCGTCGGCGCTGCCAAGGCGGCGAAGAACAAGAACATCGTGCTTCCAATTTTCGATGAGCTGGCTATCGGCGTCGTGGCTGGAGCGTTTTCCAAGCTGCTTACTACGCCACTGTCCAATATCGTTACTCGCAAGCAGACGGCAGCGCGCAAAAGTAAACAGGGGGCTAAGGATGCAACAACTGCGGACATTGCTGCCCAGATCAAGAAGGAGAAGGGGCTCGGTGGATTCTGGTCTGGGTATTCGGCTTCCTTGATTCTGACGCTGAACCCATCCCTCACGTTCTTCTTGAATGAGGTCCTGAAATACTCCCTTCTCCCGCGTTCCAAACGCGACAAACCCTCGCCTACGGTGACTTTCTTCCTGGCGGCGTTGAGCAAGTCTGCTGCTTCGTCAATCACCTATCCGTTCTCTCTGGCCAAGACCAGGGCACAGGCTATGGGGAATGCCCCAAAGTCCGGACCGGGCTCGGAGTCCAAGAACATTCGAGCTGCGCTCACTCCAAAGATCTTCGCTGCCGTCAGCGAGATCTATCGTGCTGAAGGAGTCCCTGGTCTCTATTCGGGTCTACGAGGCGAAGTCCTAAAGGGTTTCTTCTCACACGGGTTCACCATGCTGGCCAAGGACGCCGTATACGCGTCTATTGTCAAGACTTACTATCTTCTCCTCATCGTGCTCCGCCGCTATCCTTCTCCCGAGGAGCTGCTCCAAAGTGCCCGCGAGCAGGCCGAGGAATACAGCGAGGTTGCCCGCGAGGGTGCCCGTGATATGGTCGAACGAGCACGCGAAGGTGCCGAAGACGTGTTGAACAACCACTCCGGCGGCGTGTCCGCTGACATGACCTCCAATGCTGCTGCGGCCGCTACCCCGGCTCCAGATGCAGGGCACGGAGTGGATGCCTCTTCTGGCTTGAAGGTACCGCCCATCGCTGATGAGGTCAATGAGACGGCCGAGCTGGTGGGTGACTATGTTGAGGAAGAGACTGCTGAGTGGAAGAAGTTCTATCACTGGTTTTGGGATAAGGAAAAGGGGTATCATAAGGGCGAATAGTTCGCATTGGATGACCAAGACGGGATTGGATTTCATTTGTGCTTTTATTAGCATTCTTTTTGTATAAGTAACAAGCATTATTTTGATATTTATGAACAGCATGATATTCTAACTCAACCATTTATTAAACAAAGTAGGTATCTCCAACGACATCAATAAAATCCGTTTAATATTAGATGAAACTCAATGGAACCCCCAACAAGTCAGGATAATTATGTCCAGCACAGCCCCGGAATGCCATTTACTCCTTCTTCCGCTCGGTAATATGCACCTCCCGCGCAACAAAAGCAGCCCGCAGCTCCTTACCCGCCTCCCAGAGGACCCAAAGAGGAATCCACACCCAAAGAGTATTGAAGAAAACCAGATACACCCAAAGATAAACGGGATCCTGAGTAACGAGCTGCGAGCTCCCGGTAAGCCACTCCGGCGCAAAAGTCATAAAGCCACCGTACAACTCCGCCGTCGCCAGCGCGGTCGCGACGAACCAAAGCGTCGACTTCGCCGAGCCCCGTGCCTTGGCACTGATCTTCTCGTTCGTCGACCTGCACAGCAAATAACAAATATAGACCGCCGTCGGACCGCCCAGGAAAACGGTCAACAGCTCCAAAGAAACGACAGTCACGTCTGCGCCGGCCCAGCGGCGATCGGCCTTGGCGTATTCCTGCCACAGGCGCGAGCTGGGGTTGGTGCCGTAGGCCGGGCCGTAGATTCGGTCGGGGTGGTTTAGGAAGTAGGGCTCCGTGTTGTGGATGCCGGCGATGGTGGCGTAGCTGAAGAAGCATTCGTAGAGGAAGGAGCCTTCGATGAAGAGGTGGGTTAGGGCATCGTAGGCGTGCCAGAAGAAGAGGACGCGGTTGCGGGTTTGGGTGGAGGGGATTAGGGCTTTGGCGAGAAAGTAGGCGATTGGCATGAAGGAAAGCGAGAAGGCCAGGCAGAGGATTGTTGGTAGATCCAACGTAAAGGACGCGCTCGTTGACATGGTGGCGGTTGTTTTGAGCGCGGGTTGGTAAGGGTTGCTTGGGTAGAGGCGCACCAGATCACGGACGCGAGACCTTTTCGTAGCCGGGTTGGGAGTGCGGGCAGGCCTGACTCAAGTGTTTGAAGTTTGAAAGAATAAAATCAGGGGAGCTGACGATGGTGGCGCTGATCAGCAATGCTGCCTCAGGCAGAAGCGGGAGATCGTCATGAAGAGTTCGGGTTTAGTGAACTGTTTTCTTTCTGCATTCTTTCCCTTCTTTTAAAGAGCATGTTTTGTCAGAACTGGGAGAGTACAGTACTGCGTAGGATACACCAGGGGGTCATACAACCCCTCTGTGTAGCTATGTACCCGGAACAACCTTGAAAGTCTCAGTGGGGGGCTGTTTACCTAAACGAATCCTCGGGCTAACTATTCGGAAGTTTGATTGCAGGGCACTAGTTTGCTCTCAGCACCGACAATACCCGGCTATTTTAGTGTTTTAGGGGTGACTCGTAGAGGCAAAGAGCCTCGTCTGAGGCGCTGCAGCTGGAAGGTCGCGTCCCAAAGCAATTCTGCCAGCAGAAACCAACGCAAGGCTATATATACTTCGTAAGGCCAATTTAGATAGAATGGATGCCGTCATTGATCTGACGATCCGGTCAACCTCACCACTATCCCCCACCTAGTCTATCTTTCTTTTCCCCAACTCTCCCCGGCCTAGATAATGTCTCCAAAGGGATCGGTCCTCATCACCGGCTGCAGTGACGGTGGTATCGGGTCCGGCCTGGCCCTCGTCTTCCAGGAGCGCGGCTACCACGTCTTCGCCACGGCCCGGAATCTGGACAAAACGAGTGCTTTGCAGGGCTTTCCCAATGTCACTTTGTTGACGCTCGAAGTGACGGATAAGAGACATATTCAGGCGGCGAAGGAAGCTGTTTCTGCGCAGACAGGCGGCACGTTGTCGTATCTGATCAACAACGCTGGGCGCAACCATTTCATGCCTCTCCTGGACGAGGACATCGACGCTGCGAAGAGAATTTTCGAAACCAATGTCTGGGGCCCATTGGCCATCACCCAGGCGTTTGTACCTCTTCTCATCAAGGCACAGGGCACTCTTGTGAACATCACTTCTATCGCCGGCCATGGCGCTATTCCGACAATGGGTAAGAATCCAAACTACTCCAATATCAAAGATATTAACTCAATTCTTGGGCTCCTATGGCGCTTCCAAGCACTCCCAGGAGCACATGTCAGAGACGTTCCGTCTTGAACTTTCACCCTTCGGTGTGAAGGTTCTATCCGTCGTGACCTGTGCCGTCTCGACAAACGGCCAAACGTACTTTGAAAACTGGGCCCTTCCCACAAACTCGCGATACAAGGCAATCGAAAGCACTGTTGCAAAGGTTGCGCGTGGTACGGATGGAATGACTCGCACACCAGTTGCAACTTACGCCACTGAGGTTGTTGACAACATTTTGGATGGTGCAACCGGCCGAATTTGGGTCGGCGAGAGAGCGAAGAGTATGAAGAATGCGCCCGCTGAGGGTGAGATGGCTGCTTTGAGGGTATATTTTCTCTTTTCTCAAACAAGCTGACCTTTTTCTGATCGAATAATAGGACCAGTTCATTATGAAAACATTCGGCTTGGATGAGCTCTCGAAGTAGGTCTGCTTTGGTAGGAGTGGGCTCTCGTGATTCTTGATCTAGCATATGGCGGACCTCCCATCTCAAGTCGTACCAAGGACTATTTGCAGCCTAGCAAATAGCTCAATTTAAAGAGTGACATAACTTTTAGTGGCAGTAAAAAATTGATGTAGGAAAAAAAGAAACTCTCCCTCGGGGAATCGAACCCCGGTCTCCCGCGCTTATCAGTGTTAATGACAAGCGGAAATCATGACCACTAGACCAAGGAAGATTGGATAGTCGAGTTACCGCTCGACCACTTGGGTGGTTGATATGATCACCGGGCCTTTTATGCTATATGATCCAAAATTCATCAAAGTACACAGCGGTATCTTGTTCTTATGGACCTCGGATTTTCTACCATGTACAGTAATTTTCGAAATAAGCTATGCTAAATATTTCAGATCATGATTCATGGCTAGTTGCGAAAATTCAAATATAAAGGTTCTGGCCAATTTTTGTCTCAGCCAGGGTGCTGCAGTCATAAGACCAGGGCGGGATTGTCGCCCCGGTGCGCACCCGAGATCTTTTGACCACATCAGGTCCGAAAGTCATTTCCTGATCATTGGATTCAACAATTAGGGGTGCTTCGACGTGGTCATAGCTCCTTCGAGGCCTATAATTGGTGTCGTGTATTCTTCAGTGGAAAAACTTATTCTGTGATTACAAGGTAACCCTACAGCATACCCAGGTGGTATATGTATATCACAAACACCTTCAAGACCACTCCCCATGTATTATTGATCCATCTAAATTACTCCCCTTATTATTGCGTACCCTTGGGTCATCTTCAGTCCCCAAGTGATTACCTGGTCACCCGGGCGATCTCTGGGGCACCTACACGTGCAAAGCTGGTGGAGGCGTCAGCCACAGGGCGTTGATTTATAACGTGGGTATCTGCCAGGCAGATAATTAAACCCCTGCGTATATTCCGATAAAATTTATCTGCTGAAGTCAACAAGTCCGATATATTTTCAACTTTCATGATGACGGAGGCTGGATAAAAATATTTGCAAACACCCAACCCTTGACCCCGAGTATACCTTTTACAGTGACCCAGAGCAAGACCCAGAGCATGTCGCGCGTCCGTCATCATCGAAGGCACCACACATGGCCTCACTGCGGCTCAGAATTGTGCATGCGCGAGCCACGAAGTCTTGAACTTCGCGTGTTCAAGCTGACAAATGGACCACCCGGCCATTCGCCGTCGTTTCAAGAAGCCACAATAGTGCCTCTTATTGCAGAGGAAGTGCCCAGTGATGATGCCACGATGGCCGGAATTGTGCGTTCACAACGGACTCATCGCATCTGGTCCCTGCCTCTAGGTAGGGGCCGAGACAAGAATATTCCCGTCTCTGCCTCGGCAGCCGAGGCCAGGAAGTCCGTTCATCGCAACATTTTACGACGATTGATCCGCCGACCCCCTCTGGATAAGACGAGATCTCTACTTGTTATGCCAACAACCATGACCGCCAGAGATCAAGCGATGATTTCTGGTTGGATGCCGCCGCGACTAACGGCGCAGCCGGTCGTGGTGTCGGATAGAGGTCGCCCAGACTTGTCCACAATTGACAGCACACGTCTGGTCGCGGAAAGGAGACATCAAAGGTCTCACTCGGAGCAGCCACGCTCGTGGAGAAGGCCCAGTGCGGGTCTGTGGACTCTTCAGGAAGAGCGAGAGAGTTTAAATAGTGGCAGTTGATTTCGGTACATGCATACACGGTTGAATTTTGGATCTCATTGCAATATTGAAATTCAAATACGATCAGGGAGTTTGAGATTTGGAAGTTTACAGGGAACTCATATTATTGAAACTTAAAGTAAATGTACAAAACCTATTCGAAGTCCAATATTAGATCGGTAAAGAACTATTTAAAGAGATATCTTGAACAGATATAAAAAGACGAATAGAGACGAGTAAAAATACCCATGAAGATACCTGGTGTTAGAAGGCACGGGGTGTTTAAGCTCACTTAAAATATCTCCTCGATTCCCTTTGTACATCTCAGATAGACAAGTGACCTAATTGAGGGTTGGATTCGGTATTTTCCACACCGGTACACCGATCTACCTTGTGATGTCAGACCTTGAGCCTGAGAAAGACATGATGCCTATCATGGAGCGCACAGCTCCTGATTGCATTCGGATGAATGATGTTGGGCGACCATTCGTTGCGACGAGCCTCTACTTTTTTGAGATAGTCTTTTCGGTTGTAGTAGAAGTCATAGCCCTGATCATCATAGCACGGGAATAATGTCACCAGCGGAGCATTCATAGGCCCAAGATGCACATGCTAATACTACTGGATTGGAATTAGCAATAGAATTCGGAAGGAATTATGGACGTACGAAGTAAACGGAGCATTGAGTAACGCCACTGCGGATGCCTGTCATTTCAAGAAGCTATGGAATATCATATAAGGGAAACTGAATGAGCATAGTGAATGTTGAATGTTGCATCTCAAAAAGTCCCAGTTCCAGACTCACGTTCACTGCGCCGAGCGGTATTTGGTGCAAGTCGGCCTGCGCAACATGGACGAATTGGCAGAGCCGGTAAAAGGGGGCTGTTTTCCGCCGCCCGACACCAACCCGGACGCGTGGAACAAAGTAAAGTATCCCAAATCTACAAAGTAGTTGATCAGCTTGTCTCATTCGAGATGAGGTCGATCTTTAGAGAGGTGCAATCAGCTATCTCCGTAATAAGCCAAGAAAGGCATGGAAAGAAGTCTCAATACTCGAACATTATACAGATATCGGTCGCCCTACTCAGCCTTGAAATTACCTCTGGTAGATGCGACTGCACTTGGACGCAAAAGAAATGGGGATTAGAGGTCGGTCGGCCCTGGCCGCTCCAGTAATAAATGGCTATCGCAGTGATGAGAAACGTGATTGACTAATTAATCATGCCCCCACAAATTCCCGGCCGGAGTGCGTCGGTGCCCCAACCACCAGCGCAAAATCGCGTTACATTAGATAGCCCCATAAGCCATGTGGCCATCAATCAAGGCTTGCTGTAACCAGACTCAAGCCCCTGCGCCGCTATGGCCCATAAGCTTGAAGAGTCGGGAACAGCTTTCAACGCAAGAAGTGCTCACTACGTGCACGGATTTATTTCCAAGTTGGGGCCTTCCTCCGCGCAAAGGCCTCGGGATAGCGCATATCGGTTGACAAGTGGAGCATGGCTTAGAAGCTTAGCCCTCTGGCGCGTTGGAATTTCCCCATCTATCTACCAATGGCTATGCTTGCAAACCCCATTGTGGATTGCTATTAAATAAGTGTAAAGCCATCCCCGCTTCACAAGCCGGCATGGATAAGGGGGCAAATGGACGGAGATTAAATGAGTTCCCATCTTGGTCGGCTAAACCTGCCGGTTGATAAGGTCGCTGAGATTGGAACTCATGTCTGGTGACCTTTTTTACAAATGTAGACGCTGATTTGGCTGATAAGGCGGGTTTTCCAGACCGTCCCGTTATATAGCCGGGTATTTACCTCTGTTCATAATTCTTGGAATTTAATTACTTGTCCTTCAACGAGATGGAAAATACCATCATCGATGCTGCCTCCGAGAAGGCTCGAGACGAGAATGAATCAGATCTTCCCCATACAAAGCATGCCGCAATTTCGGACGTGAAAGAAAAGATAGACGTCTCCTCGATTCCATCTTCTGGGGAAGATGTGATCACTAACAATGACAATGAAGTCATCAGCACTGCGGATGAGCTTGTCACTCACGTTATCAGAGTTGAGGATGACCCGACTATCAGCCCGTGGAGTTTTCGAATGGTGTTTCTTGGTAGGAATCCCGCGGATACACATTAAAAAAAGAGCCCACAGACGGGTCTTTCAAATACTCAAGTTGCTGACCAGAACGCACTAGGGGCTGGTCTCTCAATCTTTGGTGGTGTACTTCAGGAAATCTTTTATTTCAAGCCACAGACAATCGTTGTCTCCCAGGTATTTTTGGCCGTGATCGCGTACGTCCTAGGAGAGGCCATGGCCTACGGAATTCCACGAAAGGGTAAATTAGGGCGCTTCCTCAATCCGGGCCCATTCAATGCGAAGGAACACGCTGCTGTTGCGCTTATGGCATCCGCGGCCTCACAGTCGGCTTTGGCCACTGAGGCTTTGGCTGCACAGCAGCTATTCTATGGCGGCTATCCGAGTCATGCAGCTGGTGTTTTCATTACCCTTTCTTCACAATTAATAGGCTACGGCATTGCCGGTCTCCTCCGCGACGTGGTTGTCCGCCCAACTAAGATGTTGTGGCCAATGACTTTGCCTATCAGCAGTTTGCTGGAGTCTTTGCATAAGGATAAAAAAGAGTCCCGGGCCCGTATAAAGATTTTCTACATTGGCTTTACTATCTTGTTCTTCTGGACCATTCTCCCCGAGGTGAGCATATCATTCGGATTATTATCTGGAGACAATTAAATTAACGTGGTTTCGCAGTACATCTTTCCAGTTTTGGAAGGTGTCTCCATTTTTTGCCTTGCAAACCAGCATAGCTTGGTCTTTACAAATCTATTTGGCGGAGCATCCGGGAATGAGGGCTTGGGATTTTGTGAGTGCACAAATGCCCGATATTTGTTCCGCGGCCCTTCCTTCCTTGGAAAGGACCGCGGGCGACTAATCAAAGCATTTTGACGCTAACCCCCAGCTTCCAGTATCATTTTGTTTCGATTGGAACTATATCGCTTCGACTGGAAGTCCACTGTGGTACCCGTTATATGCATTAACGAATACCTTCATTGGCTATCTCAGCTGCATCGTCCTTTTCATGGGTATCTACTACGCCAATATCTTCAGATCGCAGGACTTTCCATTCTTGTCGCAACTTCTATTCCACGGTGACTCAAATTCTACATACTTCCACACCTATAACCAGTCCGCAATTCTCAATCCTGATTTCACTATCAACGAGACATTGTTGCACGAGCAAGGTATTCCCTGGCTGACGGGAAGCTATATATGCTACCTGATCACATCAAATATGGGACTTACTGCAACATTCACTCATATGCTCCTCTGGAACTTCAACGACATCAAAGAAGGCTGGTCTTGGGCTGCACCGAGCAGAATGAAAAAATGGTTCAAGTTAGAAACATATAAATTCTGGGCCAACCAAGAGACTCCTCAACAGCGCCTGGAACGAAAGCTCAATGACGAATCCCTTGATCCCCATTATCGATTGATGCTCCGGAATCTATACGACGAGTGCCCACAATGGTGGTGGGGTGCTGTGCTCGTCGGCAGTTTCGTGGCCGGCATTGCTTGTCTATATTCGATCAAATCGACCCTTCCGTGGTGGGGTTTTATACTGGCAAACGTTCTCACAGTTGTGTTCATGCTCTTCTTTGGGGCCCAAATGGGCCTAACTGGATTTCAATTCAATATCCAGCCTATCTGTCAAATGCTGGCCGGGTACCTGTTTCCTGGAAAGCCCCTTGCCAGTAAGTTACTCCGTCCATGCGTTACCTGGCTCTGTCTAACTCCTCGTCTCAGATCTCTACTTTACTTGCTACACTTTTAACTCTCTTCAGATGGGTCAGGTGCTTGCAAAGGATCTCCGACTGGCACAGAACGTCCACCTGTCACCTCGGTCCACTTTTTTCGTGCAAGTTCTTGGCTGCGTGATTGGAGCTTTATTCAATTACGTGATGATGTTAACGTATGGCTACATTCTCTTGACGATGTTTTTCCGTTTTAACACCATTCTCCAGGATCGTTCAATCTCAGTCCGAGGTACTCACTTCTATTGACGGAACTAATATCTGGAGTGGACAGAATGTTCAGATAAGTATTTCCGGTGGATTCTTCGGGTGCTCGCTTCTGACATCTGCTATACCAGTTCAATACTCTTGCAATTGCCTGGAGCATTGCCAAGGACATGTTTTCCATCGGGACTCGCTATCAATGGGTGACCATCGCCTATTTGCTAGGATTCATCGTTCCCCTGCCATTTTGGCTTGCCAACAAATTCTGGCCCCACCGCATCTTCTCCAGCATTAATCTTTCGATCATTCTCTGGTACATGGGATATCTCTTTGTAGGTATCAACGCATCAATCTTGATGTATTTCGTTCTGGGATTTGCAGCCCAGTGGTGGCTTCGCAAGCATCACCCGCATCTTTTCAACAAATACAACTATATTCTGTCCGCTGCTCTGGATGGAGGAACCCAGGTCTGCGTTTTCGTTCTCACGTTCGCGGTCTTTGGTGGAAGTGGAACCTCCCGTCCATTCCCGTATGTGTCCCCCGTCTCTGTATTAATCTCCTGTCATGCTAATGGTTCTACTTTTTTCAGGACATGGGCGGGAAATCCAGACGCAAACCACAATCTGGACTACTGCATGGTCAACCCTGCCACGAGCGCATGAGCAGCACTCTTTATGTATTGATGAGCGATGCAGCTGCCTGTTGGAGAACCTTTGTTTACTGCATATCCTGAACGATCTCTACCTTTATGTGTGCTCAATACATCGTTGAACCTGCCATGTATTTCTCGTCTCTACGACATGATATAGTCGACGCGGTATTAGGAAGATCGTTTGTGCGTGCATGGTATTCGGAGCTCCTAGGAGCTGGTGGTCCATCTCAAGCAGGACCATCATATGCTAGTTACATCACACAAATAACCAAGTGCGAACTTTTGAGAATCATCCGAGTAAGCGATAGACTCTCCGGTACACCTTTTGTTTGGTAGAGCACAATGTAGCCTAAACATTGTTGTAGGTTGACTGATGGACAGGTCACCTTTCTGCCTGATTAATCAGGCCACAAATCCGCCCTTGGCGGTTGACGTTTCCTCTTCGGCATCAACCATCCGAGGCCACCCTTATCATTTCACCGAATTCGAGTGTTCGGGATGGCGCTATGTTTGATTTGGTTCGATCAATTTCTCTTGACCAAAAAACACAGATGCGGGGACCATTGCATCCCCCATCTGACTCGCACAGCATGGGTCTCGGAGTGACCGTGCCGATTCTCAGCTACGACTCAAGCCGTGTTTCTTGGCTTATGCAGTGTGGGGGCCAAGTGACTCAGGGCGCAACATGCCGCTTCCGTCAAGTCTTCTCGAAGGCCGCTAGAAGGCCTCGTGTCTCAGCTGAGTGACGCTGATTGGCACTGGTGAGAGAGATAACGGCAATCATGTCTCCAAACCCCGACATCTCTTCGTGGCCCCGTCTTTCGACCCACTCGATGAATGAAGTCACGATCTTCCCTGGTATTTTGGCTGCCTAACTCCGCGGGGTAATGGGACAGCCCTATGCGAAGGACGAAGGAAACAACACGGGTCAATCTGAGTTGTCGTCAAGATAGCCGAGCTGGCCCCTCGGTGGGACACCGTATATGCAGACCCGCTGTCGTCCTCGAGACGTGTCCGGATGATGCAACGAGCGGTGAATCTGCACGGTCCCACCGAGGGTTGAAGGAGGCTCCAAGGCAGACGCAAACGCGGATTGGCCAGTTTGGCGCCCGGGCGACCATTTCTCTTCTTGACCCCCGACTATCTCACCGACACAGCGCCCGCTAAACCTTACCAGTGGAACCCGCACCGTCACTTTCTGCTCCTCCGGTTGGTCTACCGCGGGATATTCCGCTACTCGAGCCGGATCCATTGGCTGTCCACCTCCCCGGGCGTTCCTTCGACGGGCCCGCGGCAGGTTTGAAGCGTCCCCGCTTTGTTTTGGTTGGCTGCCCTACAGGACCATGAAGGACGATCACAGGGAGTCGAAATTGGCTCCCCGCGAGCACTCGGACTTAAATAAGCTGCTTTGTTCGCTTCTTGCCCCGATCACTTCACCACTCGATCCTATCTTACTTTGAATACTCCGCCAACTTCTTCCCCTTCAAGTGATGCACTCTCAATCATACCGAAGCGGATACTACCCAAAGAGATCTCTTTCACAAACATCGGCAACCACCACGTCATCGAGGGGCAGCCAGCGCTCAAACGAGAAGAAACACCCTCGTCACTCCTCCAACCCACTCTCGTCGAGATTGTTCCGGTCGAGATCCAGATCTCCCACTCCCATCGAGATCCCCTTGACCCACATCCGTCAAGCCTCCTCAAGCATGTCTCAACCTCGCGATATCCCAAGGACCACCCCGACCAGCTCCTACTTTGACCAGAGCCACCGCTCTGGCAGCCCGGTCGCTATGTCTCTTGAAAGCACTTCTCCCCACTCTCCCAAGGCGGAATATATCACCAAGCGGGGGTCAACTCCGACCCGCAAGAATAGTGATGATTACCGTCGCTACAGCGGGACCATCAACCACTGCGGTCGGCACTCAAATGACTGGCTCTTCGGCGGTTTCAGTGTGCGTGAAACCGTCGCGAGCGGCCTCGAGAAGCTCCGTAATAACGACAAGGAGAGCTGAAGGGTGGTTACCCTTTTTGATGACCATTTCAATTGCCATTTGTGCCATTGCCCCAGAAACACCCACCGGCGGGCCATTCTGCCTTGGGAGACGAATGAACACCGCCTCTAGCAAGGCATTTGATCAACCCCGGATCCTCATGAGAATCGACAGTTGGTTCGCCTGAAGCGAATGTTTCTTACCACTCTTCCGATCACCACCGGGCGCGGACATCATCAGAAGGCTGGTCTGCACCCGGGTAGCGATATTCTGTCGACGCCTCGTGACGATCACTTGACGCACGTTGCACCAGACACTCCGGTTTCATTCCAAGCTTTGAATGGAGGTTTATCTTTACCGGCCTTTTGTTTTCTTTTGCTGTTTGGAGTGATCACAGATGATCTCCTGTTTGATGTTTTGCGCCGGGAATGTTCCGGTCTATAGCTTTTCCAAATCTAACGGGTTGTCGCTCGATTCTTAAAAAAGCATTTCCTGAATTCCCACTCTCAACATAATGATTCTCCTCTGTAAATTATTGCCGTTGTGCGCACCTTGGAGGATTCCTCCGCGCGGAGTGATCCAGCGAGCAAGGTCCGCTCCGTCTCCGATCATCGGCACTTCTCCGACTCCCGCAATTCCACGGCTTTTACACCATTCATTTAAAAGCCTGAGCCCAACTATGAGCCGCCCATTTCCAAGTATGCATGAACGATGACATTTGGGATTCGGTTCTTGTACAGTTTCTCAAGCTTTACTCGATCCGCCGCCCTGCTTAACCCCAACGCCCAGCTAGCTGCATACTTTTCTACATACATACTGCGCCGCCAAGGCCAGACCATCAGACATCATTCCCGAATGGCCTCTCCAAAGCCCGTGGTTGCGGTCTTGTACCAAGCTCTCGCACCGCCCGTGTATGGCGGTGTTAGCAAGCCGCCCAAACCCGGTGGTATGTTTACACAATCATCAGTGTAGTCGTCTATATTCCACTAACTAATATGCATAGGATACCGAGACTCTGGCTCAGATGTCGCATATACATTGACCCGCTCGGGAATCTCTGTCCTCACGCCAGTAGAGTCTCCAGACCCGGCGAACCAAGACCAATGGTGTTTCCCTGATACCGAAGAGGGCATTCTTGATGCGTTGCAGAAGGGCGCGACGCATCTCTGGGCCAACACGGTGCTTTTCGCGGAGCATCCTCTACAGACGTCTTCTAAATTGGCACCGTTTGAGTCCCGGATAAGAGTCATCGGCCAGCCGCCGCTTTGTGCGGATCGGTTCGACGACAAGTCGTTTGTGAATGATGAGCTGCGGCGATACGGTGGGTTGACTTTACCCCGATCGTGGACAGTGAATGATCCCCGATCAACGGAAGATGACGCCGCTGCCGTGCAGCGAACTTTGGACGGTGTCCTCTCGTCGATCAAGGAAAATGATTACCCGATCGTTGCGAAACCTGTTCGCGGACGAGGTAGCCATGGCGTTAAGATTTGCCGGAATCCACTCGAGCTGGCAGATCATGTCGCTCAGTTATTCAAAGAGTCGCCCTGCGTCTTGTTGGAAGAATATCTCAGTGGGGAAGAAGGTACCATTACGGTCATGCCTCCTTCCGAACAGTCGGCACTTGGACCGGAATGGTCAGATCGCTATGCGAGCCACTGGGCCCTGCCGCCCGTGACCCGCTTCAACCATGTTGATGGCATCGCTCCGTACAGCGGGAAAGTGGCCGTCACTGTGAATTCGCGTGCCGTGACCGCCGCAGAAATAGAGACAGACCCCGCGTATTCTGCGATCATGAAGGAATGTGAAAAGGTTGGGGATTTGTTGCAGACGGCAGCACCGCTGAGGATTGATATTCGGCGATTCGGCCTGAAATCGAAGTTTGCGCTGTTCGACATCAATATGAAGCCGGTACGTTCCCTGACGTTCAAAAGTACCTTCGTTTCCATGCTCATACAGTGCAGAACATCACCGGCCCCGGTCGCCCTGGCCGTGAAGACCAAACAAGTCTGATGGGCCTTGCAGCTGAAAGTATGGGCTGGGACTACCCAAGCTTTCTACGGTATATGCTTCGGTCGGCGCAGAGTCTGGGCCAGCTTCGCAATTACAAGAGTCCTTTGCTTGGCTGACCGGTTGTGTAGCTGGCATTGGGCTCTGAAAACGAGAAAAAGAAAGTCGAAGTAGACAAATGAGGTGTGGGCATGCGCTGTATATTTCCTTTTATAAGAGCATCACCTGATTTTTGTTTCGTAATAGAATGTATTAAGGGTCCTCATCACTCCATCACAATGAGCCTTAAAGCACTAGCAAAACGTGATATGGCGAAAGGATATCTTCACGAATCGGAACATCTCCGGTACCATGATAGATATGCTAGAGGTCCTCTATTATTTGATCCATAATCACTAACCAAAATCAACAGGTCATTGCGCCTTCCCATGAAGCAAAGTCGCAAGTCCGTAAAAAATTCGTATAAGATGCCGAAGCTCCCAGAACACCAAAAATGTTATTGCTAATCCCGTCCGATCATGCTGATTGCCATTTGGCAATGTCCGCAGCGGAGATACCCAGATTTTCAGCGGTAAGACGCCGAAGCGTTACAACCTGAGTGGGAGCTAAATTTTCGGAGTCAGCAAGTGTCCAGAAACGGAAACGATGGGTCCTCGATGATGAACTAGAGAATGTCCGGTACCATTGCATCGGGAGAGGGGAACGGCAAGAGGGGAGAGAGAAGCCGATAGGAAAAAGAGAGACCCACTTGGCCGTTGAGCAACTGGCGCGGCGGCGTGAACGTGAATGACCCCCGAATCGACAAATTCCTTGGTAACGACCCCGTTGACTGATGCTGCGCTCAGCATCATGCGCAGCCGATACTTGCCCGGCCGTGAGATGGAGAGGGATGGGAATTTGGCATAGCCGCTTGTTGCGGTACCGGTGCGGCTGGTCACGCTCGCGGTCAAACTGCCGTTTAGTCCGACGGCCGGGCCGGTGCCGGCTTCGTCGCGCAATGAAGCGTTCACCACCAGGTGCTGTGCGTTTGTGGGTGTGCCAATTGGTCGAACGGCTACGACGACGGGGATGGTGAATGGCAGGGCTGGACGCACTGCGGCTGGAGGTGTGGTTTCGAATGCAAGACTGAACTCGCGGGCGGCCATTTTTTGTAGTTTGTCGGGCTGGGTAGTGACTTGTATATCGGCTCTAAGGCCCGAGGATTTACTGTAATCCAATCGGATAGCAGTGGGAGGAGTGAGATCGATGAAGTATATGAAGTGGGACTCGTAATAGAGTTTGAGCAGGTGGGAGGAAAGAGTCAGATAGGATCGGGAGGGATTTCTCTGCGATAGAAGGGAGGCGGCACAATTATAATTGCGATCGTTGGATGGTCTGAAGAAAAGTATGTCGAGCAGGCGTCCTCACGCGGTCTTCATATATCTCCCGCCGGGGGCCGAGACCCATACAATGGCAAGAATATCCTGGGACCCATATCCCAGATTAGGTGTTGGACATAGATGGAACTAGTTGATGTTGCCACCGGCAAAAGTACACAATGCGAATAGTGATGAGACCATAAATGATCGGTGACCAGGTTCCTGGGATACGGAGGCAGCCGTAACTCCACTCAAATCACAAAATTGAGATCAGAAATCAAAGAAGGAAAGGGGAGAGATCGTCCATCCGATTAGGTGCTGCTCGGCAAAGAATCCTTGCAGCAGCACGTTGCGGAAGAACGGAACACGAACTGTGGAGACTCGTCCGTTTGGGGAACCCAACCGACGGTGGGAAAGGTAAAAAGGCGCGACGGAAAGAGGAGAGGCAGAAATGCGCTAGATCTGAGAGATCGAGGCTACCCTGCAGGAAGATCTGATGCTCGCGTGTGGATCGTCTCTGACGCAGTTCGGCATCGGGTTCCCACCGCCATGTAGTCAGGCCTCTGATTTGGCACCTTCGCGGCCTGATGTCAATTTCTTTCTGGGGCAAGGCCCGGGTCCCATTGACACGCGCCTTGGCATGCACGATCGACGTTCATGTGCAGGGGAGCAGGTTATTTGAGGTGCTTGCCAATAGTTCCGTGCACGGATCCACCGTATGCTCGATGTCATTCGATCCCACCCGCTTCTCTCGATATCCGCCCGGCCCGAGGCAGCTGTCATAGAGCACGCCTTGTCTCTAACGTGGCATGAGAAGGGGATGGTGATGCCGTCACCTCCATCGAGACACTTTTCAGCTGTAGACGCGGTCACTTGATGGAGTCCGTGGTAAGATAAATGGAACGGAGCAGACCGCAAAGTTCGAGCGCAGGATCGGGCCCCTTCTGGAAAGGAGTTGAAAGCCACACCCAACGGTGATCTGTGGCTAGTGTGGAGCTCTGTGACCCTTGAATGGGGAATCACGTCAACCGTCGGCCACTCCGAGAGCCTAACCGTAGGACCGATCCAGAACATTTTGTAAGCTCCTATTTGTGCCCTGTTTAATCATAACTGTGTCCTGGGATTCGAAAGCAATAGTGCTGCCTAGAGGGAACCGTTCCGTCAACCGAGTGATCACCAGCCATTGCAGTCCGAAAGAGATGCATCATCGGCCTCACTCCGTTGGGCCTTGTTTTCGGGTGCCCGAGGCTCAATGCTAGTCTCCGCCGCGGAACGCTCTAGCGAATCATGACGAAGGATCATAAGCGCCATGTGTGTGCTAGGATGTCGATTTTGGGATTGGTACCCATGATGCGCGCCACGAGGGAAGAAGTTTCCGCCAGGACGTGTTACATTTGGCATGTCCCACCCTAAAGGTGCTAGGGTCGACGATCATCGCCTCGCCGATCTGGCACGGCCCAATCAATAGTGCACATCAGATTGGGCTTCGCGTCCATAGCGGTGATCCATAGCGATGGTTTCCGATAACAGAGAGGCGCGTGTAGGGCATGCTTCGAAGCTCCACGATGGATCTCGCAACCGGTGGGACATAAAATTACGGAACCAAAACAAACAGCACCGACATGCCTGCCGATGTCCGAAGAGTGCATCCGAGAGACATCATTCTGGAATCAAGGAGCCTGAGAGCTCCAAACCATGATGTGGTCACTGCATGTACAGAAGTTTAATTCCGAGGCGTCGCGTGATACAGCCCTATCAGACGCGGCGTGTCTTACCCGGAGAAGCAAGATCATCGCCCTGCAGGGGGACTCGAGAACGTTGAATCGGGATATCAGAGTGATATGCAGATCGGTGAAGAGATCAAAAGCCGAAGAGGGTCCCAACAAAAAGCAAAGGGTGAGTGAGACAAGCAAGTTGTGTTTCTTTGGATGCAATGTCGATCAAGTTGGATCGTCAATAGTGGCTGTGCTGTGCCACTGCGGCTGATGAATGCTGTTAATGTGGCTAGTGAAGTGGCTCGATACGTAAGGAGTGGCTGATAGCGGTGTGGCTGTGGTCCCTACGATTACCCGATTCGGTAGGATCGGAGTTCACCTTTCGGAGATCGCCGAGTGTTTTTGTTTCTGATTGACTTGGTCTATTGAGATCTAGTTTCTGTTTTAATGGATAAACTAGGATCGTCCCTAACCAAAAAAGACAAGATGCAGGAATCCAAACTTAGGTCTCTTCAAATGAAACTTCATGTCGTAACTAAGCAGTTCGCATCTTTCTGTTGCCTGCTTGGCAATCTCAAAATGGAATTGAACATGAATATTTGACATATCAACTTGTTTTCCAAGAACCACTATTTTCAGTTTAGGAGATGCCGACGTGTAAGGGAACGCCGGTGAAGGGGTACGTCATATTCCAAGTTCCTACATGAGAGGAAGGAGGTAACCGTAAGGTACACATTAATAGATTAGTATTCGAGAATAGTAGCAGCTAACAGGGGAAGTAAACATTGGAAGAATGGAATCGCCATGGAGTCTGATACGAAGCTCAATGGAAGAGCTTGAACACAAAGTAGGAGGCGTATATAGATGCAACCAGGAACGGGTAAAGAGCTTTCATCACGAGAGAACGATGTTCGAAAGTCGCTATGCGCACACCGACTTTTTCGACGACAGACCGTGGCGCACCATCGGTGAAAAGTAGCCACGTCATCATATCATTCGTCAATGATGCTGTTCGCTCAGCCCGTATGAACAGGTCCTTCTCAAATGTTTTGATTTCCGCTGTTAGACTGTCACTCCGGTTTGCCGATTTAGATGCCTTGATAATGGCTCGAGACAACATCAGCGAATCTTCCATGCCAAGGTTAACGCCCTCGCCAGCAAAAGGTGTCATGACATGAGCCGAGTCGCCGATCAAGGTGACACCGGGGCGGTTTTGCCAGCTGAAGCCAACAGGAAGCATATAGAGACGGCGGGGTAATGGATCCTGACCGTGGTTCACGTAGCTGAGAAGGTCGGGATGCCAGCCCTGGAATTGCTCCCTGATGGACTTCTTGACAGCTTCAGTGTCATTAATATCGAAGGGCATGTTGTCCATCCAGCTCTCTGGTCGTACACTCCAGACATAAACGCTCAGGCTACCGTTACCAAGCTGTTGGCCCATGATAGACTTGCCATCCGAATAGGAGAATACAGAGCCGCGATTGGTCAATGAGTAGCACTCCGGCGCAGTCTCTTTGGCATTGGGGATGGTGAAGGCGATTCCAGAGACTCCAGAGTAATTTGGCGTTTGGGTCGACATCAGCTTGCGAGTCTTACTCCAGGCGCCCTCGGCCCCCACAACCAAGTCGAAGCCAGTCTCTGTACCTTGATCAAAGATCAAGTTGCGGCTCTCATCGATAGAACGTAAGTGGTAGCCCCATCGAATGATCTCCGGCGGGACAGAGTCGAGAAGCATTTCACGAAGCATTTTCCGATCAATTTCAGGTCGGCCACGAGCGGAGCCTTCTTCCTGGCCAGCAAAATTGACATACTTGGTAAGGCGCTTGTCGCAAATGACCAGGGATTCACCATCGAAACGAGCGTTTTTGAGGAATTCATCGTACAGGCCTGCTTCTTTGAGCGCTGCAAGGCCAGTGTCTGTGTGCAAATCAAGCGTTCCGCCTTGATCACGAACCTCTCGGGATTTCTCTGACTCGAAGACAGTGACTTCAATGTCCGGCTTCTTGAGAAGGAGCCGGGCGAGTGTAAGGCCGACGGGGCCTGCGCCTACGATGGCGATTCGGAGGGGAGACATCTTTGAAGAAGTAGGAACGTGAGTATATTCAATGCGATTCCTGGGATACAGAACTCAGCTAAAGGGACCGCATGGACTATTTATAAAGTGTAATTATGGAGCCTAGATCAGGACGCTACGCCAACCGCCGTAAGCTTAGCCTGCAGGACAAGCCGTGAGTGGGTCGACGTGCAGAGACGAGGCTTAGTGGCTGGTAGAGCCGTAATGATGGGGAGAAAGAAGCAGAACTATGATTCGGTCGCCGAGCTGTTCCAGCTAACGACGCGAACACCTGGTGTGGAGGATTCGGCGCACCACGGGCCACGAAGCTGCATGCGGAATGCTTGACAGAAGAGAGCCCAGCGCAGCAGGGCCGACATCTTCGGCCAAATGATTTAATCTTTTGTTTCCATACTTCCCCCAATCGGATCGAAGGGGAGACCCCGCATCTGACCGTATGCATTTTGGTATCTGAATCAGCCGCTAAAATGGGGCCGACCGCGAAACTCGCCCCAATTTCCGTATTTAGAATCCATTGCGAGATTTATCTGTCTGGATGATCTAGATCTATCGTCCTCGGACATGCTAGGCGGCAGAATGCTTGTTGTGTGGCATATTATAGGCATTTCCGACTCGGAAAGTCGAGTCCGATTCCTAGCCTGTTCGTACTTTGACCAAAACCTACAATGGGATCTAACGTGGACATGCGAACCTTCCAAGGTTGGAATGGAAAATGAAAATGGCAGTGCCCAATGTAAAGGATGCGGAAATCTCGAGGCGAGCGGCTTCCTCACTCGGCGCAGAGCTCCAATTCCGCAAAATGGCTTCAAGAGCACACTCATTCACGGGCAATGCACCCTGTCAACATGCTTACAATCGTTTAAAGAAGATCATTTAAGTGCCAACAAATGGCGCCTCTGAAGCCTCGACAGAACCACTCACTTACCCCATCGACTCCTCGTCTCCGCAAAGGCCCATCGGCCAAACCAGTTCCGGTGACGACATCCATCGATCCCAAGGTATTCGGTGAGCTATTTGCCGGAGTGGTTATCATCTTTTTTCTTGCTGTCATATTCTGGAAGACGGGCAAGTTCATACGATCCTTCAACCGACATAAGGTGTTGGCAGCAGGCAAAACAACCACGGCTCGATACGCGAAAACATGGTATGGCTGGGTGCCACTGGAAACACACGAGAGGAACAAAGAGATTTTCATGCGAATTTTCGCACGGATTGGAGAATGGACGGCGTGGAAAACAACCCGGACCGATTACCGCTGGGTGTGGTGGGATCCTGACCAGGAGGCGTTGGAGGAACGACGTCGAAATCGAAGATTACTGGCATGGCTGCCCGAATGCTTCATGAGCTATGATTTCCCTACTGCTGATGAGATATGGAACCCGGGGCCGCCCGCACAGTGTCATGGCGCTTTATCAGACAATCGGCCTCAATATGTTCGACTTCGCGAGTCTCCAAGAGCAGGTGGTATAGACAGCAGTCCACTTTCGCAGCAATGCTTTGCAGACAATGAAGACGCCGAGAAGCCATCGATATTTCCTTTGATTTCCAGTCTGCGCCCAGGACTCGACACATTCACCCTTCATAAGCGCCGGCCGGCGCGTTTTTTATCCAACGAAAGACCTGTCAAGCAGCCATCGAAGCTTTGCAACAAATTCCAGTCACCATCAAACTTGATATTTGCCTCACAAACTTCAATAGAACTACTATCACAGTCATCTATAGACATGGATCGGGTCTCATGCCGGGGCCCATCTTTTGCAGGACCAAGCAGCTTTCGAACAGCGAAATCTACCCACTGCTCCCAGTCGCATGAAACGCCCAAGGTATCGATAGGGATGATTGACCTTACACCTCATAAGCACCATAATTTGCGTAAATATCGAGTGTGGTCAACGCAGATGCAGGTGAAAACCGAGAGTCCAGGGCTACGTGATCTCAGGGATTCGTCCGGTCCGCCTGGGACCCCTATGACCAGCATACTGGCCAGCTTTCTGTCGGAGCAGAGTGCATCTGATGTTGTTTCAAAGCAGCCAATAAAACGGGTTCTCTTGAAGAATTCGATTGGCGGGTTATCCGTGGCATGCAGTCGAGATCGTATTGCAAAGCAAGCAGATCTTGCGGGTGAACAGCTTTCAACTTGGGGGAAGCCCAAGTACGACACCGCACCAACGCGGCCTCATTTTTCTATGGCTACGTCACCAAAGAGAGAAGAAAGGTTGAATCATCCATGGCACTCATTGCGAGAGACAAAGCAGTCCTATCACACGAGGAATGCCCTTCGTGGCCTTTGGCCATTTGCAGAGAACATTGCGTCAAGCCCTATCTTCGACGACGTCCCAAACTCAGTCCCAAAAGGTGCTCAGATCCTTTCTGAGGAACTAAATGACTGGGAAGTGAGGCTGATAGATGGCTTGGATCGAAAACTGGGATGGATATTCAACGAGTTTACTCCCGGCCAGAAGCCGTATCATTTTGCATGCCTTGCCAATCACTGGCTTAACCGGGAGACCTGGCTTGTGATTGACCCTATCTCACGAGTCCCTCAAAACTCACGGCGGCAATGGGGAGATCCGCGATTCAATGTCCCGTATCCGGACCCATGCTTAGATCCTCGGCCGAAGTACCCAGTGGCTGTACAAAAGCGAGCGAACACTCGACGCATTGACTCATGGCGTGCTGCAGTCAACAGGCAAAGAAGAGTGTCCGGGATCCACGATATTCTCCATCCAGTGGAACTTTATGAGGACTCGTGCGACGAGCCACCAGATGGGAAGATCGACCCTGCAAGCTGGATCCTGCCAAAACCTCCTCAAGGGTTCAAACTGTCCACGAGACAGAAAAATGCCTGGTATGAAGGAGGAGCAGGGTGGCAAGAGAAGCTCGAGGATTGGCAGCAAGTTCGCCGGGGCTACCGACTACATAAAGCTTTGCACGAGGGCCGCGTGAATCGAAATTACGTGAAAGGGCTGGCAGCCGATGTTAGTCGACGTTGTCGAACGGTATCGTCCAAATTGATTACGGAGATTCAACAGGCACGAAGACCCAGTCAGTCTATTTCCTGAACCCGTTAAAACAGATCATTGCATTACCCTGCGGCGGTAAACATCGCCACATGCTTTTCGTGACATTGGATGGTCCTTCGATATACCGGTCACTTGTTGTGTCATATCCTTAGCTACCACCTGTCTGTCATTGTCGTCCTATCCTTAAGAATCCCAAGAACACAAGGCACCGAATACAAGTGATTTGAATGTGGACTGAATTGTCTAAACGCTGAAGAATGAATATTGTAAGCCGTCGGCATCCTCCGGAGCGGCCGCGACGATTTTCTCAAGTACCAAAAAAACTCCGGAAATCCTTCCTATGTTTCAACTCGGACCAGCCTATTGAATAGAGCAAGCATGGTCAAGGGTCGCGTGTATAATACAGATGCCGAATTGAATGTCATGCAGAGTATGCGTCGGCGAATGGTGAGAGGTGTGCGAAAAGTCTAGATCTTAGAAACCAGGGGGGTTCACACGCTGGCTGACACGAGTCCACTTGGGCAGCTCTGGAGACAGGTTGGTCAGTATTAAAACGAAAAAGCCACCTAGGCGACTATTGCTGCCGGGGCGAGAAATGGACATACTGTGAATGCTCTTCCGGTAGGACTTCTCCTTCTTGTCGAAGAGAGTGTACTTGTCCTTGGGCAGCATCTCCTCCTCGCGGGGCATCTCGGCAAACCACCGGTTGACAGACTTTGTGGTGTAGCCGTTGCGCTCCAGGGCAGAACTGAGGGTATCGACGACACGGTCCACGGCGCGCAGGCGCTTGCGTTGCCGGGCCTTTTGGGGTGCGGAGAGGCGCCACGGGGTCTTCCTGTGGAACGCAAAAAAAAGGTGTTAGCTCTGCAAGGGTCGATCACTCCGAGACGGGAACATACCAGAGAAGACCCGAGAACAAGGCGTTGGTGGGCTTGAACATGGCTGGATGTTGAGAGGAGCGGAGTGTTGCGGCGACGAAAATCGTGCTCGAAGTCGGGATCCCAATTGGCCCGTGCGCAGCTCCATCTATAGATTCACTCTTCTGTTGCGCAAAACAAGAATGTAGGCTAACGTGAAAATTGGGGTATATCTGAATAAAATTTACTATTTAAGCTATCCAGGCAATCTGTAAATCCATCAAATTCGTAAAAACTAGGGTTTTAATATGCCGGAGACACGCAGGTACAGTATTTACACCTGGGCCAGTCACATGATTCCGAAGGATAAATGTGTTCGCCGAAAGTCGCGAGCCTTTCCTCCTACGCAATCATTCCTCCGCCTGGAAACGGGTCTTAAGACTCAAGATCCTGGCAATTTGTCCGAGATCCGTATTTCGTCTATGGACCGTTTATAGAGTCACCTTCCCCCAGCAACATGGACTCCGGCGCAACGGCGGACTCTCCGTCCTTCGCCTGGCGGGCGATGTCCAACACGACGATGTGGGGAGTGGCCGGGCTGTGTCGCGCATTTCTGTCTGTACTTTCCACCGCAGATGTGCATGGCGGCGAGGCCTTCACGGCGTTGTTGGACTCTCGGCAGGACCCGTCGCAAAGAACGAAGGGATTGATTACAGGTACATACACTGGAACTCTCGAGCAGACTTGAACAGGGAAGCTAATCCACCGGTGTCTTAATAGTGTCGAACCATATCAGCGTGTATGTACCTTCGTGATCCTCGAACGGTGGATAATTTGCAATCGGGATTAACGGCTGATGAATTTCGGGCAATTAGTATGGACGATCCGTTAATATGGGGTTTGCTTCCCATGCGATTCTGGAACAAGAGATGGTCATTCGGAAGCTATGATATTTGCTTCCAGGGAAGGTACGTTGAAATCGAACAGCGTCATAACTGGCGACCGGTACTGACAAAAGACGCGATTTACAGGCCCCTTTCGCTCTTTTTCACTATGGGACAAGTCCTCCCGACGCATCGTCTGGCGCACTCTTCATTTGGTGGCTTGGGTCAGCCTGCGATCACCCAGGCCATCCGATTGCTCTCCAAAGGGCCCTTCCCCGTCGACCACCACCGCGCTGCACCGGAACTCCAACATTTCAGCCGTCACAACGTCTGCGTAGACCCCTTCTCGGATCTACCTATCGCATTCACAACAAATGGCGAAGACGCACACATGGCGCCCTCCGCATTTTCGTGCAACTCGCACTCGTGGGTTCACATCTTCCCCGAGGGCAAGATTCACCAGGCGCCACGGAAAACTATGCGCTACTTCAAGTGGGGAATTGCCCGACTTATTCTCGAAGCCAACGAGTGCCCGGATGTGGTTCCGATGTGGATTGAAGGCATCGATCAGGTCATGCACGAGAGCCGCGAGTTCCCTCGATTCCTCCCTCGGCCCGGAAAGAAAATTGATGTGACCTTCGGCTCAAAAGTCGATTCCGAGACTGAATTTGGGGACTTTAGATCGCGCTGGCAGAAACTCAAAACCAAGGTTGAGGCGACCGATCCTCAGTCTCGAGATCTGCCTGTCGGCGTCTTGAGTGACGAGCTGTTGAACAACAAAGAAGCGGTTGAGCTCCGGAAAGAGGTCACCATGAAGATAAGAAACCTTGTGCTAGACGTGCGACGCACACGCGGCCTCCCAGATGAGGATCCCAAGGAGGGCCTTGTTGAGACCTGGCTCGAGGAGGGCCCCAAGCGGGAAGGCTATATGAAGGACGGTTCCTGGGTCCGAGATATCTAATCCATGGACCCAAGATATCCGCTTCAGCTTGTAAATTAACCATGTAAATAGTGTATAGATTTGACACGATAGAACTAGTTGCGAAGCTGCTATGACTATATTTTTCCAAAACGTGGGGGCGATAAAGATAAGGAGCCGCATCATCGCCACTTTCCTCTTCCAACTCTCGACCAAACGACCTCTCATGCCCAAAAAGCACAGAAAAGCGTTTGCCAAACCAGTCAGCACCCCTCATCATTCACTTGCCTCTTCGAGTCGTCATCATGGTCAAGGTCAACGATCGGTCACTTCCGTCAATGATTTGATCAGCCACCTCCGGCGCACGCAAGTGACCAGCTCTCCCGAATACAATCCGAAGGCCTCTTCGTCTACTCAACGATCTATTGATACTCTACGCTCTGTTCACCCATCTTTACGCAACCTCCTTGAGCTTCCCGAGACCGCACCACCCCGTCCTCGCCCGAACGCACGCCGCACGGCAATCGGTGGTCGCCGTGTGCGCCTCACACCCGGACCTCCACCACCTGAAAGCTGGCTGACGGGAAACAACAGTGCTTCCCCAGCGGAAGGGGATGGATTTTCCTACGAAAGCTTTGAAATACCTATATATCGTCTAGAAAGACTTCCTGGTACTGTGTTTCCGGGAGAGAAGAGTTTCAGCCATGCAGTCTTGAAATCTATGGTCTCGAACTGGACTTGGCATCTGGAATATGATGGGGCATTTTTGTCTCAGATCCCAGCTCATATGAAGGAGCTTTTGCTTAGCTATGTGGCCGTTTATGCGAAGATCCCGTCGATGTACCTGTGGCGCAGGCAGGGATTGATGCGGGGATTGAAGCCGCTCTTCATAACCGAGCCTAGCGAAGGCGACGACGAAGGTGAATGTGTCAATAATGATGCTGGGATAGTCCGCTTGGATTTCAGTTGCGCTCTGGGACGCTGGACTTCCCTGAAGCAAATCGCAAGTGACCTTCTATACTCTGCGAAGTCAGTGACGCTTGCGTCGCAGCGCGATGCGGAGGAGGCTATTCCGACTTCTTGGGAAGAAGAGTTGCACTCCGAAGAGACAATTTCTGCCGCCACTTCAAGTTCCCAAACCATTTCTGTGCCCAAAGCCCTTGATCAACCACGGTTCAAAAATCTCCGCTATCTATCTTTCGCGCACCCAGATCCTAGTTCTGCGAAATGGGATCCTCTCATCCACCTTCTTTCGCGCCTACCCACAATCACCCACTTGTCCTTGGCTCACTGGCCTATTCCATGTCGCACCTCTGCTATTGCTCGCTCCCGTGGATCGAACAATGAACCCCACGGCAACGATGTTATGGCCGAAGCAGCCGCGGTTCTACGCCAGCTCTCCCGCGCCACCTACTGTCTGAAATGGCTCGACATGGAAGGCTGCAGTGAATGGATAGAGGCTTTAACCTTCCGAGGCACCGACCCAAACGGTCGCGTGTATCGCAGTGGAGAATCCGGCCCTGAATGGAATGGGTCTTGGAGAGACATCGAGTGGATTGGCCTAGGACCAGGATTCGAGATCCCCACTGACTCAGTGGGCGACAAGCTTCCTTCCGGCGACCTTACTGCTGATGTCTCCCGGGGCGAGGAAGGTGATCAAATCCAGAAAAGTCTCAGAAGGGCACGTGAAAATTGGGATACGCAGTTCAATGCGGGTTATAAAACTTACCGCGACCTGCTGGCGATCAGGAAAGAGGGTCGTGGGAAGTGGATTTATACTGATGTTGATAGGGAGACTCGCGCCATTTCCAGGCCATCCCGGCTGTTCTGATCGACACGCCGAGGATAACTATCTATCTAATCTACTACAAAGACTACTATGAATCCATTCCTCGGACTTACGAAAGGCAATACTATAAATATGCGCCAGAAAATTCATTCCTTTTTAGTTCCATAACTGTACAATGGTATCATATCCTGATCTTCCATCTCCAATGTAAATTACTTCCGGACCCGGTTAAACGTCTTCAAAGGATCAACCTTGCCGGCCTTCTTTCCCTTTCCACGACCGCGGTTGCGATCTCTAGCCTTCCGAATACGGTTCTCATTCGTCTTCGAGAACCCAACGTAACCCACATCCTCCTTCGAGATACCCTTGCGGCCCTTCGCGGGCATCAGATAGTCAGGTACGTGCTTCAGATGCGGCTGCACACGCGCAGCGCGCAGTTCTCCATCGTGGCGAAGCTGACGCAGCTCGTCCGGGTTGTCCTCGAAATGGCGCTTGAGCTTCTCGCTCTTGATCAGCTCCTGGCGAATCTCGCGGGCACGGGCTTCCTGCACAGCGAGACGGGTGACGGCGCGCAGGGCGTCGGTCATACGGTAGCGGAAGGCATCGACCTGCGACATCTCGAAATGGTAGGGCTTGACCTCGTGGCCGAGCTTGCCCTGGCGCTTCACGATCTTCGCGAGGCGGGTCTCGTCATGTTTGCCACTGGCGATGGAAGTGGGCTTGTGCTTGCCGTACTGGTCGGCAGGAACGACAAACGAGAGGGCCATGCCGGCTTTGCCGGCGCGACCGGTACGCCCGATGCGGTGGGTATAGGATTTCGAGGTGGTAGGGAGGTCGAAGTTGAGAACACAGGCGACATTCTGGAAGTCGATGCCGCGAGAAATGCCGTAGTCCTTTCCTTTGCCGGTCATCTTGCGTCGCTTGGACTTTTGCTTTCCACTTGATTCCTCAGGCTCGTCTTCATCCTCGCTAGAGCCGACTTCCTCCTTATCCTCTGTAGCCTCATTGGCCTCACGAGACTTCTTGGACGACTTGGCCACTCCCATGACTTCTTGGTCATCCGCAGCGATGATAATGTCGTAGACACCCTTGTTGAATTCCTCAACGACGTGCAACCGGGAGTTGATAGGCAGTTCCGAGTTCAAAACACAGCTCTTGATGCCAAATTGTTCCAAGAAAAGCTTCACGCGGTAACAGCGGTCAACATCACCGACAAAAATAATGACCTTTCCTTTCACCAGTTGTAGCTTGAAGATGACATATGTGAGAAGGAACTTTTCGTCTTCGGCACACCTGTTATGAAATTATTAGCATCGATAATACTTGGTAAATGATGTAACAATGGACTCACTTGACTACAAACTGGCTGACACCAGCACCCTTCTCTTCCTTGTCCTCCAACTTCAGGACCACCGGGTTACGGCAAAACAGGCTCTTCAACGTGTCGACCTCGGAAGTGAGCGTAGCACTCATGAGGAAAGTCTGCACACCTCGGGGGATGGCCTTCGAGAGGGCGTTGATGTCCTCATCGTATCCGTAGGACAGAACCAAATCAGCCTCATCAATCACAAGGTATGTGAGTTTCTCCAGCGACAGAGCCGAGTTGTTGACATTGGCGAGAACACGAGTGGGGGTGGAAACAATGAGATCCGGGAAATCGGCGAGCATCGTCCGCTGCACGGCGTCGGACACCTTTTGTGTGAGGTTGACGGACCGGACATCCTTCCCGCAGAACTGGGTGAATGAGGTTACGACCTTTTGGACCTGCTCCGCGAGTTCGCGAGTCGGGACGAGGATAAGGCCTGTGGTGGCTTTCAACGAAGGATCGGCCTGGATGATGATCTTATCAGCAAATGTTCCGGTTGGTGAGGAGGCCCGATAAGGCTCACAGATTTTTGTTGGATGATGGCCTGCAGGACTGGCAGGACGTAGGCAGCGGTCTTTCCAGACCCAGTCTTTGCACGAGCTGTTTCTGTCAGTGAGCTGTACATGGAGGTGTCTTGGGGGATAGCTTACCCAGGATATCCTTGCCCTCGAGAGCCAGCGGGATAGCCTTCGCCTGCACGGGAGTAGGCTTGGTGAACTTTTCTTTAATCAGGGCCTGACGCAGGCGCGGGTCGAGGTTGAGAGTCTCGAAGTCGGCATCCTGCTCCTCGGTGCTTTTGGGCTCCGGGGACGGGACATCATTGGCATCCAGTTTGCGCTTCATATTTGCTGTGCTGTTGTAACCTGACGGCGAAAGAATGATTTAGGAAATCTCAGCGGGCGGTGAGATTTTTTTTGGGCGGTGACCGATTCTACGGTGCTGACTGATCACATAGATCACCGATGCGGAAAAGCCAAAATAACTTGCACACCATATCAATCGTTAAAATAATGACAAAAGTCCCATATTTCCTGACCATTAGCCCACGTTGGTCCACCGAGAAATCAGCTAGGCCAACTGCGATGATGTGGAAATCGCGACATGGATAGAAGTGACGTATATCGGACTACCGTCAGCAGTGTAGAACTTGTCGACATAACGATTTAACTCTTGCTTGACATAGGCACATAATAAAGCCATCGATCTATTCGTGATTCTAATCAATTGCAAATCGTTCACGTTGTGCCCCGTGTTGTATACTTTTCTTGCCAAAATTGAGCCGGATATCGGGTCCATTTTCCGGTCAGGCTTGGCCAGTTCGATCTCCACTAAATCTTTGGTCATTTTCGGCCCGTTTTTCTTCATCGTGGACTGTGGGCTGCTCATGTACACGGCAGCGTGCTTTTTCTTCAATCCAGAGCCGCCTTTGCAACACCCTGTCCGCTTATGTTTTGATGGGACTATTTATCGTTGGGAACCGATTCAACGCATCCGTCGGGTGGGATGACTTATATGCACCATCAGCAGCCTGTTTACTCTTTGGTTACAACCATAGATCGGATGCTGCTTTATATGGGCTCCCGATATTTACCCTTGGTGTAAGTCGGGCCCTTCTGGCTGAGGATCGTGCCATGAAGCCCTGCATTTTCATGTCATAGTATGGCAAAGCCTATAGCCAGTTAGTAATATATGAGACTCGCTGTAGAAATCTCTTACCTCCCTACACGGAAGCTAAAACCATACAAAGAGAGAAAGGAGGATATATCATTAAGACTACCATATGAATATTTACGCCCCCTCCAAATGGTAAACTGGTTACTTAGCTGTCAGTATTTAACCACTGTAGGGTATCGAATCACAGCTTTTTGGTCTTGGGGGAATAGCGAAGCAAAGGTCGGGTGGATTAAAATCCTCTGGGCTAGTTTATCAGAAGTTCGTGCTTCTCTATCTTTGTTTCTCGTCTCACAAAAACAATATAACTCTACAGAGTGTAGACTTTGTTTACTTCCAGGTATTATATTTGGGGGCTATTATTACGTTGGGGAGGCCTTTGTAAAGCTGTCGGGAGCCCCTTGCGGGGATATGCAGAAGATGCATTAGAGTGGGGAAGGGCATCCTAAAACAGTGGAAGACAGATAAAAGAATATTAGAAGGTGTGGGTTCAAATCCATCGTAATATTCACTACTTTTATTATCTACGTGCTTTGTTCTTTGTCGAGAGATAGATACGTGCCCCAACTCGTGCTCCGAAATCTCCCTCCATACCTTGATACCCTCGGATGTGGGCCGATGATGTCGATATCCGATACCCGGACAAACGGGCATGTGCTTGACCGGTCCGGCGATAACCTTTCCGTTCGCTGCTTCAAATCTCTCTTCTGCATATTTGACTGTACATCATCCTTGTATCTCGACTCAGAAATCCATCGGTATAAATCAAGGCACCTCGGCCCCGCACCCCGCAATGGCATCTCTTAATGAACAACTTTCCACGTTGGTAGAGAACTACACAGCTTGCGACGTAAGTGACCTGGAATGAACTCACCATAATCGGAATATTACCATTCAAATGAATATCCGTACTCTTCTCACGGTTACTAACATATTTTACTTTGCAGGTATCAGATGCTCTCTTGAAGTTACAGAAAGTGCTGGAAGGCAGTGCACCACGGGCCGGCTACCTGGCTGACTTGAGTAAGATAACCTGGGCGCCTTTGGGGAGCCTCATTTGAGCTCTTTATAATCAACACCACGAGGCCCATCTTGTCATTTCATGCTGTCACGTTGCAATAGTTCAATAGTACACCTACTAACCTGACTAACCAGCCCCCTTCTCCCCGATAATCGGAAGAAACGACACTGCGCAAAAGGTCGCGGCACCAGCAACGACTTTCAAGTTCTTGCCGAAGAGCGCCAGTCCGCCATCAATCGCTACGGAGAATCCCGAAAAACACGGGTTCCCGCCGGGCAAGCACTGGGTTGACTATGCAGGCGACTTTGCCGCGGAGGATCCGTCCAAGGCGGGCTCGATCATCGTCATTGAGCAGCCAGATGATCAGTACTGCGCCCTGACGGGTGGGATTATGGCGGCGCGTATGAAGGTTCTTGGTATCAAGGCTGCCGTCGTGGGTGGCCGAGTGCGTGACTTGAGAGAATTGCAGGCGACGGAACTCCCGGTGGGTTTCTTTATCCGATATTTGATATTCCGACAATTGGACTGATTCATATCTCTAGATCTGGGCTCGGGCTACTTCGACTGTGGGAACAGGTGCCGAAGCGAAAGCGGGTGTGCGGAATGTTCCTATTTCCATTGGAGGTGTGACGGTTGATGCAGTAAGTGTGAATACCGCATAAATACTCTTGATGAGCCTGAACTAAGCTGCTGCATTTAGGGAGATATTGTTTTTTGTGATCCGATGGAAGGGGTGGTTGTCATTCCTCGCGACTTGCTTGGCCCCGTTCTCGAGCTCATGCCGAAGTTAATCAGTATGGATGACCAGGCAAAGGAAGCCGTAGAGCAAGGAATGACTGTCACAGATGCCTTCAAGAAGTTCCGGTGATAGACTGTTTTACAAGTCTCCTAGTTGGCACATAACTACATTCACAACTCCCGGCTTACAAATAGAGACAGTACCGTTTAAGGAGCAATGGGCAATCTTGAAGTGCAAAAATGTACATGAAATTCAATCTCGTGGTATCCTCGAAGGTAGTCAATACATCAAAGAATTTGAGGATCTAAAAATCCAAATCGCTGTGCAGTGTACAATGAAAGATGGGTCCGCATTTACTCGGCAACCCAGACGGCGGCCATACCCATACCAGTACCAACGCACATGCTAGTGACACCGATCTTTTTGTTGGTGCGCTTGAGCTCGGTCAAAAGCGTGCTCACCTGGCGAGAGCCAGTGCAGCCAAGAGGGTGACCGAAGGCGATAGCACCACCCTTGGGGTTGACCTTTTCTTGGGGCAGGCCAAGCTCGTTGACACACCACACGCACTGGGAGGCAAAGGCCTCGTTGATCTCGTAGATGTCGACATCATCCTTGGTAATGCCGGCCTTCTCAAGAGCAACGGGGATGGCCTTCCAGGGGCCGACACCCATGAGCAGGGGCTTGACGCCGACAACGCTGGCGGAAACGTACTTGCCAATGATCTTCTGGCCCAAGCGCTCGGCAGTGGAGCGCTTCATGAGCAGGACGGCGGCGGCACCGTCGGAGATCTGAGAAGCGTTACCGGCGTGGATGGAGCCGTCCTTGGCGAAGGCGGGGCGGATCTTGCCGAGGGACTCGGCGGTGATACCCTCACGGATACCGTCATCGGCCTTGACGGTGATGGTCTTCTCCTCGCCGGACTTGGGGTCGGTCCACTTGACCTCGAGGGGAGCAATCTCCTCGTTGAAGAGGCCGGCCTTCTGGGCCTTGAGGGCCTTCTGGTAGGAGGCAGCGGCGAAAGCATCTTGAGAGGAACGGGAGATGCCGCGGTCCTTGGCCATGTCCTCGGACAAAACACCCATGGGGACCTTGCAGTTGGCGGACTCGGGGTGGTTCTCCAGGAGTTCAGAGAACTCGGTCACGGCACCAGGGCCGTACTGCGAAGACATGCTCTCAACACCAGCACCGATACCAACATCGATCATGCCAGTCTGCAGAGCATTGGCAATGTCAACGATGGCCTGCAGGCCGCTAGAGCACTGACGGTTCAGGGCCTTGACAGCGGTAGACTCGGGGAAGCCAGCCACGAGGGCAGCGGCACGGAACTCAGTAGCACCACCACCGGGAGGCAGGACGGAGCCGACGGCGACATCCTCGACGGCGCTGGGGTCGATGCCGCTCTTGTTGATCACGGCCTTGAAGACACCGGCGAGCAAGTCAGCAGCAGCGGTGTCCTTGAAGCCACCCTTGCCACCCTTGGTCAGGGCAGTCCGCAGAGCACATGTCACGACAATATCATCGGGGTGTTTCTCGGTGATGGAGGCAGCTCCCTTCTTGCCGCCGGGGCCGAAGTGGGAAGAAACCTGGTTCAGGCGTTGCTGAGCTGGAGATGACAGTTAGCTCGCATATCCCAACAAAGCTGTACGCTGCACGCGGCATGTAGTCTCCTAGAGGGTAGCGAAGCACTTACCTGAAGACATGACGTCAATGTGAGATAGATAAGTATGGGGGTATATGGGGAAAGGGAGGGATAAAAGCACGGGACGAGATGAAGAACACAGATCGCGATTCAGGGAGAAAGACGTTCTTATAAAGCAAGCCCGTGGATCCGGTGGTATTTCCCTTGTCGCAGGTCGGCCGTCGCTCACGTTGTAACAAAGTGCCGAGGTCCATCGCAACATCGTTGATCCGGTCCCAGTCACGGGATCATCGACGCCCGCCGCATGTGAACATGTGAAACGCGCAACTTTTTGCGGTTTCTCACGTCATGCTCGTCGTCTTGTGCCGATCGGGTCCTTTCCCGAGCAAGTTTGTCTCGGCGCCTTCGCTCCACGGTCTGAATGTGATCGAGACGCTCCGAGCTACATTTTCGGGGCCCCTGATTGTGGAGACCCCGGGACCCCGGTGTCTCGGGCGACCCGTGGACCTTGATTATGGGCCATTATTACCAAGGTTGTCCTTGACATGTGTTATGCTATACTTTAGATCTTATACTTTTCCTAATGCAAATATTTTCTCCCCAAGTCTCTGATCTGATAATAGTCGACTGCAATAACTAGCGCCGGCCTGAAACAATGTCTTTTATTTCAGCGCTACGGCCCGTCTTGCCGCTCACTGGCTTGAATTAAAAGTGCAGAAGTACTGCTCTGAAACCAGAAAAACAACATTCATTCGACAGTGTTGTCCGATACTCCTCTGCAGGAGACGGCGCCAACATTAGCGCCCGCTCTTACGATGTGAGGGCCTGCATTATCCCGAGCTGGAGTGCTGCATTTAAGAATGGCGCCCTTTCCGTGATCTTTTGAACTGAGCAGCGATTCTTTTCCTATCTTTGGGCTTTTCAAGATATCATGTCCAACTCGGTTGATGCCCAGTTCGATGTGAGCAACCTGACGCTATTGGGCTTGGGATCCTTCACGACAGTGCTCGGTGCACTCTCCGCAGACGATGTGCAACCTACAGCCATGATCCAGCTGGAAAAGCTGGGTGCTTCATTTCCTATTAGTGGACCACTTAGGGCACAAATCCCCGATCACCTCCAGCGATGCAGAAGTCGACGTCTGGAACGCCTCGGTGTGACAATCGGTTGGAGGAGGGGTGATGCTGCTTCTCTGATGTCCCACTCGGCTGGTGGACAAGCCGTTGCGCTGTTGGCAACTTGCCTAGAGAATATGTACGGCGATGACGCCGCCGCAACCATCTTTTATAAACTTTCCAAAGCCCTCCTACCGAACTCTGCCCGCCTCAGCAGCCCTAAGCAGTTGCAACGAGCCATCGCGATCCTGTCTCAAAAATTGGGAGTGGTTGGATTTGGCACCATCCTTGCCAAGCAGGTGTATCGTGTACACGAGGCCTATGAATATCTTCCCCAAAAAGTACCGCCGAGTCTCTTGTCAACGTTGAGTCAGGATGGAATGGTTGACATTTTGTTCAACTTCTCTCGAGCTATACAGGAAGACAAATTTGTTGTCCGTGTACGAGGTTGTGCTAGTATGGGATACATTACAGCACTTGCAGTGACATTGTTCTCCGATGATTGTATAGTTACGGTTGAAAACTTGATCATTCATCAAGGATCCCGATCTTCCTCTATTACCATCGAAATCACGGACTCTCTGGGAGACAGGTCGCTTCAGGTGCAGCTCATGGGGAAGATTGAATCACTGCATGATATACACCTTAGGCCAGCTCAACTTTCGCATACCTTGAAATTCTCTCATCGAGCTTATTTCGCTGCGTTTACACAACTTTGTCTCCTAGAGTGGGGTCTCTTATGCTCGCAACCTGTGTTGACAGCAATTGGAGTCTGTATTCTCTCTCTTTCGGATCTGATTTTCATATCCTTAGGTGAGCGCTCCGGTTCGCGGCCAGTTGTTTCAAGCAATCTCTTTCGTCTGCTTCTTGGCGAGTCCCGGTCTGCTCTTCTGCAACGCTGTGAAGCGTCCCTGGGAATTTCACTGCCATTAAGGTGGCCTTCATTTTCGGTAGCGTTGGTTCAGCTGAAAAACGCCCTCGCAAAATCAAACCATGCAGAAGATTTTGCATCACTTGTCCACACAAGCTTCCATGGAGATCCGTCAGATGCACTTCTTCAGATCATAGACGAGGGAGTTGCAAGTATGGCAGTGCACGTTCATGAGGGAGCAGTCTGGCAAGGATGCTCTAATCGTAGGATTTGGTATCCCTCTGACGCAGTCCAAAACCGGAACGTCAAGCAGTTTACATTGACCCCGAGTGAACTTCTAAGCAGTTTGTTTTCCTGGGATGATGCGAACTTGGTAGTCAAGTCGGAAGGCACGGCAACTCTCGTTCCATCCAGTCTTCTGCATTTGGGAAGTGATCTTCTCGACAGCCGTGGTCTCGAGCTCTTCGATGGGCTCATCTACCATGAGAATCGATACCACAGTCGGATTTTTGCTGAGACTGATTATTATTCTTGGACAAAGCAGCATAATCGATTTTATTCAAGAACGACCCAAGTGGGTGCGGTCTACCCAAATAGCGATGGTGCTCACTCGAACCTCTCATTGGCAACCGTAGAGCATGTCCAAGGATTGGCATTGGAGTGTTCAGTCACTGCTGCAGGTCAGAAACAGTCTGTCAATCTTCGAGAACGTGTGGATCAACTATTCGGTCTTCTCGATGCGTTTCCTTGCCCGCATCCCAGAAAGGCCCCTCTGAGGGAAGAATACGTGGGTAAAGTACAAACTAATTCAGTTCTGACACCAGATGGACGGTCTGGTGATCAGATCTCAGTCGTGCAGACAGTTGGAAATCCGACTGCGCAGTTCTTGTCCTTGACGAAATGGGAATCTGCGATCCTCTGCCGCCGGTGTTGTCTGAACTGTGCATACGAGCAAGCTCGGGAGAAGGAGATTCATAAGATAATTGTCGCGTGAGATCTATGGTTTACAAGCGTGGATGGCAAACACGAGGGGATAATGTACCAAGGGAGCTTGTCAACGATTTGGATATAACTTTCACTTGCTAAGATTCTCTTTGAACATATCCAAATAACATTTGAATAAGAATATTCATTACTATCTCCCTCATGTTTGTGGATTCATAGTCACCGCTGGCAAGTGAAACCCGCTCCATTAGGGGTTTCGATCAACTATGGACTCCTCCATACTGCTCCAGAGAGTCCACAATGTCCTGATTACCAACCCAGCGAGCATAGGGCAAAGCACTCCTAAAACAGCAAGATTTCTTTCCATCGCTACACCAAAATCGATCCGGGGTATTAGGGTCTGCGCCAAACTCGAGTAGAGTCTTGACGATCACCGGGCTTTGTGCCCAGATACCCACGAGCAGTGGCTGAACGCCGCCATAGGGATTCGGATTGGCGCCATTCTCTAGCATCTTGAAAACCAAATTCTCGAGCTTATTTTGAGCCGCCCATGCTAGCATACTCAAGTCGGATGTGTATATCAGCCAGTTTGGGTCCGCTCCGTGGTCCAAGAGCTGCTCTGCGATGCCGAGAAAGCCACGGTTCAATGCAAGGGTAAGGGGGGTCACTGGTAGCCTGAAAAAATTCCAGGGGTTGTAGACAGTGTTGGTATCAGCACCTCGCTCCAACAACATTTCCACAATATCTTCATCGCCGTGCCAGATGGCGTAATACAAGGCAGTGGAAAGAGAGCCAAGGCTCAGCATCGTCGGGGTTCTCGTCTTCTGGGTCTGATTCTGCGCTTCGAGTCCAAGATCCAGCATTAACTCCTTGAGGAAATGCTTCGTCATGGCCACATAGCGAAGGCGAACGGCATGGACCAGAGCGTCTTCGTTCAAGAGTCTTTCACGGATAGTTCAAGACCAAGCAACTGCATGGCCAATATCACGGGCAAGTCGTTCCATGCCCCGGAGCGGTATGCAACCAGTGACCATTGCCAGGAATTGCTAGGGTCGTCCTTGGGATCTTCAGCTCCCAATTGTAGAAGGGTTTTGACCGTCTCCACTTCTCCGGTCCGGGTGGCCCACAGAAGAGGTGATGCGTGGTCGTTAGATTCAGCGTTGGGATCTGCTCCAAACCGGATGAGCAATTGGACGATATTGAGATGTCCTTCACGTGCAGCGACTGCGAGTGGCGTGATTCCAATTGGGCTTCGGAACTGCACATCACCATTTTGTTGGACCAGGTACTGAACCATGGCCTCATGTCCGTTACGAGCAGCGAGCCACAGGGGAGACTGACCATGCTGGTTAGTTGCAAGAAGACTAGCTCACTGGGAGAGAGACTGCTCCGCTGTGGTTATAATGCCCTTGGCTGCTGACCAAACGAGAGCTGAGCTTTTCAGTTTCTGGGCATCGTACCGGTACAAACGCCAGATGAAGTTCTCCCAAAATGCCCGGCAAGTATGACTTAGTGCGTAGATGGCTCTGAGTGGTACCAGAGGACTCACTCGTGCCTCAAGGTTATCTGTTAATCTGTCGATGATAAGGTTCAGTAGTTCCAGGGGCAGATTTGTGAGTGACATCGTAGCTGGTTGCAGATGTTGACGAGGACGAGGACGAGGACGATGACGACGCGTTGAGATGATTGACAACACTTGAAAATGCGGCTCATGTTAGCCCCAAAAGCAAAGATCTTATATTTTCACTCGTCTGAAGGAAGTCGAGTAAGATTTGGAGGCCTACCTGGATCCTTTTCATGGATAATCTGACTGAAGCGCGACGTGAACCAACACTGGAAGGCAAGGTGCATAAAAGGACAAACTTGAATCTGAGGAGATTCAGTTGAAACAATTTAGCCACCACTCAGATCAAGAGCCTTTGAGAGGGCCCAAAGTTCAAATAGGAGAATAATACGCATGAAGCTACGGTAGTAAATAGCAGCCATTAGGCGAGTTTCGTGCTAATTTGTATGATTTCTGACATGTACCAAGAGACACTTAGAAAGATGCCTTTGAAAGGGAAGGGTTATATCTAGGATGAAGTTTAAGGAATAGCCTAGGAAGAGATTTATGAAGAACGAGAGGCTAAGGTGTGTTAAGTAGAGTTATTGTATATAGTAGGCATAGAAGTTGAGGCGAAAAGAATCAGACGGAGCTTAATGAATTCTTGGCATTAGTCTCAGGTATCTCTTGACGAGGTAATACTGGCTTTAATTATTGGAAGCTTTACCTCTCGTGGTATATTATGCTTTGGGCCACTAATCACGCCCGTGGCCGCGGATGCGGAGAACCAACGGAGAGCGGCAGATCAAATTATTTCTTGCTCGCGCGACTTCCCCAGTCCACCTACCCGTTTCCATCGCCAACTTTGGACCAGCAGAAACGAGACGCAATCTTTCCACGCCTGAATCGCCTCCTACATATTCTATGATCCGACAACCTTTCACGGCTGCCGCCCCGTTGGCGCGCATGGCCTGCTCAACCTCGACCGCAACCCTCAAGACCCAGATCACCAGACAACCAACATGGCAGCTCACCGTACGGCCGTACCCTTTGCACCTCCGACTCAAACTACAAGCTAACAACCACGTCATTCAGAAACTCACGCCACCTTGCAGAGGTAGCACGCGCCTCTTCTCCAGCACACCCGCTCCCTCCTTCACAGTCTCCTCCGCCCAGCAATCTTCACCCTTCCGCCTCTCATCCGATAAAAACCGATCCTCTCCCGCCTTTGAAGAGGATCGCTATAGCCAATACAAGCCTAAGCGGCAATGGCCTCCAGACATGTCGAAGCTCTCGCCGAAACACCAGTTCCGGCTTGAGCGGAAGTACCGCCGGCGCGCTGCGTTGAAGTATGCGCGGCCCAATTTTATCAAGGGTGTGCAGCTGGCGCAGTGGGGTATTATTGGCTGTGGGTGATCTCTAGACTGCTGAGTATATAAGAACATCTGGATTGCTAACGAGTTGGTTTGCTACAGTTGTTGTGATTTATGCAGTGCTTTTTATGAATTGGGATACCAAAGACACACCGTTCGATGGGGTAAGTACTTTTTCGAAAGCTGCTAGTCAATCGATGAGATTATGGACTGACAAATATCCGTATAGATTCGTGAAAAGGTCTTCTCTAGCATTCGTGCCGTATTCTCTGCACCGCCGCCCCCTGGCCCTAAGCCGGCCGAGGAAAGGAACGAATCATCTTGAAAATAGTATCGAAATGACGTTGTTCTTGTAGTTATATGGTCGATGCTATGTCATATTGTATAATTCCAGAATAGATTCCCCAACTCGCATCTTCATCTACTACTCCAGTTTACAACATCAAGTGTCAATTGATGAATCATTCAATTCTCGCGTCTGTCATTGATCAAATATCATGAGCAAATCTAGTCAGGACTGCAGGCGTCACTATCCGTCGAGAAAATGAGAGCCTGGAGCATATCAATCGATCATGTCTCTCATCTTCCCCCGCCACCTGCACCGTAACTTGACTTCATTACATCATGGCTACCAGGAAAACCTCTGGGCAGTGAGTATGCAACTCCAAAAAAACACCAGTTATGCCAACGCCTGTCAAGAAAAGACCAAATAAACTCCAAATAGGGCAAAGCCAGGCCACCGGGATGAGCTGGTGCCAGGCAATAAAACAGGTAACGGAAACTCCGAGTCATGAGGCGTGTAAAGATTGACAGTATGAAAGGGGAGAAAAAAACAATAAAAGAAGAGAATTTGTCCAGCAAATCATATCTTGTTGGACATTTAAAGCCAGCGGGGGAGGTCACTCGACGGTGTTCCAGGAACAGAAATTGGACCGGGAGCAAGGCGGTTGTCAGGGACATCGAGGGCCAGCTGAAGCTGAGGTGGTTTTTCATCGAGCATGATCTTTTTGGGGCTACCAGGCGCCTTCTTGGGCGACTTCGTAGGAGAGCCGGGGTCACCAGCGCGGGGACCCTCACGCACGGAAGTATAGGCCCAGCCGTCTTCGGCGGCGGCAGCAACCCAAGTCCGAAGGCCGTCATGAACGGCAGAATAGAACTTCTCCTTGCAGGTACGGAGACTACCGCCCATCACCTTCTCAAAGCCGGAAGCGCGAAGCTCAGATCGGAGCTGGTTTCGTGCTTCTGCGGTGGGTAAAGAAGCGATCATTGCGTTCAAGAGATCCAGATGCGAGGCGAGATAGTTGGTTGCATCCCATTCGACGCCGCCGACATATGGAGCAGCGGGAACCGGTGGACGAGGGGGAGGGAAGTGCCGCTGGTAGTAAGAACGAGGATCCGCGGGGCATTGCTCAATGAAAGGATCGTCTGACTTAGGATCGGATTTGGGGAGTGGGATCACATTCAGGTGGTGCAGGAAGATCCAGAAGACCTCCTTGGTTACATTGGAGACTTCCTTGCACCAGACACGATAGGGCCGGGACTGGTATATGTTGGCGATGAAGGAGACCGGCTGGTTCTCCTCCTGTGGTGAAGGGTCTCGTAGATAAGACAGGATTCGCTCAACGCGCTTGCCCGGGACCTCATTGGGCCCCACTGCAGATACCTGTGTGAACAAAAGGTTCATGATGATACTCCGCGTCGTGAACTCGCTTGGGCCCTTTTTATCCTCGTCGAACAGCATCTTCAGCAACGAGGGGAAGAGATCTGCCTCAATCGCTGTCAGATGTGCAAGAGCCACGGACGTGGTACAGAGGCCCTTGAGGCAAAGCAAAGCTTCATGAAGAAGTGTGTCTTCGTGATCCTCTCTATAAGTCTCATCAGCAAGCCATTCGAATCAACAGCATCAGGTTTACATACCGCCACTCCATCTTCATTATGCGATAGATGAGCTGAACGATCTCGTTCATGCCACCTTCGGCGATGAACCCATCGACCCAAGCAACTGTTTCGTTACGAAGAAGAAGTCGAAGTTTGTGAATCTTTCCAACTTCAACCATCTCTGGCTTCTGAATCTCCCTCAGATAGTGCACGAAGTCAGATGGATCAGCAGCGGTGTCGACGACTGCCGCTTCATGCAGAGATGCAGTGGAGCCAGCCATGCCGAGGGCCGTATAAACACCGACGGGCTGCGAGAGGTCAACCGATCGTGGTCGGCTGAATGTTCCGCTTTCTGGCCGTGCCTTTTTGCCAGGAGACGACGAGCCTCTGCCGAATGTGAAGCCACGGCTCCGAGAGCGCGAGCGCGAACCCTTGCGGTCTTCAGACCGGCGGTCATCCTTGGATTCCTTTCCACGTCCACGGCGGCTCTCCGAGGTTCCAGCACTGTGAGGTGTGCCGTTTTCGGTTCGGTCTTTCTGAATGAAATCGGCCTTGATGTTGGTATCAAGGGAGCGCATCTTGTCCCTCATGTTGTGGGGGATGTTTCTTGCATCCAGCAATTTTTCAAATTCACTTTCCAGATCCTTCGAGTTCAAGTGTCTGTGTACATCCGCATCCCGTTCCTTCGCGTTAAAGGCCGAGATTGCGGCCTGTACCCGAGACAATCTCTTGGGGTTCGGCTCTTCTTTGATCGGGGTTGGAGCGGGCGATTCGGGAGCAGAGGCTTTTTGAGACTGATCAGATACTCGGGTCTTGGATGACGCAATGGCATTTCGAGTACTGTTGCTGTCCCCCGAGGGCGTGCGCTGCACGGATCCCAGGAATTCCTTCATCCTTCTGTTCCCAGTAAGGATGTCCGACTTTGGTCGAGGTTTCGCCTCGCCCCGTCTGGCAAGCGACGGTTGCTGTTGGTAATCGTAAAAGTTTCGTTGTTGGGCTGGGCTGTACCCCTTGGGTGTGTAGAGGGACACCTCCTCAGCGACACTGCGTTGTCTGTCGGAAGTGGAATTGTGTCGTGACCGAGTGACTGGGTCCAGGTAGGCCGGGGGCGCTGCCCAGGCCGGTGATGGCATGCTATCGACGAGGTCTGTCGGGCTTCGGTTTTCCTTGTCACGGTTCTGTTTGGAGCCATTGGGTTTGCGTCCCCGTTGGGATCGCTTCAAAAGGGCAGACAGACTGGTGGATGATTTGGTTTTCTTTGGAGACTTGTCATCCGCCTCTTCCTGCGGCGTGTCTTCGGACTTTCTCTCCATGTAACTTCTTAATGATTTGAGAGAGACGGCACTTTTGGTTTTCTTATGGACAATCTTGCCGTTCTTGTTTTCATGCTGGTGGGTAGGCACGTTACTTTCTCCGGCATCGCGATTCGGAACAATTTCAGCCAGCGGGAGATGGCCCGGAGCCGGAGCAGGGCCCTCGGCAAAAGGGAATGGTGTGGTGCCCACGGGTTTGTTCATATGGAATTGCGGGGGCGTGGCATCGTCCGCAGACTGGTTCCTCTTGTGAGGTCTGGACAACATGGTCCGGAAGACCGACGATTTGGCGGGGGCTCGACTGGCGTCGTCGAAGATCTGGGGACCGGAAGTGCTGGGGGCCATCGCTTATCACCTTTGACCAGCAACTAGGACATGTCAGTCAACGTCAGACACGGGTAGAAGCAGGTCGCACTCACGGGAGCTTTCAATGCAAGAAATCAGGCAGAAAACAAAAACTGATAAGAACAAATGGGCAGTCGAGTAACAGCCCCAGATAGAAAGGAAGAAAACAGCACGAAAACAAATGCGATGCAGAGTGAGAGGGAGGAGGAATAAAGCGAAGTTGAGGAAAACAAGCCGGGCAGCCGGGGCAATATGAGGCGTGTGCTAGTGTCTTGCTGCCAACGGCAACATCGAGGATCGAGACTCCACTCAGCTTGAGCCGGGAACAAGTAGCGCAGTGAGGCGATCCCTGGGGTTGGCTGGGATCGGAGGTGGAGTAAACAACGTGCGGCCAAAGACGTTGCGAGGGGCAACGGCGAGGCGGCGGTGAACGTGGACTCGAACTTGGGGCTGGACATGTCATTCTACATCATCTTCTACGGTACATTGGGGTTCTTGTCTGGGGTTCTTGCGTCGAGGCCATGTCATCCTTGCATGTCTTGTCTCCAACCCGTGTTTTGAGGTGACCCCGATAACTCTAACCGAGTGTATTTACTTCTGCCTCCATACAGTTTACGATCAACTCTACCACTCTTTACCTACCAAACCAAAGACTAAACTTTACTTTACTTAACGGACTATTGCATTCAGAGTCCAAGTGACTCTTACAGTGCTCGTGTCCGCCCAGCAATGTTGATGCACTTGGCGGGTGCCGCATGCCGGGACGGCCCCGTTTGCAATCACTCTCGTTATAACTATGCAGTGAGCAGAGTAAGCTGATGACCTCTGCAAGATCTCAAGATGTCAAGATCTCCTGACCTAGGAACGTTGGAAACCCCTATTACCTGACGATGGAGGTCGTGTGCTCATTTATGCTATGAACCCATGGGTCGTCACGCTGTTGGTTAAACATTCTCGGGTAGTCCACTTCCGCCGTTTGCGATGCCTCGCGATAGGTCGATAAAAGCGGGCGATCATTAAAATGCGCTCCAGACCACCGCTGAGCCCAAATCGAGACATGCGTAGGCAACACTGAATTTCGAAATCCTGTTAGCCCTTGCCCGAGCGTTCGTTGTTGTGTAAAGACCCGCCCTTTACAGCTCATTGGCTCTCCGCGACGACATCACGAAGTTCGGGCAAGTTCGGGCTGTCCCACCAAGGTTCTTGCTGCGTGTTCTGCTCCGATCAGCGTTCCAATTTGTTTCCAACTGCAAGGACTTAAGACAACGCCCTGCGCCCGCCACGAACAAGCTAAGTCCGCAATGAATTGCCCCTCGCGCAACGACGACACTCTCGCCCACCCGGGCTGGAACCAGAGTCCGCTGCCCTTTAGTGCGGACACCACCACCCGCAATGATTTCAACGGCCTCGCCAACTCTAGAGTCCACCGCAGACATGCCGCTGGTGACGGTATAGGCACGGGGGATACACTATCCATAGATCCAAGACCGCACAGTCTCGAAGACCCGGATCCGGTAAAGGAGAAGACCCCGGACGGTGAGGTGGTCGCTGCGTCCTCGGGGTGTGAACCACCTACGAGGGCCTGCGGATCGCCTCACCGTCCTTCTAAATCTTTCTTCTTTTCGTCAATTGCAAGCTGTGCGCGCATATTGGCCAAGTTCGGCCGTTTTATCGGACCCGGTTTTCTCATCGCGGTCGCATATATCGATCCGGGAAACTATGCCACCGACGTTTCGGCCGGCGCTCAGTTCAGATATGCGTTGCTGTTCATCGTTCTCTTGTCTAACCTCTTCGCAATTCTTCTCCAATCCCTGTGCATAAAGTTGGGCTCCGTGACTGGTCTCAACCTGGCTGAGAATTGCCGCGAGCATCTCCCTCGCTGGCTTGTGTATATTCTTTACGTCTTATCAGAAGCGGCCATCATTGCAACGGATATTGCGGAGGTGGTTGGCTCTGCCATCGCGCTGAATCTGCTAGGAAATATTCCTCTAGTAGCAGGATGTGCTATCACGTTGGTGGATGTGTTCTTTCTCCTCCTCTTCTGGCGTCCTAACGGATCTATGTGGGGTCTGCGCCTCTTTGAATTCTTCGTCATGGGCCTTGTGCTTTCCGTTGTTGTCTGCTTTTGCATTCAGTTGTCACTCATCAAAGACCAGCCAATTGGGGAAGTCTTCCGTGGCTATCTCCCGTCGTCGGCGATTGTTCAATCCGAAGGGTAAGTCGGCACGCTGTCACATATTATGGACAGGAACTAACCTTGAATTATAGTCTCTACCAGAGCTGTGGTATCCTTGGTGCGACTGTCATGCCGCATTCCCTCTTCCTCGGCAGCGGAGTGGTACAGTCGCGTCTTAAAGACTTCGATGTCACCTCGGGCTACGTGCAGTCTACTGTGCCCCTAGGAAGTAATGATGGTGAAGTTGAATACCGCCCTTCCATCCATGCAATTCGTGGCTGCATGAAGTACTCGATCATCGAGTTGTCTCTGTCGCTTTTCACCTTTGCTCTTTTCGTTAATAGCGCTATCCTCATTGTCGCGGGCGCCTCGCTCTACGATGTTCCAGGCGGCGCTGAAGCTGACCTCTTCGGCATTCACAAGCTACTTGTCTCATCAATTGCCCCGGCAGCTGGTCTCATTTTCGCTCTGGCTCTTCTCCTGTCCGGTATTTCTGCCGGCATTGTGTGTACCATGGCAGGCCAAATGGTCAGCGAGGGCATGTTGAAATGGAGCATCAAACCTTGGCTTCGTCGACTCATTACTCGCTCCATCAGTATTATCCCCAGCATCGTGATCGCTGCTGCTGTGGGCAAGGAGGGACTTGACACGACCCTGACCGCGAGTCAGGTAGTTCTCAGTGTCATCCTGCCATTCGTCTCAGCCCCCCTTATCTGGTTTACATGCTTCAACAAATATATGACCGTGTCTGTTGAGCAGACTGGCGAGGGTGACGGCGGCGTGGAGACGGAGAAAATCCCCATGCGCAATCACTGGGCCCTCTCTATCGTCGCAGTGCTCGTCTGGCTACTCATCGTCGTGATGAATGTTGCGCTGCTGGTCTTGCTTGGGATGGGTAAAACATCTTGATTCGGAAGCTCGCTTGGGAACCATCACCTGCATATCTCGACTTTGAGCACACTACACCGGCATCTTCTCTCGGACTTGCATTCGCTGCATTTACTCGCTACCGCATAATAAGGCTCACAAGAGCACCTTACAGTTACATAAATGACAAGAACATTAAGCAAAGCGCTGCGTATGAGAAAGATATCGCATAGTCGTAACTTTGAAAACTGGAATATAAAGCATTCCGTCAACTCCGCATCCCATGATCGTAGCGCAAATTAATACTCTGACATTCCCAATGGAAACCGAATCAAGAATTAGCCGAGGCCACCGGCAGCCTCTTTTACCTGCTGCTGCTCCGGCGGCTCATCAATAAATTGCGGCGGCGCGACCTCGTCCTGCAAGAAGCTCGGAACAGCATCCTCGCCCATACCCGTCTCAAACATAGACTCTTCACCTAAGGCCTCCAATTCCGCATCCAAATCCGCCTCATCAACCTCCTCGGGCACATCGTAGGCCCGCGAAATACTCTCCTGAATCTCATTGCCCACCTCCATTAAATCGGCCATCTCGTCCTGCATCTGCTCGATCTTGTCGATATCTACCTTGCCATACTGCTTCTTGAGCTCCTTGGTCGTCGTCTTCATCGCGTCCACCGTCGTCATCACATTCTTCAGGTTGTCCTGCATCATGCCGGCCTGCTCCATGTTCCACGACTGCTGCGAGAGCTGGTCGCGCTGTGCCTCGTACTGTTTCCGCCGTTGGAGCACCTTGAGAGCTTTCTGGCGCAGGGCGTTCTTACCGGGCCCGTCGCGCATCTTGGAGAGCTTGGCTTGGTAGGTTGAGAGTTCGGAGTTGAGAGCGGCGAGCTTGACGTCGAGGCTTGAGATGCGGTCGTCAACCTGTCATGGGCAGGGCCATTAGTAGGGAAAAAATGGATTCGCTACTCTGAAGGTAGTACCTTGGTGATTGCACCGTCCAGAGTGGGCTTGGGAGCCGCACTCTTGGTGCCGAACAGACGATTCATTGTGACTGATCAGAGGACGAGGGAGGGGCAAGATGCAAGATGATGATGAGGGGTGATGGTGATTGCAGAGATCACTCTCGTGGTCGCTAATCAGACCGATAGTGACCAACACGTAAGTAAGAGCAGTGCAGCTGATTAGATCACTTTCGCCGAGCACTCGAATCGGATCAACTTGTACACATACACAGGCACCGATAAATGCGGAGGGCGACGTCAGTTATGGCCTCAGGCCAGCTATATTTGCACGTGATCCGGCCTTCTACGGACATAATCGAGTTGATGATTATTATTGATTCTATTTGAACGGTCAATGATCTAAACTAAGTACGATATGCTGGGAATAAAATAGGAGTCCGATTTACTGGGCTCCGACGCCATCTGATGCACAATGATTGTCATTCGGGACTCCAGACTTTTGGGCGTGGATTGGGCACTGGACTGAGTCGCGGGTACATCACACTCCATGCAACTCGGCCGAGCAGGGAAGTACCTGGTACATGTCTGCCCATGTCCACATCCCACATCATCGCCCAGATGACCAATATTAGAGACTGGTAAGAAAGCAGTGATGTTGGCGTGTATCAGTATATAGTGTCTGCGTGACGAAACAGATCCAGCCTCCGAGATCGCAGTCAAATATGTGGCCCGAACATCATGGATCCGAGGCGGATACACAGGGATGCCCAGCCGCATATAGGTGGTGATGGTATAGGGAGATTGGAAAAGAACTACCCAGCCATGACTGAAATACAATATCCTAGCATCAAATAGAAGAGAAAGAGATGGAGAAAGAAGAGACTGACCCCCACAGCATATCCACCATAATGGCTTTGTATGAACCGTGCTTATCTGGGTTGGTCGGGGCTGCGATCCCCGCTGATTACGGTGATTACTCACCGTGTCCCTGCTGCTGGTGGCTCGTGGCCCATTCATCATCATCATCCATCTTCCTGGCACTTCAAGTTCTATTCCTGGATGGGCCGGTGTTGAGTAAGTCGGCAAGTCCTGCATTCCCGCACTTGGAACGGCCCCTCTTTCTTTTTCCCCTTACAACTTCAAACCCTGACCTCCCTCGAGTTCTCTCCCTCTTTTCTTCGTCACTCCCTTAGCTTCGAAGGTACGTGGCCAACTCACTCTCTGCCCGTCGGCCTCCCCCGCCTGGTCGTTCAGCCCTGTCTGGATCCCTCCTGTGAGGTTCCGCACCTCGGGGTGCACACCATTAGCTCCGTGTTTGATGCAACCAGCCCCATCTCTATTGATTGCTAACCCCGGACCCCAGCGCCAGGTTCGTTTCGACTTATATCATTTTGCGTCTTCGATCTCTGTTATTCGCCACGGCCTGAGTTCGCCTCCTTCTCCAGCTTGCGCGACTCTCTGTGTGTGGACACACTGGTGTGTCGCCCTGCCGGCGAAACCCTCCTTCCCATCCCGCACTCAACCCGTGTACCATAAACCGCTCCGTTACGACATCTCGGAGACCTACGATACGAACCGTCCCATGAATCGTGCTTCTCGGCTATATAATCCATCATGTTCTGGCGTTTTGGGGGATATGCAAGTATCTCCACCATCGATACCCTACTGGACAAGCCTGAGGTCACCCTCGAGGACCTGCTGGATGAGCCGGAGATCATTCAGGAGCTGAAACAGCATAATACGAAACTCATAGAATACCTGCGCGAGGATCATGTCTTGAAACGGCTTATGGACTATGTCACCTCACCGAGCTTGGTGAATGACGACGAAGAAAATGACGATGATGCCCACGAATCGGACGCCGCGAAGGAATCGGGTGCCGAGTCTGCAACAAACGAACAAGCAGACAATGAAGACAAAGAAGAGAAGGAAGAGAAGGGGTCGGACCCGTTGAAGGGTGTGCTGGACTCTGATGACCTTGAAAAAGTCGAAAAGACTCGCTTGAAGCATGCGTATGTCGCATGCGAGGTTCTCTCGTCGGAGACATGGTCCATTCTGGAGTCTATTATGGCAAACCCTTCCTACCTGCGTGACTTCTGGGGTTTCCTGCGACGACCCCCGCCTCTCGACTCCATACAGGCGTCTTACTTCACCAAAGTGAACGAGACCCTGCTCGATAAAAAGACTGAGGAGATGCTCGATTTCTTGAAGTCGTTGGATGGAATTGTTGCAGCACTGCTGCAGCACGTCGACAACCCCATGGTTATGGACCTGTTGCTGAAGATCATCAGTTTGGAGAAGGCCGAGGGTGGCCAAGGCACCGTGGATTGGTTGCAGTCTCAGGACCTGATCCCAACTCTACTGTCATTCCTCGCGCCTGATTACCCGGGATCGGTGCAGACCTCTGCAGGCGACTTCCTTAAAGCGATTATCACAATCTCTGCAAATGCGACTCCCAACGACCAGTCATGCATCGGCCCCAACAGCCTCACCCGCCAGCTGGTGTCTCCTGAGTGCATCCAACAGCTGGTCAATGCGATGCTCAAGGGCGGCAACCCGCTGACCGTGGGGGTCGGTATAGTTATTGAGGTCATTCGCAAGAATAACTCGGATTACGACCCGGAGAACCTGGGTGGTTCCGACTCTATGCCCACACCTTACGACCCCATCTACCTCGGACACTTGCTTCGCACATTCGCTCAGCACATTCCCGATTTCATGGCTCTGATCCAAAGCTCCAAACACACTGTCCACGATGGCACCCAGCTCAAGACCGTCGACCGAGGTCGTCTGAGTTCTGCATGGGGCGCAAAGATCGAACCTCTCGGCTTCGATCGTTTCAAGACTTGCGAGCTGATGGCTGAATTGCTGCACTGCAGTAACATGGGTCTTCTGAATGAGCCTGGCAGTGACGAATATGTCCGGCATCGCAACGAGGAGCGTGAGAGGCTGATCCGCGAAGGTTTCTTCAATCCTCGCCGCGAGGAGCATGAGGGTGCTGATTACAATGACACCACCGCGGATTTCACAAATGGCTCGGTTATGGATACTGAATCGCCGGAGGCTCGCAAAGCTGAGTTGCAACGTGCCGGTGAAGAGGAGGGCTTTGAGGATGTCGGTGCCTCTGGTGATCTGGCCGGCGAAAAGGAAGAGGGCAAAGCGGAAGGCTCAAAGGACACTGCAGCCGAATCGGTTCCTGCGGAAAACCCTGACATCAAGGGAGACGCTCCATCACCTCCCACTGGTCTGGCAGACCAAGTGAGCGAAATCAAGCTTGAAAGCGAATCTCAAGAAAAGCAGGCATCCACGCCAGATGCAAAGGAGCAGGAGCCAGTTTCTGCTCAGCCTGAAGATGTGCCGGCCCCTCTTTTCGCCTCCAAGGAACAGCCAGCCGAGTTCACCTCTCAGCCAGCTGATGCTGAGCCCACTCAGCAAACCGAAACAGCCAATGACGGAGGCACCGAAGACGCCGCTGAGCAGTATATTCAGTATGACACAGATGGACACCCCGTGGTTGGAGATTATTTGAAGATTCAGTTCGTTGAGAACAAGGTCGTTCCCACGATACTGGTAAGTGCTCAACAATCCCTTAACACCCAAATTCCCTCTAACTGTATGACCTCAGGGCTTTTTCTTCCGATTCCCGTGGAATAACTTCCTTCATAATGTTGTGTATGACGTGGTCCAGCAGGTCTTCAATGGCCCCATGGAACGTGGTTACAACCGCGCGCTAGCCATCAACGTATTCGAACACGGCCAGATCACAACTGCCATCGTCACAGGACAGAAGCGCAGTGACGAGGCTCAGAAGACCCAGCAGATTCGCCTTGGCTACATGGGACATCTGACCCTGGTTGCGGAGGAGGTCGTCAAGTTTAGCGAACGCCACCCGCCAGAGCTGCTTTCACGTTCCGTTATGGAATCAGTGTTGAATCCGGACTGGATTGACTACGTCGAGCAAACCCTTTCCGAGACCCGGGAACGGGATAATGCCATTCTGGGAGGTGTACGTCCAGAAATGTCTGTTGGGCCGAGGCAGACGGTTATTAGCTCTGGCCAAGGTTTCAACAACTCCTCCAATGCCCTGGCTGAAGCTGGACTAAATGGCGGAATCGGTGGCTCCTCCTTCCAAGGCTTCGATCTCAACCAGGGTAGTGCCTCTGGAGGAGCATTCGGCGGTGGTGGATCCGCCCTTCTGAGCGGCTTTGCCAGCTCGAGCGATGATGAGGATGAAGAAATGGAGGACCAGGACGACAGAGACGCCGCCCTAGCTGAAGGCGATTCTGAGAATGTGAGTAATCTCCTCTTCACCAAACACTGACAGGTGCGAGTCGTGACCAACGTTCGCGTACACTCCCTCGATTTTCATCCACCTTCTCTTCCCCTCAATGTACGATGTTTGCCCAACAGCCGGGCGATGCGAGCACAAGATGGGTTGCGGGCGCTCTGACAAGGCGAAAGCTCCCGAGCCGCACTTGTCCCCTTAACAATGGTCTCTCACTATCTTCTATTTGGAAGTTGGCTATGGGCCGAGATTGAGGTTCTGGGTGCCTCCCAGTCCATATTCACGTTCATCCTACTTGTGTCAATTAAGTTTTTGTCTACCTCGGGCTTCGCGCTTTGAGTTGGTGCTCTTTTCATAACCCCCCCTCTCTCGTCATCATCTCGCCACAACTCCATCAATTGTCAAGGTCTTGACGTGTTACTGACATTGATTGTTTCCAGGTGACCTCGACTTCTGCTAGTCAGCCCATTCCCATCTTACCTCCACCTCCTGCTCCCCTGAGCCTTGGTCCTTCTAGAGCTCGGCGTCAACTGGCAGCACGTCTTGCAGCCCAGAAGCAGCAAGCAAGTGAGAATGCAGACGGCGAGGAGGATGGGGAAAAGGCCGAAGGGGATGAGGGCCGCGATTCTCAATGGCCTAGTAACCCGTTCGTTATTGCAGGAGTTGACGACGATGCCGAAGGTGGCTCGGCGTTCCCCAACTCCGACTTCCCTGCCAGCGCAGACACGGTCTCTCCCACATTCCCCGGGTCAGGGTTCAGCCCGCCAGACTCATTGTCCAACTCGTCTGATGAGGATGGGGACGGTCGATCAGAAGCCGTGCGACGAAATGTCCGCGTGCCCCTCGAAGTCGAAGATGAAGACGATGAGATGGGCGAGATGGTTGGACCCAGTGCTACTGGGATGATCGACTCGGATGACGAAGACGAAGCCATTATCAACGAGTCATTGGGTTATTCCAACCTGCCGGGCCAAACACGCTACAGCGGCTTCCGCCGACCGCGGGCCGTAAGCTCCCATTTCGACGACGACCAAAACGACAGCAGTGACGGCGAGGATGATGGGCTGGTGGAAATCTTAGTCCCAGGCCGCAAATCCTCAACTTCCAACTAGGCCTGGGGTGATAATCTTATCTTTTGCTCATATTTGCGTCTCGCATTTGTTGCTATGTCTGCTCACGCATATAGCGATGCTCATCGTTAGGAAGAATCTCACGGGGTGCTAGTCTTCCACTTTTCGCTAGTTGGGGGATTTTACATCCATGCCGGTTTCGGCGGCATGGCAGCTGTACATATTTTCCATCTTTGGTTAATCTTTTGGGAGGATCTGCATGATGACCGTTTCATTTCGTTTTCCATGGTGTTTATTCCTTACGCATCCTGTGGAGAATCGAGTGGACGGTTCTTGTTAGGAGAGAAGTGATGACCTTGTACGATAGATGTGGTAGAGAGAATTGATGTTTGCAATGATTTACACTTAAAACCCCGAAGGTCCCTTCAGTTCATCTACACTGAAGTTCGTAGGTTCTTCCCTACTCTGCCGCGCACACAAAAAAGTGGGTCCCCGCCCGCCGAATCTTTTGAAGAGTGATATCACGTACTCGGTCTTCACTCTTATACCTCACTATAGATCTGCCCGCGGGTCTCTCTCTCTTCGTTCATCTTTAAACCCTAGCCTCTTTCCTTAGTTCTCTCATTCTCCGCAGTCTTGAAGTCTTTCATTCATTCTCAGCGATTATATTTCGCGGACCTTCAAAATCTACCAACTTCATCCACATTCAATATCTCTCTGCATCATCGCAAAATGCATTCACTGGATCTTCACAAAGAGCTTGAAAGATGGTCAGCAAGCTACGGGGGCCACATCGATGACAGCGTCTGCATCGCCCATGACGCCGAGCGCGGCGTCCACATGCAAGTCAAAGTCGACTGGCCCAAGACCGTCGAGCCAGAGACACGGGCAATCAGTACCCCACTGGACATCACAATGTCCTACTACAACGCCATTGAGTACAAGTCAGCAAAGGGCTCGTTCTCCAACCACGACGTGGTGTTCCCACGGGCATTTATTGATGCCGTGGGAACGGAAGAGACCTTTGCCTTTTACCTTATGGGCCAGTTCCTACGTGGACCAGACGGGTTTTGGTACCCGTATCTGCGCACACTTCCTCAACCGGGACAATTGACCACCCCCTTGTACTTTGACGAGGAGGATGTGGCTTGGCTTGATGGGACTGGGATCCCGGAGGCCTCGTTGTTCAGGTACCAGATCTGGGACGAGAAGTACGATCAGTGTATTACGAAACTTGAGGAGCTTGGGTTTGCGGGAGTCGAGGATTATACCTGGTAAGTAATAGCTTTGGACATTGAATATGCTTGTTGGGCTATTTTGTTCACATTACTGACTTTATAGGGAACTCTACCTCTGGGCTTCGACCATCATCACATCTCGGGCATTCTCAGTAAAGGTTCTGGCCGAGAGTGTGGAGGCGTCCGACCTCCCTGAAACTGGAATCTCAGTTCTGCTGCCGCTAATCGATCTCCCCAACCACCGGCCACTTGCAAAGGTTGAGTGGCGCGCCGGAGAGAAGGATGTTGGGTTGGTTCTCCGTGAGGATGTCCGGCCAGGCGAGGAAATCTCCAACAACTACGGACCTCGGAACAATGAGCAGTGTAAGCATAGTGAAGGGTATTTTTTTGATCCAGCGCTAACATGAACTAGTGTTGATGAACTATGGTTTCTGTATCCCCAATAACCCAACTGATTACCGCATCATCAAACTGGGTGTTGATTCAGACAGCCCGCTCAGCAAGTCCAAGGCACGTCAGATCGAGATGTTCCCAGAAGTGGCCAAGAACACTGATGACCATTACTATATCTTCAATGTGTTCTACCCTCTTTTGTCTCCATACCGGCCCATGGAATACTCAATCTTCTCCCCGGCATTGTTCAATGCGCTGGCTGTCATGCACGGCAACGAGCGTGAACGCAAGAGCCTCGTAGTCGACGAAACAGGCATTTCTATCCCCCAGACCTACGGCAATGGACGCAGCTCATTGGCAGCGCTGGCCCAGATCAGTGTCGAGCTGATTGCCCACATAATGATGCTTCAGGAATCCGGAAAAGACCTGCCCTCCCAACCGCAGAACATTAGACAAACGTTTGCCAAGACATACCGCGACGGCCTGATCTCGCTGGACAAGACGGCGCTGGTCATTGCGACATGGACAATAACACGAGCACGAGAACTCAATCGTGGCGAAGATTGGCTTGATGTCAAGCCCATGCTGGAAGAGCACCTGGCACTCATCCCGGACGGTCAATTCCCGGAGCATATCTTGTCTCAGATCCAGGTGCGTATTTTGGAACGGCCATCTATCCTTCCCAAGAACGGTCAACTCTACCGAATTGGGGAACTCTACAGTCTGTTGCCAGAAGAGATGCAGGGCCCCAGCCAGGCTTGCTTTAGTGCTGTTCTCGGATACGCAAGCCAACAGGTCCCGGGTCTGGGGACTGACCCGCAGGGTCTCTTTTCTCTTGTACTGGGTATCCTCGTGGCAACCTCCCAGTCACCTCAGGCGAGACCGATGCTTTCGCCGCGTCTTACTAAGTGGATCGATTTCCTTCTTGAACAATACCCATCGCCTACGGGTATTGACAGAAACCCAGAAGAGGGACGGGAGAACATTGATGCACTGGCCCAAGTGGTTAGCCACGAGATGGCAGGTGCATGGCTCAATGGGGCTCAAGTGGCCTGGATTTCCGCAGAGAGTGGGTGGATGGAGCCGGGCTGGTTGCAATGGGCATGGAAAGTGGCGAAGGAGGAAATGGTGATGCTTCCGCTGGAGCCACTACAGGTTCTGGTGACGGACAGCCCGAAGATATTGAAACAGGCGGTGATGTACGTGCCCAAGGAGTGAGCCAGTGAACTAGTGAATATGGGTATGAAAATGAATATATGAAATAGACAGCAATAAATGAGAAGGACCAACGAAATACATGGGAAAAATGAAAATAAGAAATCTACGTAGCGAAGGTGAATTCCCAAAAAGGAAGGAACGTCATGGCCGAAAAAAGGCGGGCGCTGAGTAATGTCAGATCACATGACCACGGGCCAATCATGAGGCATGTAAAGACGGATCGTTAATCAGAGCGCAGGAATTGCGTTGAGCTCCCCCTTCCCTCTTTCTCTAGGACCGCTCGATCTTCCCCCACGCATTGCCTCAATCCGCCATCATGATATCTCGAGCGGCGGCTCCCTCCACCTCCTCCCTCTCCCACCTCTCCGCTCGCTCCCTCCGCGCCCAAGGGACGGCCGCCCGCTCCTTCGCAACCGTACAGGAGGCTCCTCCCGTGCGACACCATGGCGGGCTCCAGGACCAGGACCGGATTTTCACCAACCTGTACGGACATCACGGTGCGGACCTCAAGTCGGCTATGAAGTATGGCGGTGATTGGCATCGGACAAAGGACATTGTGCTGAAAGGCCATGATTGGGTGGGTTACATCTGCTTCGGATCGACGGGCCCTCGGGAATTGGCATTGCTGATGCTTTTTTTTAACAGCTCATTTCGGAGATCAAGGCTTCTGGCCTCCGTGGTCGTGGCGGTGCTGGTTTCCCCTCGGGATTGAAATACGTAAGTGGGATTCAGCAGTGAGACGCGCCTGGTGTTTGATTTTCGGGCTGACCCGGCACGCAATTTAGTCGTTCATGAACTTCAAGGACTGGGACAAGGACCCTCGACCCCGTTATTTGGTTGTTAACGCAGATGAGGGCGAGCCCGGTACATGCAAGGACCGCGAGATTATGCGCAAGGATCCCCAGAAGCTGATCGAGGGTTGCTTGGTGGTCGGCCGTGCCATGAACGCCAACGCCGCCTACATCTACATCCGTGGCGAGTTCTACCACGAGGCCACCGTTCTCCAGCGTGCTATCAACGAGGCCTACGCTGCCGGCCACATCGGCAAGAACGCGTGCGGTACCGGCTACGATTTCGACGTCTACATCCACCGCGGTATGGGCGCCTACATTTGCGGCGAGGAAACTTCCCTGATCGAGTCCCTTGAGGGCAAGGCTGGCAAGCCCCGTCTCAAGCCTCCGTTCCCCGCTGCCGTCGGTCTGTTCGGTTGCCCTAGCACTGTCACCAACGTCGAGACCGTCGCCGTTGTCCCGACCATCATGCGCCGTGGTCCCAGCTGGTTCTCATCCTTCGGTCGTGAGCGTAACGCAGGTACCAAGCTGTTCTGTATCTCCGGTCACGTCAACAACCCCGCCACCGTCGAGGAAGAGATGTCCATCTCACTGCGCGAATTGATTGAGAAGCACTGCGGCGGTGTGCGCGGCGGCTGGGACAACCTGTATGCTGTGATCCCCGGTGGTTCCTCGACTCCCGTTATCCCCAAGTCCGTTGCCGACAACCAACTCATGGACTTCGACGCCCTCAAGGACTCCCAGACCGGTCTGGGTACCGCGGCCGTCATCGTCATGGACAAGTCCACCGACATTGTCCGCGCCATCTCTCGCCTGTCCACCTTCTACAAGCACGAGTCTTGCGGCCAGTGCACTCCCTGCCGTGAGGGCAGCAAGTGGACCATGCAGATGATGCAGCGTATGGAGACTGGCAACGCCCGCGAGCGTGAGATCGACATGCTCCAGGAATTGACCAAGCAGGTCGAGGGTCACACCATCTGTGCCTTGGGTGAGGCCTTCGCCTGGCCCATCCAGGGTCTGATCCGCCACTTCCGCCCGGAACTGGAGAAGCGCATCCGCGAGTACGAGAAGGAGCTCGGGGCCTCTCCCTACGCCGGTGGCTGGAATCCCGAAAGCCGTGCCGAGGGCAAGCTGATCTCCCCCGGCATGTAAAATCCTCTCTTCCTTCTACCTCCTCCTACCACGTCCCCCATTCCCCCCATTTTGTCTCTCAAAAACGATGCAGGAACGGGTCGGTTTTTCTAGCACTAGATCTCTCTGAACCTGCCCTCGCCAGCCAATTCACCAGGCTGGCTGAGGCTGAGGTTGTCTCTATATTTTCCTTATTCTCTCCTGTTCGATCCCCTTCCTGTTGCGTCTAGGTCTTTTCCTTTCATGTACAGTCGGTAGCAAATTGATGCATTTTATGTCTTCACTGGTTTCTACTTTCGTAGAGTATGACAATGAGACTGACAGGCGCTCATAGGCTACAATACGAGCTTGAAATGCTGTCCGGGTAGTACTCAGTGCCTAAACACTGCATTGATCGTGGGTTAGACCAGGAATTACCTTTGCTCCTGGGGATTATAGGGCACCAGCAGTGAGACTGGAAAGCCGATGATGAAGGAGGCAAGCTGGAACGCTCATACCACGAACCGGGAGGGGGAAGAGATGGGACTGAATGGAGTACTGTAAGAAGTCCCTATGTCGTGCGCGTGGTATTTGTATAGCCTCGTGATTGCACGTTCTGGCGCCACACATCTCAACTTCCTTTGACTCTCGGTGTCATGCCTCCATCACTACGCGTCTACCCACGCAACCTGGGACCAAGTCCCTGAAGTTCTCGCATGCTAATGACTGGTCATCATATGTCATAGTCATAATGAAACTAGAGCAAACGCAGACCGGCGTCTGCACGGGAACATTTCTTCGTCACTTGGCCACTCTCCAGTGACGACAAACAGAGAACACGGCACCTCACACAGTCTCTCGCCTGTGCTTCTCTACTACCCTAGTTAGTACTCACTCTGTGTCTCATGCCAGAAGGGGAAGATACTTACAGGAAATCCAGGAAACAGAGTCCATCCGGAACTCAAGGAACCCACAGAATCCGCCGAAGGGGTTCTGCACCGTCGTCAGTAAACCAAATCAAACAGGCACGATCAAACAAGCATACCAGGTGAACCAGATGACTATGACAAAGTGCTTCGGCGAATGGTGAACTCCTCGCCCTAGGACGAGCCGCCCCATTGCTACCAGGCCCGTCCACCCTGGCCGTTCCCGGCCTCATCTATATCCTCGGCCTCCTCGGCCGCCACCGCCGTCAGTGTCTCCTGGAGCACGCCGTGCAGTTCGGTGTACTGCTGGTTAAGGAGGGCAAGTTCCTCGCCCGAGCCATCGCTGACGTAGGGGCATGGGGGCAGCTCCAGGCTCATCATCGACACGTTGTCGAAAGTACGTGCGGCGGCCTCGACGGGCTCGTTATCCGCGCTGGGCTGGTCAATTCCAGCTGCAGCCTGCTCGCGAGCTGCGAGAGTTCTTCTGGCGGCCATGATGGAAAAGGCGTTGCCAGGTCGGTATGCGACCCCGTCCATGTACTCCATGGGGGTGGGTACGAAGTCGACCGCATAGTCGACGGGACTGGAGGAGCGAATGGTGGGCTCCAGGGTCACCTGGGAGCTGGCGTCGGACATGCCTTCGTCATATTCGCTTGATGCTTCCTTGGACGTGCGCGCCCCGGGGGCATGGACTCGTCCCATTGGGATGGACTCTTCGTCGGTTTGCTCTTGGTCATCGTTGCCCGTATCAGGACCGGCTTGGGCTTGGAGCGCCTCTCTGAGCCAGGCCCATTCGTCGGCGTCATCTTCCAGGCGGGGGCGTGCTCCAGACATCGTCGGATAGCGGCAAAAATGATACAATCAACGAGAATATTGACTGGGATTGAATGAGATAGAATCAAGCGGTGTTATGATGGGGCTGAAGCGGAGAAAAAGGTAGAAGTGGTTTTGCGAGCAAAAAGAAGGCTCGCAACAGTATGAGACTATTGAGGGCTCGGCGGCGATGCGATGCGCAACTCACACGCAACAGGCACCGCAACGACCCAAACGACTCTAGTGCGGCCCCCATGCTCACATGGATGCTGCAATAAAAGCCCGGGTGATACGACATGCTACACGTCCATATGAATAGCCCACTGTGTTGTCTACCAGCGAAGCATGACCCCATGGTCTTCAGCATGCTCAACTTGTGAGATGAAGAAGTACCATGCAACGTTGTCTCCAAGAGTACATAATCGCCGGAGATGGGATAATGAGCTCGAGGTGTGCGCTTTGACATAGAACCAGCTAATTTGAAAGAAAGGCAGAAGACTATTCACGGCGCACATTTTATAATATACATCGGTCGTCCAATTAGGGCTCCTGGTCTCGGAGCCTACCATGACTCCAGAACTTTTGTAAAGGGTGTAAGCTGGCAGGGTGCGTGCCAGAATCTCGGATGCCTGAGTCGTCGCAGTATATCTGATTTAAGGAGTTGCTCTATAAGTTGTGCTTATATGTACAGGTCTATTCTCAGCAACAGAAATCCAATGCCAAATATCTATAAATCCTTTCCATCTGGTTAAGGCTTTCGACCTCGACCCATTCCTCTTTGCTGTGTAATCCCTCACCAGAAGGCCCAAACACAATTGACGGGATCCCAGCTGCGCCTAACAAAGCAGCATCGCACCAGAAAGGCATGCTTTGAACCGCAGGCTTGCGTCCAAGAACATTAGATGCGCAAGAGACAGCCTTTTCCACAAAGGGATGATCACTTGCAAGTTTTGTTGTTGGCCGAGACATGGTAACACGAGGCTCTTCATATTTAAACCGAAGGTTTTCGCAAGCCACACTTTGCAGCAGATCATTCATGTCCTTCAAGATAGATTCTTCCGTCTGAGCAGGGATCGTACGGAACTCGAGTGTGATGGTGCATTTTCCAGGGTAAGAAGAGGGCTCTTGGCCACCGCGAATTAAACCACAGTGCATAGAGGCCTGACCCAAGAGATCATCAATGGGAAGCTGAGCTTGATACTGCTCAAGGGCTCGTAGAAATCCTCCTGCGTGAAGTATAGCGTCTTCTCCTGCAGTTGGGTTAGAGCCGTGGGCAGCGACTCCTAAGATATTGACCTCAACCCAGATGAAACCCTTGTGGGCTGTCGCGATGGCCTGCATGGTAGGCTCGGCGACAACTGCTGCATCGGCGCGCCACCCCGCTGCAATAATATCTTGAGTTCCCTGAGAGGCATCTTCCTCGTCGGATACTGCTGCAACAATTATGTCACCGCGAGGAATCTGGCCACTAGCCTTGATTGACGCCATGGCAGCAAGAGCTGCAGCGAGACCACCCTTCATATCCAAGCTTCCCCTTCCAAAGACCGCTTGCGTACCATCTTTCATTCCCAGATAGCCGGAGAGAGGATCCTTCTCATAGCTGGTGAGGCTAACTGTATCGATGTGGCCATTGAACATGATCGATTTACCCCCTCCGCTTCCACGAAGAACACCCACAATTGATGGCCGTCCAGCAATTGTCTCGACACGATGGAATTCGATATCCCGATGGGCGAACCATGCGGACAGATAATCGGCAATCTCACTCTCTCCCACGCCATCGGCCACGGATAAAGTAGGGTTGGAAGAATCGATTTGGGTGAGTGCTTGCGTCAAGCCAACTGCATCTTCCATGGAAACGTCTCGTGGGATCGAATATTCCCGTGCCCCCTCGGTGACCAGAAGAACCACAACGGAACCTTCGTTCAGAAGGGCAGACCGCTGCTTATCCGCCGCCAAACGGCGGAGTGCAGCCAAAGACGCACCTCCACAAGGGCCAGCAGCCACCGACTTGGCAGTGAGATACTGAACTGCGCAGTGGCTCTCATAGGACGACACGGTGACACACACATCGACAAGCCGCTGCAGGTCAGGCCAAGCGGTAGACGAGACAGTCCCACAGTTCATTCCGTCCATAATAGTGTCCGAAGTCTGAACTGGGATCGACTTTCCGGCACGCAGACTCGACGAGAGACAAGGGGCGGAATCAGGCTCGACAGCAACAACCGAGACAGGCGCTTCCCTGGACTTGCAATGTCTTGCCACCGCTTGTGCGAGACTCCCGACGCCAACTGGAGTTACCATCGCATCGGCAGACAACCCGAGTCGGGTGAGCTGCTCTTCAGCCTCCTTCATCATAGTCGAATATCCCTCCACAATCCAGGCGGGGACGTCCTCGTACCCTTCGAATGCAGTATCTTGAATTAAAAGTGCATGCTCGGCCTGGGCCGTCTGGTCATATGCTTCTTGCACCGCCATGTCATAGCACCCCTGAACAACAGACACGAGAGCACCCTCACCCGCGATGAAACCTCGCGTAGATTCATCCATAGAGCGAGGAACAAAGATTCGCGCCTCGATGCCCAGCAACCGGGCCATGAATGCAACTGCTCTTCCATGGTTACCCTCCGTAGCCGCAATCAATATAATCGAGTTCTCCTTGGCTCGGACAGAAACCTCTTCCAAAGAGGCCGTCGTCGAGAGGCCAACTTGGCGGGCGATAGCTCGGAAACAGCCCCACGATGCACCGAGAGCCTTGAAAGCCGGAAGGCCGAACCTGTTGCTTTCATCTTTGACATAGACTGCACGGAGACCGAGCTCTGTGGCGAGTTCAGGCAAAGAAACCAGAGGAGTTGGTGCGTAGTTCGGGAGCGATTGGTGAAACTCGGCGAGGCCCGCAACCGGAGGACATTGACAGCTCTCGCCTGAGGCGGGGTTCAGATAGATCGGCCGCTTTGAAGACATTCTGTGAATACAGGGGTTTAGACGCGAATAACTCCTAGACAGGGATTCTGCAATATTTTATGGTTCCGCTATCAGTTATTCTAAACGAGACATCTCTGGACCATGATGAGCCTTCTGTGGACATGTAGCGCCGTCCGACGACATCCAGCTCGGCAGTAGTCCACGGGTGGGACCACGGAAACTTAATCCAGCGTCCTAGCTATACAATGGCATAATGTAAAAATTAACTCGCTCTGGAAAATATCCAGGATTTTCTTATTCCAGGGGTCACACTGCGATTGATTCATGATTCGCCTTCGTAGAACATTCCTCGGGAGTCGTCGTTGACTCACTTAGTTGGGGGCTGAACTCGGTTCATACTATCTTGTTTGACTATTTCAAAAGAACTTTAGAGTTTCCACGATGAAACCTCTCTGTATTCCGATCACTTCTATACGCTAAATATCTATTTATTAAAACCCACACAACAGTTCAAATCCCACTGCCTTCGTTCGCCCTGCTCTGGTCGTAGTGCACGACAGCTTCCAGCAAAGCTTGCGTGCCGAGTGCACTGTAAAAGTTAGCAATGTGAAAGGTTTCAGCAGTCAATTCTAAATACTCACCAGTCTTCAGGGGAGCAGTACTCCGTCGGGTGGTGGCTAACACCATCCCGGCAGGGAACAAAAATCATAGCCGACGGGCAGTGCTTGCTTGTATAGACAGTGTCATGGCCAGCGCCACTTGTCATGAGTATTGACTTTTCAGGCCCAACGAGATGATCTGCAGCGGCCTGAATAGATGCCACACACCCCTGATCGAACTTGACGGCAGGAGAGTCTGTATCCAGGGTCCAGTCGAACGAGACACCCTTTCCATCTTCAGAGGCAATGGCGCCAAATGATTTGAGACATTCCTCTTGGACAGCATGTACGACACTGTCGTGAGGGTGTCGAATGTCCAGGGTAAACGTCACGTTAGTGGCAACAGTGTTGGTGGAGGCATTCGACGGCACTTTAATGATGCCGGTTGAGGCCAAAGCATCGTGCCCCTTCGCAATAGCGTTCGAGGCAACGATCATCTTGGACGCCGCAAGAAGAGGGTCCTGGCGAGCACTGAAGGGGGTTGTTCCGGTGTGAGCATCCTTACCGTGAATGGTGAAGGTCAACCACCTGTAACCTTGAGCCCCTTGAACGATGCCGATTGATCGTCCCGTTTCCGGGAGTATGGGACCTTGTTCAATGTGCAGTTCGAAGTGTGCACCCAGTGGATATCCCGTTTTTGGGTCACTGGAGCATTCAATGTTTCCCAGATATCCGTGTCTCTCGAGCTCAGAGCGGAGAGTCACATTGGGATCGTGAATATCGCGTAGGTCCCATGCCCTTTGAATAGGGATAGCGCCAGCCCACACGCTCGATGAACACATGGACTTGGGAAACCGAGCTCCCTCCTCGCTGCGTTGAGTTAGTCAAAGTCCCCAGTGTAGTCCGACTTGACTTGAACATACTTGGTCCAGTTCACAATTCCAACGTCAAAGTTAGTCTTGAAGTTATTTTCCTTCATAGTGCGCAGAACTTCCAACGCAGCCATGATTCCGAGAATGCCATCATACCGACCGCCGCGAGGCTGAGTATCGAGGTGGCTTCCCATGGCGATCATGGGTGCTGCTGACTCCAATCGTCCAGACTGCCGCGCGAACATGTTGCCCATCTGATCCACTGAGAGAGAGCATCCTAGTTTCTGAACCTCATCTGCAAACCACCGTCGTACGCGTGCATCGTCATCATTCAGAGTCAAGCGCGCCATGCCGGTGTCCCTTGGGTTACTAAGACCGCCATTAATTTAATTGTGGTATCCAGGAACGAATAAACGTACTCTCCGTAAATGTGAGCTGCACCCCATTTGCATGTTTCATGCAATGTCTCCCAGAGACGGTCGGCATTGATACTGAGACCCGAGGGAGCTCTGAAACGGGAAGATGTAGAGAATGCCTTTGCCGCGTTGAAGCGGAGGGCGCTGGTGGCCCTTTTTGCGTGCATGATATAAACGGAAAAGAAGGAAGTTGACCAAAGTATGAGTCAATTCAAGATGCCATCCCAATACAGGTGGCAGGATGGTAACGAAGCTCTTATTGTAGGTTGTCGAGTGCGATGTCAACAAACCCGGATCTCACTCACTTGCCGAGACGTTAACTTTGCCAAACGCCTTCTATGAACAGGGGTGGATCAGAGGCCGAAGGATTGTTCAATCCACTCAGATTAACAGCTTTTTCAATTCGGGTAGCGACTATGGGTCTCGTCACCGGAGGGAGTGAGGAGGGGAACGAGCAGGGCGCACATTCTGGCTCGGGCGCCTTCCCGCAACATCTACCAACCCTAAATTTCTTCATCGGTGCCAACCTTCCATCTCAAAGTACAGTCCTCAATAGTTCTTTACTTGTTGTGTCAGGCGTTTAGCCCACATTCTAGCATATAGAGTCAATATAGTCGAGCATTGAGTAATTTCAAGTGTCATCGCACATTCGACATTGAAGCGAATGTTGGTATCTGTAGGTACAAGCCACAAGAATCATAAAAACGCATAGAATCCTTTCCCCGAAAACCTAAGCTCATGGACATAATATACTGTCCGACTCAATATCAGAAAACTCCAGTAGCCCGGCCCACGAGGAACATATCAATCCTCCGTAGATTTCCGAGCGTTCACCGAGGGAAACCCTTCCCCCGGCAACAACTGCCAAAACACTGATCTCCTGGGACAGGTTAATATCTTGAAGGGGCTCAATTAGGTGCAGGAATACCGTTATAGGGAGCCGGTGCAGTATCTTGAGTAACCCTTGAAGCTTGATCACTGCCAACGGTCAGAGGCGTGACGTCACTATAATCGAGAACACCTTACTCGAATGTTCTCACGGATTCATTATCAAAAGCTTTGGATTTGGAGTCTGAAGTGGGCAGGATTGACCGCACTTTCTCCTTGAGACTCTTTGTATCGTTGCCAGACATCTTAGCTTGGTGGTATGTTGTTTCTCCAAATGTTTGTTCCTGTTGGAACTTGTATAGTTATTTTCAGAATACTCTTCGAATTCTGAGTGTGACTTGCAAAAGGAATTGAACATGGGACAGGCATGTCCTTTAATATCTTTCTAGAATTGCTACGCCGGCTCCCCAGATTCCGATCTGCAGATGGGGATGGCGTACGCGGAGCAGACACTGCCGGAAAGCTGTCGGCGGGCGCCGAAGTCCACGGGGAACAACGTACCCTCAGGTACGAGATCTTCGATGTGTCACCTATGTGAAAATCGGCAGCTTCCTACTAGATCGACGAATTAAAAGACAGAGGGAGCCAATTCCCTGTGCAACCAAAAGCCAACGGCTTCACCGATAGAGATCTGGCTTCGTGATTGGCACTCCATCTGTCAATGCGGACGGGCCGTCAGTGTGAACTTCCTGGCTGAGCCTCCTCTTATGCAATGGAAACCAGAAGGCAAGATGCTGTTACCTAATTGCATCCTATCGGTGACCGAGGTCGATGCGATCTCATCGGAGTGGAAAGTGTGGCGAGAATGGAAGAAGCAGACAGCGCCATTGACGTATGCTTTTTCTATAAATTCCAAAGCTTTCTATCTCTTGAGACCTTGTAGGGATCTACAGTACGTCTCGAAACTGGTGTCATCACCTACATTCTTTATGTCGGAACGAATGTAGCAGTGGTGACCGGATTATATTGATGACCCGATGGAATTATTTCTTATATAATCAAACAACCCTAGTTACAAATTGCTAGAAAAATAGATATAACCATGGAGAGTTCTTTTCATATTTGATTGATCAAATACTTTATTGCTGGACCGCAAGACCCTGATTATCATCTTGCCTCTAACGAAGGCACACGATTTGGGCTCAGCGATGATATGGTCCAAGGCCACGCGCTTATCCACACTGGCCATGGCTAGCATCAAATGACTGCCGCGTATGCTGTGTCGGCCTGTATGAATTTGATGCTGAGCAAGTGGGATTCGATGAGCTGTGCGAAAAGCCCAGTTCGTGTACTGGAAGGCGTGCAAGTCCTGAGCGGAGGTGATACCAGTTTCAAGACGTGTTGTGTCCCCATCATAAGAATCTAGAACTTGCTTCTCAAACGCCACCCTCGACAAACACCCCTCGCAAACGCAAATGCAATAGCTGCCGCGAGATAGAGCATCCCGCCAAAGATAATCAACCCACCGTACCCCCCTCCGTCTTGCTGCTGGATCGCCCCTCCAATTGGGATACCCGTAAGTGTCCCTATGCTGCTGATTGTGAAGGTGGTCCCAGTTCTCTTGCCAATGTCTTCGGTGGCACAGACCTGAGAAATGCACACTGGCGTCAGACTGATGGCAGCTCCACTCCAAAAGCCAAATAACACGGCATAGCAGATGATTGCAGCCAAGTTATCACCTGCCTTGAGCCACAGTGCCAGGGTCAAGATTGCGCAGATGACTGATGTCAGCACCATCACGTTGAATCGGCCGATTCTGTCTGCTATCAATCCCGGCAGGAAGCGGCCTGGGATGGCGCCGAGATTGAGGAATACGATTAGAAGATAGGAGATTGTATCCCCGACGCCATTGTGCACTGCGTAAGATGCAATGTAGGTGATGGGTATGAATACCGCGAATTCGACAAGAAAGACTGCGGCTGTCGTGGAGGCATATTTGGGATCCTTGAGGGCTCGGAAATCAATCGACGTTCTTGCCTTGGAGTTGCCAGGAAGTCTCGTCTTGAGAAGAATGCAGGCAACTGTACACATCGCAGCAGAAACGAGTGCAATGATCCGAATTGCCCAAGGGAACCCAATTTTGGGAGCGGCAAAGAGAATAATCAGAGGGAATATTACCCCTCCGATCCCTCCCGCTGTGCAGGCAACGCCAGTAGCATAGCCCCGACGGACATTGAACCAGTGGCCAATTGCAGAGATAGCCGGCGTAAATAGCGTGCAAGCAGAAAGACCACCTAGCACACCAAATGAAAGGAATATCTGGTAATATTCTAGGGTTATTAGTTACCTCTTGACCGGGAAGTCCTCTTGAAGACACACCTGTGCTGAAGCTAAAGCAAACCAATGAAGCAACGATACCCACAGATCCTGATATGACGATATAGTTCGGACCATAAGCATCAAATATAGGCCCTATTTAGGATATTTAGTTTTAACACGGCCTCGAAATTAATGAGAGATCTTGACTTACCAGCCTGAGCTCCTGCAAAGTAAAGAAAAAAGCCATAGGAGCCAAATATCCACCCAATGCTAGACTCAGAGTAGTCTTTTAATTGATGGGTGCTGATCCAGGCATGCAAAACGCCGAGGGTATTCAATAGACCCATGGATGGGATCATGGCACACCACGCTCCAAACACAACGGACCACGCTTTCCATCCCCCTTCGGGGTATTCAACGCATTCCTCAGGAGTAACTAATAATTGTGGCGATGACGCAACTCCAGACTTTTGCTCGTTTGATTCACCTGTCTCGGTACTCAACATTGTCTTTGTGTTTAACTTGAGATTTCGAAGTACAAGCGGTGTCCTTTCTCCTTTGGCAAAGTGAAAGTTGACTTGGATATACCCGCGCCCTCTTCAATGTTCCAAAAAGCCATTTACGGGCCAGGAAGCAAATCGTGGCGTGAGCTCTCTGTGGACTTTTCCAACTGGATCTGGATGGGTGTCCGTGGACCTGATCTCGAAGAGCAAGAATCGGCGAAGATAAGCTCTCATTGGCTCATTGGCCAATTTGCGGAACGGTAATCTGCTGCTTGATTAGAAATACTTCGTCAAACTAAGCTTATAATTGGATGGTTCCAAGGGGCTCGGCGGATCCTGAATGACCATTTTGAAGTCTTGGCTCTATATGGACCATGATGCCGTGTGGGTGAACCCCGACCAATTGAGAAGCATCGCGGGTAAGGCTATCCGAGTCGGATCATCTGCCGACGATTCGATTTTGCCGATTGCTATTACACTTATTCCCCCATCTATTGGTCTCGTGCCTTTGATGGGGCTCATGTTCATTCTTGATGATGCATAAGCCTTCCGTTGACATGGCCCTGCCAAGGTGCTTTTCGGGATTCCAATTGCCTTACCATGTCAGATCCCGAGGTCATCATTTCGCCGGAACCCTTCCAAAAATGTACAGACCACAGTGGGACGTGAAGTTCCAACCGCAGTATGGTCTGCCGGCCATAAAGGATCTCCTGGAAGATCCCGTCCGAGGTGTAATCCTTTTTTATTTTATTTTTATTTCTTTTTTCTTTCCTCTTGAAGCGAGGGCAAATATCGGTGTTTTGTGAAGTGATTCACATTATCCCCAGAAGGACAGGCAAGTCTTATAACGAGGATCTTCACGACTGAGGAACCCGAGGAAGAAGAAAAAATCTGTGACCTCATGGAACTCCCATTGGTACAACGCCGCTGAAAGAGTGACATGATCCATGATGATATCAGCAATATCGAGTATAACTATGGAAGACGGTACAAGTTTCTTGAGCCCAACCTCAGCTCTGAATCGCCTAAATCTCCTTCGTCAAAGAGTCCACACCAATACACCTGCTCTCTGGTTAATTAACCAGGACCTGACAACGGATGAGCTCTCGAACTAGAACAGCGCATCGGTCAACGGGTCTCAACTAACAAAGTTGATATGATTCTACGCAATATGGATGAAGACGACAACACACCCATGTCCTGGACGTTATCCGCATAGCTCGGAGCATGGGAACCCTGACAAACTACTTGACCAACGTCGAGGAGTGCCCAGCAAGGACCGGACTGTATCCTGCCAGCTTCACCGGTATGGTGAGTTCAGGTGAGTCGTAAGTAATCAGCAAGTGAGTGGGAAGTGAGAATCATGTGACGTGGTTGTCCCGGCTGCCATACAGTGCTCTGCCGGCAAATTGGTCTCACGGCTGACAGATCCGAGAACGAGAATCCATCCATTCCTTCATTCATATCCAACTGGACGAATGGGTTATGGCCGGCCTCGACGACGATGATTTCCGAAACGATGAAGTCCACGTAGAGATTTGATCTCTCCCAGAAACAACTTTCAGCACGATAAGTCGTTTCGGCGGTTTCAATCAGTCAATGGTACGATATACTGTGTCGGCGTAGTCTCTGAACAAAGTAATAACCCAGTTGAGTGTACCGTCGCATGTTCAGCAACTGTATCGCTTAAATTATCGAGGCAAGCAAGGTCAAGTATGTGCCTCCAATTGATGAGTCGGATAAACGTGGTGGGAAACGCGGCTTTTATCACGATCATGTTGGAAAGCAGTGCGGCTTTTATTAATCTGGCTCGACATTCCGGTATTCCTGTCAGGATCCGTGATAGGATCACGCCTTTCCGATTGACATCGGGGTCTCGGATGAGCTTCGCGACCGTCTTCGGCTTCGTGGTACCGTTGATCATGCAAGCCCGGTCGAAAGGACATACTCGGCCTCGGTGACTGAGAAATTGGTGACGGTAAGCGCTGTGCTGAACCGACAATCCTGAAACCAGTTTGATGACCTCGGTGCTCGTTTGGTTGGGACCGGGTTCGCACGGAGATTCCAAGGTTCTTCCCCCACATTCGAAGGAAGCCCTAGAAGATCTGGAATGCGCCATTAACCAATGGGCGAGTATATATAGAGTGCCGAACCAGATCCGAGAGATCGATAATGGATATCGCGGAGTTCACCCGGCAATTTCTCGGCAATGCCCCCCATTAGGCCGCCGTGGGTGGAATGACGGGGCATAATTATTGAGCAGAAACTCCCAACGTCTCATTGGGTTAGGGCTTCCACAGTGACGACTCGAGCCGAGAGCGATACGGCGGGCATACGGTGTAATAATTAAGGCGAGGCTGCATGTTCCGTTGGGACGCGAAGTGGGATGAGTGGAGCTCTTGACTGCGCTGGCACCGGCTCGCATGGAACTCGCACGCTACAGACTGCGACTACTGCACGCTTCGTATGCCCTAACTTCTAGCTTGGGAACTTAGAGTACTTTAGTCTTGCGCTTAGCTCTACTACGGGATCCCACTGATATTCCGATTCACATGTTACCGTGACTGTTGCACGGAAGAGTGCAACGGGGTAGATCGAGAGTCCTGTACTACCTAGATAAAACCCGGATTGGCTCCATCCGCAATGCAACCGAGGATCATCTCGGCATCCGGGCCAGGGCTGGGAGTATCCCAGGGGGTAAATAATCAGACCTAGTCAGGGGCCGTACACCGGGAAGCCCCTCGGTCCCACACTCAATTTCCCACCCCCACAATCAATGCCACAATGAGTTTGTGTCGGTCACCGCGCCTTTTGCCCAGCCGACACGGACGCGTGGAGACTTGATCAACCCGTCAGTACGAGCTAATGGGTCCAAGGTAGCATTGGACTGTATACCCCGTTGGACTGTATACCCCGTTGGACTGTATACCCCGTTGGGCAGGTAAGGAGTCGGCTACTCGGGCAGGATAAAAAGACACTATAACCCGGGATAATAGACTTCCAAACCGCGCTCGTCACCGGCCCTTGTCGACCACGGAGCCGCACCGCCAATCAGCACCCGCGCAGTTGCCGCTCGCGAACGGCGTGCTGAGTCAGCGCCACCCCGCACCCGGACGATCTCATTGCAGACGGATTGCAAGCTTTCCCAATTGTGTGGGTAGAGGCCCGGTCCAGCTGATGTGCCCTCCGCGCTTCTGCTTGGCTGCCCGAGTCTGAAAGTTTGGTCCTATGTCATCACGGTGGCAAGCCTGACGATAATGATCTCGGTTCATAGCATCGTATCACCAGAGCATCATAGCGTCATAGTTCGAGATGGAGGTTAGCTCTCCCCCACTCCGACACCCAGGGGTATAGCCTAGGGCCGGGGTCGACCAGACCGGACGAATGGTTCACGGATAACGGGAGCATTGGAATGGAGGGGTAGCCAAGCCAAAGTGCTAGTGGGCTGGGCCCGATTGTAAGCTTCCCCGGAGCAACGGAAGCACTTTTGTCACCCCGCATGGCCGAAGATGCACACCCTTCTCGACCTTTGACTGTATTCGAATCGAGTGCGTTGTAGCACGGATGATCTCGGTGAAGCCATTCGTAAGATCTCACCGATCTCGCCGTTTCGAGCAATAAAATGTAGTGGAAAGGACCAAAATAACATTCCAAGACGCACGGCCCACGCCGTATCGGTAGTCCACTGGAAAGGTGACAGGCGTACGGAAAGGTAAGGAATCTCCACCCGGGGAGGTGGATGCCTTGGAAACAGCCGTTTGAAAAAGGTTACCTACTAAACCGTCGCCGGACCCTCTTTCTCCTGCTTTATTCTTTTCCTCCTTCCTCGATACCCTCCCCCCCTTTTCATCGTAGACCGGAGTCCGAGTAAGTGCTGATCCCCCACCTTATTGATTCCATGCCCTTAAAGTGTGCCCCTCTCTCTGACTTCACGTATTTAGAGGTTTGCGCCGAGCTTCTTTCCCATCTCCTGTTATTTCTTCCCATATATTAGGAGCTTGCCATAATGTCTGCTCCCAAGACCGCGGTGGTAAGACAGCGTCCCTCGCCGCCAATTCCCGGCGGTTTTGAGCGAACGGCACTGACTCTTTCTAGGTGGCGGAGGCGCACCAGGTCGATACCTTCCACGTCCCCAAAGGTTTCCACAACAAGCGCCCCGGTGGAACTCACCTCAAGGACATCGACGAGTACAAGAAACTCTATGAGGAATCTATTCGCAAGCCCGACGTCTTCTGGGCCCGCATGGCCCGTGAGCTGCTCACTTTCGAGAAGGATTTTGAGACCACCCACTTCGGCTCATTCGAGAATGGCGACAATGCTTGGTTCCCCGAGGGCCGCCTGAATGCCTCTTACAACTGTGTCGACCGCCATGCGCTCAAGAACCCCGACAAGGTCGCCATCATCTACGAGGGCGACGAGCCCAACGAGGGCCGCACCATCACATACGGCGAGCTGCTGCGCGAGGTCTCTCGCGTCGCCTGGTCGCTGAAGCAGCGCGGTGTTAAGAAGGGCGACACGGTCGCCATTTATATGCCCATGATTCCCGAGGCCCTCGTTGCCTTCCTCGCCTGCTCGCGCATTGGTGCCGTGCACTCCGTCGTTTTCGCCGGTTTCTCCTCCGACTCCCTCCGGGACCGTGTCCTTGACGCCGATTCCCGCGTCGTCATCACCACTGACGAGGGAAAGCGTGGCGGCAAGGTCATTGGTACCAAGCGCATTGTCGATGAGGCCTTGAAGCAGTGCCCCGATGTGCACACTTGCCTCGTCTACAAGCGCACCGGCGCCGAGGTCCCCTGGACCGAGGGCCGCGACTTGTGGTGGCACGACGAGGTGGAGAAGTATCCCAGCTACATTGCCCCAGAGTCGATGAACTCCGAGGACCCTCTTTTCCTGCTCTACACTTCTGGCTCTACCGGTAAGCCCAAGGGTGTTATGCACACCACCGCTGGTTACCTGCTCGGTGCGGCCATGACCGGCAAGTACGTGTTTGACATCCATGACGACGACCGCTATTTCTGTGGTGGTGACGTGGGCTGGATTACCGGTCACACCTACGTCGTGTACGCTCCTCTGCTGCTCGGATGTGCTACCGTTGTCTTCGAGAGTACCCCCGCCTACCCCAACTTCTCGCGCTACTGGGACGTTATCGATAAGTACGACGTCACTCAGTTCTATGTTGCCCCCACTGCCCTCCGTCTGTTGAAGCGCGCTGGTGACGAGCACATCCACCACAAGATGAAGTCTCTGCGTATCCTGGGCTCTGTTGGCGAGCCCATTGCCGCCGAGGTTTGGAAGTGGTACTTCGAGGCCGTTGGCAAGGAAGAGGCCCATATTTGCGACGTTCGTTTCCCTCTTCCTTTCTAGAAACGAAAAGTTCATGTCTGACCTTTGAATATAGACTTACTGGCAAACCGAGACTGGTTCCAACGTGATCACCCCTCTTGGCGGTATCACCCCCACCAAGCCCGGTAGTGCTTCTCTGCCTTTCTTTGGTATTGAGCCCGCCATCATCGACCCTGTCTCCGGCGAGGAAATCACTGGCAACGATGTTGAGGGTGTTTTGGCCTTCAAGCAGCCCTGGCCCAGCATGGCCCGCACCGTTTGGGGTGCACACAAGCGCTATATGGACACCTACTTGAACGTCTACAAGGGTTACTACGTAAGACGACTCTATTGCGATAATCTCACATGTGCATTAAAACTAACACTTTCCCTAGTTCACCGGTGATGGCGCGGGTCGCGACCACGAGGGCTATTACTGGATCCGTGGCCGAGTTGACGACGTCGTGAACGTGTCTGGCCACCGTCTGTCCACCGCCGAAATTGAGGCCGCTCTCCTCGAGCACCGTAAGTTTTTCGCTAGCCAAATTGAAATGGTTCACATGAAGCTAACCTTTCTCAGCCATGGTCGCCGAGGCTGCGGTTGTCGGTATTACCGATGAGCTGACCGGCCAGGCTGTCAACGCCTTCGTTGGTCTCAAGGAGGGCAACGAGTCCAGCGACCAGGTGCGCAAGGACCTGGTGATGCAGGTTCGCAAGTCGATTGGTCCCTTCGCGGCCCCCAAGGCCGTGTTCGTGGTCGATGATCTGCCCAAGACTCGCAGTGGAAAGATTATGCGCCGTATTCTGCGCAAGATTCTCAGTGGTGAGGAGGACAGCCTTGGTGACACTTCAACGGTAAGAGCGCTTCTAGTACTTTCACTTCCTGCTTTCGATTAATACTAACATACTCGAATAGCTTTCCGACCCCAGCGTTGTGGACAAGATCATTGCCACTGTCCACGCTGCTCGCCAGAAGTAAAAATTGGATCCATGAACTTATGATATTTATGTTTCAGAGGGGTGAGTTTACTCCCAGTCATTATTTTTAATATGGATGAGCTTAAGCTAATATCACATCACAGGTGCAGGTGTGTTGGCCCTATTTTGGTGTACGAGATTCGGATATTCCGGTTTTCAGTTTCGCCGATATTTATTTGAGATTCCCTGATTAGTCTATCCAGTAGCTATGTGAATAGGATTTTGCTCTGGATTTCAAACGTCGTGGTGCATTCGTAAGCATAGCTGGTGTAGGATAGGCATCGAGTAGAGCTCGGACGACAGTTCCCCGGCGTCGTGACCATGTTACGAGGGACAATATCGAATGAAATGATACCGCGCGCTCAAGTCCTGTACGAGGCAGCTCTACGCACTTTCCCATACGTGTCTTCTCTCAAGAAATCGTCTATTGCCGCGTGCAGGCGCATTAGGCCGAGTCAGGCAGCACTCACGTGACGGAATACAGTGTCCCGGTGCTGAGTCAGCTCACTGCCTGAGCTGGCAAACTTCACCATTTCTGGCGCGTCTCTCCCTCTCTTCTCCCTCCCACGCGCTCTCTCTCGCCCGCCGCAGCGATCCATTACCCTGACTCGGCTTTGATCACTGCGTGCACCTCACTTCATGCTCGCATAGAATCCTCAACTCCGACCCGACAACATGTCTTTCGGTTTTGGAGGGTTCGGGCAGAACAACCAGAGCACCGGCTTCGGAGCGGGCTCTGGCTTCGGAGGCACCAACAACACTGGCGGAGGTAGGTTTCCATCGCGACAGCCGTGAGCTGTATTGTTTCACATCCTTCAATTCCCCAATGCTTTTCCAATGTTGTTTTCCTTGATGCCTTCCCTGTCCCGGAAAGAAAAAAAAAAAAACAAACCCACGGTGCTCCTGACGTCGATCCTGCGACGGCAATGACACGCGCAAGGCGACCCATTCCAACCTGACGACTTTCGCCGTGCCATGTGAGATCCTCTCCGGATTACTTTCGATGCTCAGCGACACCGCGATAAGAGAAGGGATCTACAAGGGCCGACTTGAAAAATCAGTCTCTGACCGCGATCCCCTCCCGTCATCTAGGCTTTGGCTCCTCAACCTCTGCATTTGGTGGTGGAAACACCGGTGGCAGTTTGTTTGGCAGCAACACCAACACCGCAAACAACGCGTCTAGCAGCTTCGGCACCGGCGGAGGTACGTGCTCGAATCGACCAGAGCCTCAAAGTCCTTGCTCCCAGCCCTTTTCTCGCGATTTTTATTCATCGCGCCGGATCGACACCTCGCTCGGCGCCAATATCAATGATATCTGATGTGCCCGTGGGTATTGTTCATGCGCCAGTCTTTTTGACAGGCCCATTGGCCGCGGTTTTGACTCAAATGAGGAAGCTCGTGGTTATCCGGGGCCCGAACAATCTGTGCCTTCGGACTTGTATTTTCTTTTTTCAACTACATCTGCACTTTGTCATTGGTTGGCTGGGCTTGAGCTCGCGTGGCAGTTACTGACATTATTATTATTTCTAGGATTCGGGTCCAACACACAAAATCAATCTAATACCATGTTTGGCGGTCAGAATCGTGCTGGCGGATTTGGCACTACCAACAATACTGGTGGAAGTCTTTTCGGAAGCAGCACAACTACTCCCTCTACTGGATTCGGTAGTGGTGGAGCCACCGGTGGAGGATTCGGCACTGGGGGTGCCTTCGGTGGTGCCAACAACAACAACACCAGTGGAGGTCTTTTCGGGGCCAACAAGACTGGAGGATTTGGAGCCACCAACACGGCCACCAGTGGCTTCGGTGGTGGTGCCACTGGTGGGTTTGGAGCCGGAGCAGGAACCGCCGGCACTGGAACTGGCTTCGGCGGTGGCGGTACTGCCTTCCAAGGCGCCCTGCCTGCCTGTGAAGGCACTGGCAGCACCCCGTTCAGCCCTTGGACCGAGAAGGATAGCAACACCAGTGCCACGAACCACTACCAGAGCATCAGCTTCATGCAGCCCTACAGCAAATGGTCCTTCGAGGAACTGAGGCTGGCGGATTACCAGCAGGGTCGTCGTTTCGGCAACGGCAGTGGTCAGGCCGGAGGCTTCGGTTCCTCTGCCTTTAGTTCAACTAATACTGGGTTCGGAGCACAACAGAACACCACCGGTACGGGCTTTGGTGCTAGCACTACTACACCATTTGGTCAGACCTCGACTCCATCAACTGGCTTCGGAAGCACTCCGACTGCTGGTGCCTTCGGCTCTACGCCTTCCAACAACAGCAACCCGCTGTTTGGCGGTTCCAAGCCTGCTGGCACCTCCTTGTTCGGAAACACTGGCAACACCAACACTTCGGGGGGTCTCTTTGGCGGCAGTAACACTGGAACGACCGGTGGGTTTGGAGCCAACAGCAACACAGGAACTGGAACTGGCGGTGCTTTCGGGGCCACAGGTAACACCGGCAGCTCGCTATTCGGCAACAACCAGCAACAGACCAAGCCCTTCGGTGCCACAGGAACCACCGGCTCTGCTTTCGGTGGATTTGGTGCGCAGCAACCCGCCACTTCCTCCACGCAATTCGGCAGCACCACCGCCACATCTTCTCCTTTTGGCCAGCCGAATCAAGGCGCTACGGGAGGTGCCTTCGGCGGCGGTTTCGGTGCCCAGAACCAAACTCAAAATCAGGCTCAGAAGCCGGGTGGTTTATTTGGCGGCGGCGGCGGCGGTTTTGGTACCAACACTCAGCAACAGAGTGGTGGTGGCTTGTTCGGTGGTAATCAAACCCAAGCTGCTGGCACTGGCGGCGGTCTATTTGGCAACACGCAAAGTCAACCTCAGCAGCAGGGTGGTGGTGGCTTGTTCGGCGGTGCTCAAACCCAAAATGCTGGAACTGGCGGTGGCCTTTTCGGCAATGCGCAGAACCAGCAGCAGCAAAAGCCTGGTGGACTTTTCGGCTCTAGCACCGGTGCCACTGGCGGCGCCTTCGGCGGCGGCTTTGGCAACACCCAAAATCAGCAGTCTGGTGGTGCAACTGGTGGCTTGTTTGGTAACACTCAAAACCAACAGCAGCAGAAACCTGGCGGCCTCTTTGGCTCAGCTGGTACTGGCGGCGGCGGCCTATTTGGCAGCGCACAAGGGGCACCTGCCCCAGGCGGAGGCTCTTCGCTCTTTGGAGGCGGCCAGTCTCAGCAGCAACAGCCCGCTGGTAACAGCTTGTTTGGTGCTTCGCAGCCTGCACAGCAACAGTCTCAGCCGGTTCCCGGAAGCTTGAATGCATCTTTGCTTGAGGGCAACCCGTACGGTAGTCAGTCTATCTTTTCGGGTCTTCCGACCCCAAGTGCGCCTTCCCCCGGTCCCTTGGCTACTCCTCTCTCTTCGAGCATGAAGCAGAAGCAGCGAACCCCACTGCCTGTTTACAAGATTACACCGACTGCTGCCAACCGTCTCATCACCCCTCCCAAGCGTCAAGGCTACGGGTTCTCTTATTCCACCTATGCCTCACCTTCCAGCGCTACCAGCACTCCATCTGGGCTTAGCAACAGTCTTCTCGGTAGTGGCAGTCTCCGCGGAAGCGTCAATGGCAGCTTTGGCCGTAGCTTCAGCAAGAGCTACTCTACCAGCAACCTTCGCAAGACCTTCGATCCCGATTCGGACAGCATCCTTGCTCCCGGCGCCATGCAGAATGGCAGTGGACGTAGCAATGGCGGCAGCCTAAAACGTCTAACCATCGACCGCAGCCTGCGCAACGATCTCTTCAGTCGCCCGGCCAGCACCTCGCCTGCTACCCTCACTAACGGAGATGACTCGGCCCACCCGGCTGATAAGCTCAAGAAGAAGGTCAGCTTCGACTCGGTCCCGGCCGCCCCCGCAGTTTTCGGTGGTGAGGTCGTGCGTGTCGAAGCCAAGAGCCCCGAGCCTACCCCTGAGGAGCTTGGCTTCCTCCGCTCTACTCGTAAGAGTGGCAGCCTTAACGGCATTGATGGCGTGGCCAGTCGGTCGGAAATGGAATCCGTCGGCCGCGATCTTGCCGTCGTTCCTGAGAATGGTGAGCCTAGCCCTGCTAGTTCTAGCCTCACGCGCGTCTCCCATACTCAGGGCGAGGATCCCAAGCCGGGCGACTACTGGATGAAGCCTTCCTTCGATGAGCTCAGCAAGATGAGCCGCGAGCAGCTGAAGCGCGTTGTGGACTTCACTGTCGGCCGTACTAACTGCGGTGAAGTCACTTTCAACGGCCCTGTGGACCTTACCACTGTCGACCTGGACAACATTTTCGGTAACATTGTGGACATCGCTTTGCGGAGAATCACGGTCTACCCGGAGGAAGGTGTCAAGCCTCCCATGGGGAAGGGGCTGAACGTTCCGTCTACTTTGCGTATCCAGAACTCCTGGCCGCGCGGCAGAGGTGGGAAGTCCACGAACCCTCTTAACGGCGGTCCGCTCTTTGAGAAGCACATTGAGCGTCTGCGGAAGGTGGCCGACACTAAATTCCTCTCTTATGAGCGTGAGACTGGCACATGGGTCTTTGAGGTGCCTCACTTCACCACCTACGGACTTGATTATGATTCGGATGAAGAAGGTGAGAACCTTGACCAGAGCACCCTTGGTGCAGGTCCTGATGATACTCGCACTCCTAAGGCCCAGGCCGATCATCCCGTAAGCTTCGAGCAGTCTGCGACATTTTCGATTGACGAGTCCTTCGTTGGATCCATGATTGGCGTTGACGATGACACTTTCGATTTCAAGAAGCGCAAGATTGTCCCCGGTTCTTTCGGCCAGGCTGTGGAGGCGGAAGATCAGGAGATGGGTTCTGAGGGCGAGACCGAGTCTTTTTTAGAGGAAGGCTCCACGGGTTCAGCTACTGAGCATGACGACGACGTCACCGAGAGCCAGCGATCTGGCGACTCGGTAGTTGAATCTGATGAGGACGAGGAGATGGACATGGCGGGTTCCTTTCCTAACCTTCATCACACCGTGGAGCGGGAAGACAGCCGCAGCTTCGGCAGTGATCTGGACACCACCCAGCCTATCGCAAGGCCCTTTGGCACCCCCGGAAAGCCTCGCCTTGATCTCAGTGGCGATTGGACTGAGCAACTGCAACGAACCATCAGCCCTCGCAAGCAAAACCGTGACGCCCTGCGCGAGATCCAGGCGAATGCCTTTACCGACCGACCTCTTCTGAACGACGGATCGCCGGAAGAAAAGTCGACGAGTTCTCCGAAGAAGGGTTTTTCGACCAGTATCGATCTGATGAACTCTTTGTTTCAGCAGCCGCGGAAGCAGAATGCCCCCTCTCCGTTGAAGGCTTTAAAATCGCAGCCCAAGGGCTTTGAGGTTCGCACCCCCTTCTTGCTTCGTACCTTTGTTTGATCCACTGCACTTTACCCTGTCTCTATTCATCATGTATTTAGCACTTGACCTTCACCCCCCACAGATAGTTAACCCAATTTGAGAACCCTTTGAGCTAAACTCTTTTCTTCCGAACACAGTGGCCCTACAACAAACAACCCAAAACCTTCGCCGGGGACGAAACGAAGATGGACGCAAAAGATGTCGCTTTCCATGATTCCTTCAAGCCTCGTTGGGGCCCCATGGATTCTCTCGTTTGTGCCAAGAGTGACATGGAGCCCCTGCCAGATGCTGATCAGCGCTGGCAAGAGCGTTTCTCGATTTTCAGTGAGGCCAGAGATATCGCCGTGATGGGCTATAACCAATTCAGCAACGTATGTCCCTTACTGTTCAGTCCAAGAATTCGTTTTTAACCCTCATCCAGTCAAAGGAGATGCTCGATGTTCAAAAGCAACAGTCCACCATCCAGCGTGTTGATGGGATTCCTCTAGTGCGGATGTCCAAGATCGACCTTCGCCAGTTTGCCTTTTCGCCAGCCAAGGATGAAGAGCGATTGGTGTGGCAGTTGACCAACATTCTTTTCAACGATGACATCGAGGATGACATTTCAGCTGGCGTGCCACCACAACTGCGGTCAAAGTTTGCGCATCGCATCAAGAAGGATCGGCTGACCCGACTTTGGGAATCCGTCATTCGTGAGCGACACGCTCATTCCATTGATCTCATTCGCTCGCCGGAGGAACGCGCCGTTCAGCTTCTGTGCTCCCATCGTGTTGACGAGGCATGCAAAGCCTTGGTTGAAACTCAGGACCTCCACCTGGCCACTGTGGTGGCACAGATTGGTCGCGATGCCACCTCGCGTGCCGACATGGCCAATCAGATTGACGTATGGCGCCAGAACAACGTCCTCTCAGAAATGAGCGAGCCTGTTCGGGCTCTTTACGAACTGGTCGCGGGCAACAGTCTCCACAGTGAAGGCAAGTCTGGCGGCGCTCTCGAAGACAGAGCCTCCAGCTTCACCTTTACCGAGCGTTTCGATCTGGATTGGTTCCAGGCCTTTGGTCTCCGCCTCTGGTACGGCATCACTGAGGATGAGCCGATTGAGGCCGCCGTGTCCAAGTTCATCGCCGACATGGCTACCGGCCTTGAGCCGGCTTTTCCCCATCCTTCGCACGGTGCTAGCACTCGTGCGTCTGTCCAGCCCGGCTCAGACACTCTTGGCCGTGAATCTCCATTGTGGGTGTTGCTCAAGGCTTACGCGGCTGCGAATGGCAGCAAGAGTGTCCGATCCGTTGAGCTCCCTGCAGCTCTGCTCCCCGAGTCTGTCTCTGGCGACCGATTGACCAACCGACTTTCTTTCCAACTTCACCGCGTTCTCACCGCCGTCTTGGGACATCACGATGCGATCAAGATCGACCAATTCCAAACCGACCGTCTTACGTGGGACTATGCATCCGAGATTATTGCTGGCGAAGAGCTCGGCCCTGCGCTCTTTGTCCTTCTCCACCTTTCGCAGCACGAAGAACGCAAACGTGCTGTGCAGGAGACCCTCTCTCGCTTCGGTGCCCTTCTTCCTGATCCCGAGCCGTCCGGGGGCTCGGAGTCTGCCTGGCTGCACTTGACCACCGAGCTCCAGCTCCCCGAGGCCTGGATTTGGGTTGCCAAGGCCCTGCACGCCCGTGACAGTGGAGACGCTACGCGGGAAGTGGATTGCCTCATCCGTGGCAAGCACTGGAACGACGCCCACTCTACCTTCTGTCGCGCTGTCGGTCCTACCGCAGTCATCTCGCGCGACTACGTTACTCTCGAGCGCCTGATCTCTGGCTTCGGCGAGAACCCTGAGCGCAAGATGCGCAACTGGGCTTCCGGCGGTGGCGTCTACGAGGACTTCCTGCGCCTGGCCACTGCAACCCGTGGCCGACGCGACCCGATCCGTCTCAGCCGTCTGGTAAATGCCCTCGTGAAGATGGGCGACCATGTTCGCAGCGGCAAGGGCATGGATGGTTTGGAGGAGCGTGTAGCTTTCAAAGAGATGAGCCGAGCAGTTGCCGGCTGGATTACACATGAGGATGTTCAGGTTTGTTTTCCCTCCGCTACTTGATTCCTATAGTCACTAACACTCAATCAGTCCGTTGAGTCCTCAGCAGTACTCGGTCTCCCACTTACCGGTGATGCTCGTGTCCTGCAGACCGTGGAGATGAGCCGCAGATATTACGGAGTTATCATGGCTGGCGGCTATTAAGATGTGATGGAAAGATGATTGGAAATGTGATTTCCGTGTTATGCATTTCGAGTCCCCCATGGTCTTGTTTCCCCCTAGTTTTCTTTCCTATGTCCACCCCCGACATGAATGTACTGTACTTTACAATTTTATCATTACGCCTTGCCTTTATTCCCGTAGAGAGTGCTCCTTTGAAACAAATGGCAGCGTCCTCACTACCAGCAGTCCGATAGAACTAGATACATAAAGAGTAACATGAAAACTTCAATGCATTGCCCTAGTCCGTCTCCTAGCGGTGACTTCTTCTCCAGTGGGGTCTGAACTCGTCCGATGATGAGGCGAACTTTAAGCGTAAAAATACCACAGTGATCTCGATGCCGTCAAATTCTCCCTGGGGTTCCAATTTAACGCCTGAAAGGTTAACACACATTACGGTGAACTCGTAGGGGCTTCGAGTATCAAATCCTGTCGCTTAAGCTCTCCATTTTTCCAGCTTCTAATCGATTGTTTCCAGGTATCGACGTTAAGGATAAATCAAAAAAGAAAATGAGGCAAATGAACCATAAGATGACGGTGAAATGGAGTTTTATACTTGAAATGTTCCTTTGGGACCTTTACATCGGTATCTGTGATGTTCCTGTGGGCCTTTTCGCATCACGTTCAACATTTGCTGGTATTTAAAATAGCATTATTGAGACCAATCCAATCAAGGAATGTAATCTAATATAGCAATATACACGTCTGGGAATCAAAGATTGACATGGTTAAGAACGCATCGACATGGCTCCCCTTGACTAAGCATGTTCTTGGAGGGCGGCAGTGGGGAACATTCGGGTCCGATCTGGTGTGCAGGATGAGTCAGTGACTTTGATACAACGACGCCGTTAACCCGAATTAATTGATATCCAAACGAGGGTCATTGCTCCCATCGAGTACAGTGGATATGCAACTGTAGAGATACAGCAGCGCCTCTATCGTGGGCTCCATCCACCATGGATCCGCCGTTCCACCCCTCGTCATCTGCCAACTTGCCTCAGTCACTTCCAGACTTGGGGCTTCAGGGTATTCTCGATGCCGAGGCATCTGGCAACTGGGCACCCGATAATCCAAACGTTGATTTGGATGCTTTGAACAGTTTCTATTTTTGTTCATCTGAACCCTCCAACCTCGACTGGCCTCCGTGGGGTCTCAACTCAAACCGGGTGGACCAAGGTCATTCGGCCTTGCAATCATCCGGAGTCCCGAATGAAACACTGCAGAATTTACAGGCGGGTGTTCCAAGCAATGTTGTTCAACTGCAAAGCCTTTCGAATGTCTCGCAGTGGCTAGATGGCGCGTGGCGACCTCCAGTGCCCTGCACTCATTGCCGCAGACACCGACTACAGTGTCTTATAATTCGCACCACAGATGCAAATCCCAATCCCGTCACCTCTTGCTCCAGCTGTGTCGCTCTTTTCAGGGAGTGCAGTCTTGCCAAAGGAACAAAGCGGCTTCCATCCGTCTTCGAGACTTTCTCTCCCGTTCTGGGCCACCTGCATGGCCTTCCGGAACAAACGGAGGATAGTGTACGTATCCTCTCCAACCGCATCCCCTTTTGATTCTCACAAAAATTAGCAGGGAAACAATATCCTTGCGTCTCTGGAGACGACAAAAGACCGCAAAGAGTCCAAACAATTTGTGAGAAAAGGAGCTAGGTTGTTGCGGGAGTGGTTCCTTCAGAACCAAGAGTATCCCTACCCAAATGAAGATCAAAAATCCCAGCTCTGCCAAGAAACAGGTTTCTCGCAAAGACGTATTTCAACATGGTTTGCAAATGCACGCCGACGACAAAAGCAAAAGATCCAAACGTCAAACATCGCAACACCCTCTCGTTTCCGGTCCGGGTCGCCACTTGTCGCGAGCACAATAAGCTCATTGACACCCATGGAAAGATGGCAGGCATCACCTCCGGAAGATGAACTGGCTCCCGAGTCTGCCATTCAAGACGCCATTGCCTCGGGGACTGTCGAGGCCGATGCAGCGATGGACCCGTTTCAATTCGATGCGTCGACTATGGATCTTTTCAATTTCGACGAAACGTCTTCTCATCTCGCATCCTCTGTTTCCAGTTTTGGAAGCAGAGCGTCGGAAACATCGGAAAGTGCATCCTCCGCATGGAGTCATCAGTCGGGAGCAGAAGGCGGATTGTCTTTCCCTATGCTGCCCAAGACACGACCCTCTCGCCGGCGGGGTCGCCGACATGTATCAGGAGAGGAATGTCAATACCAATGCACATTCTGCACGCAGTCTTTCAGGAAGAGGCATGACTGGTCACGACACGAGAAGAGCGTTCATCTTCAGCTCGATTCCTGGATCTGTACGCCGAATCTCGACAACCTCCAACAACACTACGCCTTCCAGGTTGCTGAATGCTGCTTCTGCAATACTCCTTTCCCCACGCCGGCGCATTGGGAAGAACACGAGTTCCATATCTGTTCGGACAAACCTACAACTGAGCGTTCCTTTAGTCGGAAAGACTATTTGTGGCAGCATCTGCGCAAGTTCCATACCTGTACCAAGATCCCCGTCGACCTCGATGCATGGCGTGCAATAGGTGGCAATGCCCAAAGTCGTTGTGGCTTCTGCGACTATTCACTCTCTACCTGGACTGCACGGGTGGAACACATAGCGGAACACTTCAAAAATGGAGCGCGTATGCAGCAATGGGTGGGCGGTTGGGGACTCGATTCATCAGCCATGAGCGTTCTGCGAAATGCCGTCCTGCCCTCTCAGCGGTCTCTGTCGAGCCCATCTACATAATACAGTTCACGAGTAACGACTTGATGTCCAAAAATGATTCAAATTTTCATGCAGCGCTAATCGTAGAATAACGTAGTTCATGGATAGCCCTCAGTATTCGACGGTCTGCCATCCGCGATGGTACCACGCCCCCATACCCAGCGCAAACACGACGAGGCTACCATCGCGCACAAAATCCCTGAATAGCGAAACAACCATCCCTAAGCCACCCTGTTTCCCACCCAGTAACACCCGGCCACCGGTCAGGAGCATTTCACCGGTAACGAAGATCAAGAACGGGTTTTGTGCCGTGGCAGGCTTGGGCGGGGCACTTCCGAACATTGCAACAGACCTGCTGATGACGAACAGCAAGTAGAAAGCCATGCCGAGTGCGAAGAGGATATGCAGCGTCTTCCATATCCGAATGGTCTTCTGCTCCGCTTCGGTCGGTTGTTGACCACCACCCAGCATGTTTGCGAGGAACGGCGGAACGCCAAGAGCACCCGCGATATCTGCTGGTGAGAATCCAGACGGGGGCTGTCCTGGTGCACCGCCCGGGCCACCTGGCGCAGGCGCATTCGGGTCACCTGGCATGGATCCCATCAGGGATTGAAGAAGTTTCATAGTTGGGTCCTCCGCCATGTTGTCTGGCTGTTGGCCCTGCCCTTGCTCGGGGGCTGCCTGTTGGAACATGGCGCGGAAGGCTTCCTGCTGCGCCTGCATGTTTTCTGACGACTGCATGTTTGGCTGTTGACCCTGGCCTTGCTCGGGGACTGCCTGGCGGAGCATGGCGCGGAAGGCTTCCTGCTGCGCCTGGAGTTGTTGAGATTGCATATCCGGCTGCGGGCTCGGTGAGGGTCGAGACTGCGGTAGGGGGGAAGGAGACGGAGAGACTGCAGGTTGAGGGGATGGTGAGGCTTCTTCACGGTCTGCAGTTGTATCGAGTTAGTCAAACGATACAAGTAGTTGGCGCAGATTATTATCGTGCTCCGGGTATTCATTTCGTACCAGCTTGCGGCGTCCGACCGCTGAGGCTAGTGATCTTGTCCAAGCGTGCGGAGCCTCCCTCCTTGATTTTGGCCTCGCGACGCTCTCGACGCAGGCGTGCGGCTCGCTGGGCCGGGGACTCTTCCGCTGTTGACATCACGGTTAAAAGTGGAAAATGGAATCCAGGATTTCGTGTTCAATGACCCTTGAATTGAGAATGGAAAAGATATTCCCTGGGTCGCGACGGCAGGTAATGAGGGGAGATGTCTGGGGTGGAAGGTGAGGAAGTCCGAGTCCCGTGGTGATAAGAAACCCACTTATCCTACGCCAGCATCAACCTCCACCTTGCAAGAAATACTACACAGCTTTGCGAGCATAGATCCATGGCATTTAAATACAGCGCAGAATGCGGACTATTTGCAATACTTGACACTCTCGACTTATCTTTGACAATCCCTACCTCTCTGCTTCTTCAGATCTCTACAATGCGACAACTATATATCCAACTACCCGTGTGCTTCACTGACAATGAATAACCTCGCTCAAAGAAACAATCGCTTCGATGACCCAACCGCCACTCAATCATAACCAAGAGACTTGCCGATCGTCATAATAGCGCATGAACTATCATGACACCCCCAAGTCGCCAACGTGGCCTAGGAGAATGAATTGGTACAGTCTCCGCACACGATCATCGTGCAAGACAGCGATGACTCGCTGAAAGTGCGCTATCACCTCTAGCCCCTTAGTCGGTGTACGCGATCTGCCCCAGGGGTGATCTGACCGCTGGGTTCGCAGATCAACAACAGGGGTCTCGACGCTCATTCGATAGATTCAAAGCCTGTACAACACAACCTGCCGGCGGACACGCGGAATTCGAGAGTTTCGAAGGTGGTTGGATCCTGGGGAATGCATTTCTAGATTTCCGTGGTTGGAACTATGTCTCGTGCTGCATAAGTATTGAAGTCATGGCGAACAGTTCCCCTGGTGACATCATGTATAGGGGATCCATCAGGCAGAAGCACTCAGTGGCTACATTGGTACCGGTAAAAATAAGATCTAAAAGAATACAACTTGTATCGTCAATTCCAGTATTTGGGTTCAAAATGCCTTAAGAATATGAGAATGTAGCAATACCTGGCGGTGTTAAGAGACAACTATATCATGTCGTGACGGGTATGAGCGGTGCCAAGGGATTCCGCCACGGACATACAGTGCTGTACAGTAGAGCAATAGTTCCGCAGTGGAGAAAGCCGATCTCTACCCTGCGCTATTACCCAGTTCCAGATAGATTATGGGCGAATGGCAGCGCGTCTATCATCGTCATCGTACTTTTCCGGGTTCCGCCCGGCAATGACGTAGTGCTTGGAGAGCTGTCGGAGTTGCTGATGTCCAACCTCATGACATCGACTTTTATATTTTTATTTTTACCCCTTCCTTTAGTATCAATTCCTTCGTTTCCTGCCGATAGAAGCGGCATCTAACGTGAAGGAATCCTGCTCGACATTCTACGATAATATCGCCCTTCACCACCGCACGGCCAATTCTACTGTACATATTTCATTGAGTCGCAAGCCTCCGCCATGGCTCCCGGGGCTCAACAGAACATTGGGGAGCCTGAACGACACCGCGTTGGAGAGCACTGGAGTGGTGCCAATCCCGTTCCAACTGTACAGAAATTTATCGAGCACCTCGACCATGAAAAACACGAGCGCGACAAAAGGATCGACGAGGAAAACCAGGCCAAGAAGGAAAAAGCTCGGAGACAAAAAGAGCAAGAGAGCAAAGGAGAACAGCCCGAAGACACGCAGAATGGAGATGTCATGAAACACAAGCCACGCGAGGTCTCGCAGGCCAAGATTCGTAATGTGACCGATCCTACTACTGGCAAAGAGATTGGTGTGGAGGATCAAGATGAAGACTCTATGGACACAGTCAAAAACCCCACGGTATGCGCACCTGAAATAACATACGTGAAAGACTGATTGACTGGACTAGTTGACTGTTCCCAATGCTAATATCGGACAACCCACCGTGAGTGCTTGCATACTCCGATTGGTATATCGAAAATACTGACAACCGAATCAGCCTGTACAAACGAGTCACGACCAAGAGTTCTCCGAGTATAAAGAGAACCAGGACATCACCGCACCCCCTGATCCCATCGCGGAGGGGACCACCTCCGATGTACCCATTCGCGGGGAAAAGACAAATGTGCTCTTCCATCCCACGCCCACCCTTTCATTTCAGCCGATGTATGAGCACCTGGAAAAGCGTGCGACGGCATTGTGTATTGGCATCTTGGTTGCCATCATCTTTCTAGGACGGACCTTTGGAGGTTCTCTATGGGGCCTCATTCCGCTCGCTGGATGCATTACAAGTGGTGTATGGCTATGGATGCACGAAGTTATCCGCAGTGGCAAGGAGATGGAGTGGAGTAGCGAGCAGCTCCGCGGACAAACTGTACGTGTTTCTTTCCGAGCTTTATGCGCGGCATTTCGCTGACTATTTCGTGAAGGCAACTGCCAACCTCCTTCCCGAATCAGTGGAATGGATGAATACTTTCCTCGGCGTCATCTGGGGCCTCGTCAATCCCGAGATGCTGCAACCCGCGGCAGATACAATCGAAGATATCATGCAAGCATCTGCCCCCAAGGTCGTTGAGAATGTCCGAATTGCCGAAATCGACCAGGGTAACAACCCTTTCCGCATCCTCAGCATGCGCGCTCTGCCAGACGATCATGTCCAGAACCTCAAGGACAACATACGTGATGAAAACAGGAAGAACAAGGATCCCCAGGAAGCCGCTGCCGCGGAAGAGGGAGGTAGCTACTATAATATGGAGGCATCCTTCGCATACCACGCAAAGCCAACCTCCGGGACCACCTCTTCCAAGGCTCGCAACATGCATATGCAACTGGTGTTCTATTTGGGAATCCGTGGCTTGTTCGGCGTACCTTTCCCTGTCTTTGTCGAATTGACCGAGTTGGTTGGTACAGTCCGTCTCCGCTTGCAGTTGACGCCCGAGCCACCGTTCGCGAAGGAGGTGACCTTTACTCTTGTCGGTATTCCACATGTTAAGGCAGCCTGTGTGCCTATGCTACGGAGAGGAGTCAATATCCTCAATCTGCCGCTAATCTCAAATTTCGTTAACTATGCCATTGGCGCAGCCTGTGCTATGTTTGCTGCTCCCAAGTCGATGACCATGGACTTGAGCATGATGCTGAAGGGTGATGATATCCACAAGGATACTCTGGCTCTGGGCGTCATGTGGATTCGTATCCATCGTGCAGTTGGTTTAAGCAAGCAGGACCGCCGCGGTAGCGAAGGTGGTGGTAGCGATCCCTACATCAACCTTTCCTTCTCCAAATACGGAAAGCCCATGTACTGCACGCGCGTTATCACGGATGACCTCAACCCCATCTGGGAAGAGACTGCCGCGTTATTAGTCACTCCGGAACTAATCAAGGCGAACGAGAACCTGAGTATCGAGCTCTGGGACTCGGATCGTAACACTGCGGATGACATCGTCGGAAAGGTGGAAATGCCCATCCACGAGCTGCTCCAACACCCAGGCCGGATGTTCCCACAAGTCTCCAAGCTTCAGGGTCTCGACGTGGATAGTGAGATGCCGGGCCAGCTACACTGGGAAGTCGGATACTTTGGTAAGCCCAAGCTTCGACCAGAGTTGCGCACCGATGGAAAGAAGAAGGATCTTCCCGAGAACTTTCAAGGCGACCCGACCTTCGAGGACGAGAAGGGTACTATCGCTAATGATGAGGAGGATGCGGTTATGCATACTCCTCCGGACCCCATTTGGCCCAGTGGCATTGTGCACATAGTCGTGCACCAGATTGTCAACCTGCAACTTGCCAACATCAAGGGCAGTGATGGAAACCGCAAGGGCAAGGAGTATGAGCCTGCGAAACCGTTTGGTGAAAACACTGAAGAACAGGGAGGTGACCTGCCCACGAGCTACTGCAAGATCATGCTCAACGACCAGCTGGTAAGTACCTACCACACTTTAACTTCAGCAAATGCACTAACTCACTGTTTCTTAGATCTACCGTACTCGAGCCAAGGCCGTAAGCTCCAAGCCTATCTTCAACGCCGGAACAGAACGGTTCATCCGCGACTGGCGCTCTGGCGTGGTCACTGTCACCGTGCGAGACCAGCGATACCGCGAGCACGACCCGATCCTCGGCGTCATTCCAATTAAACTATCCGATCTCTTCCAGACCAGCTCCCAGGTCACCCGATGGTACCCTCTGGATGGCGGCGTTGGATTCGGACGAGTCCGTATCTCAATCCTGCTCCGACACGTGGAGACCAAGCTGCCTCCCAACATGCTCGGCTGGGACGTTGGGACGTTCGAGTTTGACAGCGACAAGGTTGTCGCCAAAGACTACGGCCATATCGCCAAGATCAAGATGCGCACCGGCGGTAGCGTGGGTAAGCTCACTCGGCGTGTCTGCCACATGGATGGCAAGGATGCAGTCTTCGATACATCGGACGAGAGCTTCCGCGATTCCCTACGTTTGCCAGTCAAGCATCGCTATCGTTCGCCCGTGGTCTTCGAGTTCCACCTCAAGGGTAAACGAGGCGCTGCGGCATATGCCATCCTTTGGTTGCAGCATCTGGTTGACAACGAATCCACCGACATCGACGTCCCTATCTGGACAACCAAGGCCGGTGCCCGTCTAACGCAGAACTACATCACCGAAGCGAACTGGCGCGCCAAGGAAGTTCCCGGCCTGGAAGACCTGACGGAAGTCGGGCGCTTCCAATTCCGCTGCCGATTCTCACCCGGTATCGACGAATCCCACGAGGCTTTCGTGGTAGACAACGACTCGCGCGAGACCTTCGAAACGTGGGAAGCGTGCATGTCACAGGGAGTGCGATCTCGCAGCGTCTCAATCGAAGTCCCACGCGAAGTCGAAGAAAAGCACGAACAATCACTCGTCGACAGCCGCGACGTCCTCAAGCAAGCCGACCCCGCCGAACGCCGACGTTGGATCGACCGCGAAGGACACGACTGGAGCGGCGCATTCGGCCAAGACCCTCGCGCTTACACCGACTCGGTCGGTCGCAAGGTCGCCGAGCCTGGACAAGACAAGCCTCCCCATGACCCTATAACTCCGCCGCCAATCAAGGACCAACCTTCCGCCCATTCCGGTTCGCATGACGGAGAAGCCGAGAGCATCTCTACCTCTGACGAGTCCGAGGGGGAGGAAGAGAAGTCATCGAATGGACCGTCGACTGTTAGCCCCGTTGCGACTGCTTCGTCGTCGCAGAAGAGTAACAACAACACGAACAAGGCTAATAAGCGCAGTGAGCAGCGTCAGCAGCGTGGCTTGATGCAGTGGCGTCCTGCGCGCAATGCGCAGTTCGCGAAGGATGAGGCGAAGTTTGCGCTGCGCAAAATGAAGAAGAAGATTGGAGCTGGTGATCTTACCGGCCGAGAGCCCGATGTTGAGACGGAGACTTGATTCTGTACTCGGTAATTTGGATAGGAGCGGGATTCTTTTGTTTTTTTGTATATCACGATTTGAATATCTCGGTAATCTAGTTCAAAATCCGCATTTTACAATCCGTATAAGTGAGAAATCTCCTTCGGGAGAGTCGGTAATTCGTAACGCTGACGTTGATGATGTGACGTTCCAAACTTAGGTGATGACTAGCTTTAGCTCCAGCTGATGCTTGAGGTCGCAGATTGAAAAGAAAAAATAAGCGTGATCATGAGAAGTTTATTCATGAATTATAAGAAATGATGCCCGGGAACCGGGATGGAAATATTCGCTAGTAAACCGCCAAAAAAGCCCCCAGGGCCTCTATATGATCAAAGACATGAATCATAAGCAAAAATGGTATATGCAAGAAAAGAAAGTAGCCGTTCATGGCAAGGTCATCAACACCGGTTCACTGGTCAGATTGTGCTTCTGCCTGTTCATCCGGCGTGTACGCAGAACCTTCCGACGGCGTCCGATGAGACGAGTCCGAAACAGGACTTTGAGACTCCGTATTCAACGGACCGAGTGTCCACCTCCACTCCCTCCGCCGTTTTACACGACCTTGCCTCGGCGTCTGCGGCGTGGAAGAGTAATCCGGCTCCAAGCCATCGAGTAAAGCTACCGCGCGCACCTGCCGCTCAACACCCATCGAGCGACGTTTCTTGCGCTCGACCTTGGAGAGCGAGGTATCGTGCAGCCCGGTTTCATCAGCGCTGCCTTCGTCGGAGGTGCTATTTTCTGAAAGGGATGCACTGCCCGAATCCAAGTCATCCTCGGCGGAGTCGGCCGTCGGCTCGGGCGTGGGTGCCTGGTGCACAGCCTCTTCATGGATGAGATCTAGATGCTTCGCCGTGTATTTTTCGGTGCGAATCTCCTCCTCGAGTGGGTGCCGGTAGCTCACATGTTTCTTGGCGGGGAAGAAGACACGGCGAGTGCTTGGGCCGGGCCCACTGGTGCCTGCGGAGACGGAGCCCGAACGTCGCCGAGCTGATTCGAGTGGAGAGTTTCGCAATATGCTGCGTACTCCTAGGGGGAGCTGGTAGGGGCGGTGGCTGAAGGGATGGGTGGGAGGGTGGTGGACGTAGGGAGATATGGGTTTGCTGTTGTTGAATCGGTGGGTCGAGGATGTCGACGCTTTGGACGGGGAGGGCGAGGTTGTCGTGGAGGACGGAGAGGTGACATCGTAGGCGTTCTTGAAGGTGTTGCGCACCGTCGGTGATGCGCCTGCTCCTGCCGTGAAGGAGAGTGAAAGACCGGTGGTTGAGCTGCCGAAGGTGCGCGGCAGAGATGTGGTTTGGAGGGTGAGTTTCGGTCGCGAGGTGATACCCCGGTGGTCACCGGGCTGAGAGAGACAAGACATGGTTGTCGAAGAGCATGAAGAAGATCGCGCGTCAGGCGAAGAGGGATAGAGTGGTGTCATGGAGCATGACGTGGGGGAGAATGCGAGGGCAACAATAAACTGGTGGCGGGGTTTGCGCTAAGAATAGTCGGCGCTTGCAACTGCAACTACGACGTGATGAAGTGCCCTGGAGCACGTTGGGGAGCGCCAACCACGATATTAATATGAACGTTCCCAGGTCGCGCCAGAATTTGTCTCCGGTCTCTCTATATAATCTCTATATAAATTAAATCACGGTCAAAAACCATGGCGCCGCAGAATTTTCCCAGCTATCGACGCCACAACCAGCCCCGTCGCACATGATGATCGACCACGATCGGCCCCCCGTTCTAATTTAATCTTAAAAAGGCCAGGTGTAAGCAGCTCACGGACCCGGGGGGGCAAATCGAACGAAAATGAATCTGAACTCGGAGCAAGAGCTGGAGATCAGCTCCAAACCGAGCGCAGAGTCGATTCTATAAAAAGATCCCGTGTGGGGCCCGATCATCGTCGCTCGAAGACGCGGCCATGTCTTAATTGCCTCTGCAATGGCCTCGCTTGCTCTCACCCCAACTCCTTCGTTTCTCAGCACCCCTCGTTTGGCCATCCATGGAGACCTCCCCTTCTACGGAGTTGGTGCCAGTCACGGCCCCTGTTTCGCGTCCCTGACGGCGGGCTCCTCAGCCTGCTACCACGTCTAGATCCCGTTCCAACCACGGTCCATTCATCCAAACTCTGTAGATTGTGCTCGCTACTATAGTCCAAAGTATTATACTCCAAGGTCCAGGCGACGAGCTTAATCGCGAGATCCAAGGGGACGAGACCGAGACGGCGCGGCTCTAGACATCCGTTCCCAGACTCAGTCGGGTCTGGATCTCGGCGCTGCGACCCCGGTGGGACCGGAAGTGGATCGGGCGTTTCTTCCCTACCGATGTGGAAGTCACTCGTGATACCACTGCATGGAGGGGTAAAGAGCGCTACACATCCTAGAACCCTTGGGGTTTTTTGGAATCCTGAATTGTCAATGATAAATTCGCGTTCTCGGCCAAACTGCATTCATAGTGATGATGTCATCTTGTATCGAGACCTTAACTATAACTGAGTCGACCGCCGGTAAACCCTCATTCGATATGATACTTCGCGAAAAGCTTCCATGATGCCTAAGTCAATTGCAATCATTGCCGGTGCAGGGCCGGGAACAGGTAGCGCCGTCGCCCGCCGGTTTGCTCAGGTCTATCCAGTAGTCCTGCTTGCTCGATCGCAGCAGTCCCTTGACCCCCTAGTCAACGACATCACCCGGAGCGGGGGCTCCGTATTGAGCATACCCACAGATGTGACCAGCGCCTCGAGTATGAGCTCGACAATGGACCAAGTCAAGACGAAGTTTGGTCCTGATCTTAGCGTCGCGGCCGCGATCTACAACGTTGCGAGCAAGTTTACGAGAAAGCCTTTCCTAGAACAATCCCCGGAAGAGTTCCTAGGGAGTCTCGAACCATCCGTGAAGGGCGCTTTCAACTTCGCTCAGACCACGCTGCCACTGATGTTGAATCCGGACAACCAGCAATATCCGCCCACCCTCATTTTCACCGGTACATGACTCGAATCCAGTTGATGAAATATTTTTAACTTTGATAGGTGCAACTGCTGCGCTCAAAGGAGGCTCTGGACTGTCCGGGTTTGCCATGAGCAAGTTTGGAATTCGTGCCATGTCTCAGTCTCTCGCGCGTGAATTCGGACCCAAGGGTGTTCACGTCTCTCATGCCATCATTGATGGGATCATTGATACCGAGAAAACCAGCGGTATCAGTCAAAACATCCCGGATTCGAAGATTGATCCTAAATGGGTAAGGGCATTAGTATCACCGCGGCAATCATTTCTCGTACTGATCAGTTCATAGATTGCGGAATCGTACTGGTTTTTGCACACCCAGCCCCGGACTTCATTTACCCATGAAATAGATCTCAGGCCGTATTCGGAGACATGGTGAATGGAAAGCATCGAGTATGGCTGAATCGATAATCAATTTTGGTATCTTCAGAGTGATTAAATAATATGATGAAAGGGAAAATACGCCTAGACAAGCGAGCTGTCACAAGTGCCGAATCCACTACATGTCATCTCGCAAGTAGGTACTTCGTAAGATAAACAACTCAAGAAACGCATTTGAAGACATGGACGCGTTTTAGATGTCACCTCTGGCCATTTGAAGGTCAAATTACTTTTTGGCTTGTTTATTCTTCTGCTGTCGGAAGAAGTCCTCCACCTTAGTCCAACCGAGCTCGGGATATCGACCGTTATCCAGCGGCTCGAGTTTACCAGCACCCGAATGCATGTTGGTCATGTACTGCATGCCCTGCCACATGGGGAACGTCTCATTTTGACCGCCGAAAAGACGCAAAATTCGGATCATGAACTCCATGAGCCAGACGGGGCCTATCCACGAAGGAGTGTATCGGACACCTTCCACCTTGGTCTGTGCATCTGCAATATCCTGCACGGTAACCGTATCACCAGCAATGCGGAGAAAGTTGGGCGCAGGATTCGGGTCTATAGCCACGGCAGCCGTGTACGCAGCCGTGTCCACCATGGTGGTGAAATCGAGCTGCTGCGTCATCTGACCGATATACGGGACTTTTCGACTTTTGCGATTGATCATCGGCGAGTCGCCGGCCAACAAATCCATGAATGCACCATTGAGGATACTCGTCCATGCAATACCCGACTTTCGGAGCTGGGCATGGAACTGGCGGCGCAGATCTAAGTTTCGGTTGGACCCTGGCTTTGTCTTGGTAAAGTCAAGAGAAAAGTCGGAAGGGATGAATCTCGGCACCTTGGCCGCCACGGAGGCCTCTAGGAGGTTGCCCTGGACGGTGTGCATGACGTCTTTCAAGCCCTGGAGTGAAGAAATGACACAAATTGCTCCATTCAGCTCACGGGTGAGAGCTGGCACCTCCGAGAGATCAACAGGAGTGACAGTAGCGCCGGCGCTCCGAAGCTTCTCTGTGCGAGACGAATCGGTGTTAGGTCGTACAAGGGCCTTCACGGCGACGCCTCGCTTGAGGAGCTCCGTTATAACGAGTTGACCCAGTCCGCCGGAGGCGCCAGCAACCGCAACAAATGGTGAGGCCATTCCAGTTGTCGTTATCCGGAGGCGAGACAAATGGTGGTGTGCCGTGTGTAAGTTGCGACTGAAGACGGTCTGACAGTCATTGGAAGCGGGTTTAACCCGAATGGAACTTCCAAGATAATATATACACTCAGCCCATTATTATGATCTAAAGAGGTCTGCAGTTGAACTTGGTCAGCGTTCTGCGCAATTAGTCATGACATCGGTCCGGTCGGCTTCGGAATAGATCAACGCCGAGGGCCGACCCCTTGGACAAACAGTCCAGGTGGTATCTCTCAACGCGAAAGATACAGGGGGAAAAAACATTAACTGTACTTAATGTATGTGTGCTAATACTTGGTACTTGTTCACTATATTTGCCCATTGCTGCAATTGAATACGGAAGACGAATACCGTACTAGAAGGTCGGCTTTCGACATATCTGTCGAGGTCGGGAAGCACCTAATTTGATGAGTGGACTATCTAAACATCTTTTGAGTTCTCGTCATCGCCAGCCTCAGGAGGAATAGTAGAAATAATTCCCATATATACACACACTCAATTGCATAGTTGCTGGGATACGAAGTCCGTTGAAAATTGAGTATGTCAAAATTTCATGAACGATACAATTTAATTTCAGATTATTATGTGACAGCTCAAACATCTCGATGAGTGACAGTCTAGTCTCATTCCCAAGCAGAAAGGTTCTTTTGGACAAACTCCGACCAGGTAGTGGGCTTGGAGTCAAGAAGTTTCAGGCTAGGATCGAGTGGCGCCCCCAAGTAGTAGCCAGGCTCTTCCACAAACAGCTGGTTCTCAAGGAACTCTTCCGCTACGGCAGGAGGCAAGGAGGCCTTGTACTGCTCTGGGGAGATCTGGATGAAGACAGCCTTCTTGCCGGAAACCTTAGAGAAGGTGTCCACAATCTCCTCGGGAGTGTAGTACTGGACAGCTGCCAGGATTTGTTTGTTCTTCAACTGATCCGCGTGCTTGATTGCGGCCTTCACAAACAGACCTAGTATGGGTGACTCAGTTTACGTCCAGTGTGATAAAAGATGGGAATCTTACCTGTATCTTTGGCAGCATCGAAAAGAGGGAACTTGGCTTGTTTGCCAACGGGGAAGAAAAGCTGGTATGAGCCATCTTCGGCCCGCTTGAGCATCGTCGTGAAGTTGCTCATGTAGTATCCGGGAATTACAAAGCTGCATCCAATTCCCGAGGCGCGGATATACTTCTCGACGTTGGCTTTGCTATCGAAATGAGGAACGTGGGTGAGACGGCCCTTGCTTTCATCCTTCACGTGGTACAGGGAAGAGAAGATGAGGTGAGAAACACCAAGGGCCTTGGAGACATCGGCCACATTCTTTCCCTGTGAGTATTCGATGTCGGCATTCATAGTCTCCCAGTAGTTAGTGACCAGGAAGACGGTGTGAGAGCCCTCAAGGGCCGTGGTCAGAGAGTCCACGGAGCCCAAATCGGCCTAAATATCCCTGTCAATGGCTATTCTTGAAAATTAGGGTAATCAAGTACAATCTTACGGTGACAACTTCTACACCCCGCTTGGCCAGGTCCTGAGCCGATTTCTTGGTGGTGTCGCGAGTGATACCGCGGATCTTTAATTCCTTCGAGAGCTGCGGGTCGGCGAGAATGGCCCCGATGACGGAACCACCTTGGTTGCCAGTGGCGCCGAACACGGTGATCAATTTGGTCATGGCGGAGGGGAGTTTAGATGAAGTCGATTGAATCAAATTTGGTGATGTGACGAATAGTAATGTTTGTGTAGTGTACTACTGAATCTACCCGAGAATCGAGGATTCCAGGGAGCTTTTATAATTTCTAGCCTCAGTCTAAAACTTCACTTGGCCAAAATACGAGCAATGCATGGCACAATGCCGACCGAAAACGCCTCCGTGGACGCTCACCTGACCTAACCAATCGGCCCTCGGACTGTAAGGTGGAGGATGACACGCACATTTGTCAAGCCGGGAACCCGAGCGTCCGCGCGCAGCCATATGTATCTCATACAGTGATATTCGAAATCAGTTTTACCTCTATTCTCTTTCTCTTTATTTCCCGATGCCCCACTTCAAGCACTATAGTCCGTATTTGGATATTGTTCCGCCAGCCTTGCATGGATCAATGTATCTTCGTGAGTCGGCGTAAATTACAGTAATCTTATGTCTTTCACCATGTCTCAAATAGCTAATAAAGCCGAATGCGGCGAGCTTACAATTATACAACCGACACCTCTATACCCCACCTCCAAAGCAACCGCGCGAGGGAAGGTATCTGAACAATCAATCGCTAGTGGGTAAAGGCTAGTATGTCTGCCTCTATATTCTCCAGATTCGAATCCTATTGAGGAGTTCTTTACTAGGTTCAAAGCCTTTATTCTACAAAATTAGTAGTCCTACGAAGAAAATTCGGACTAAGGATTTGATACCCTTCCTCGAATGATGAATTGATGTCGTCGGTGCAAGCGGGAACAGCGTAAAGGGTCACCCACTTCCGGCACATAGGTCTGACTATAGAAGAGATGTAGCGCAGCTATTACATACCAAATCTTGGAACCAATGTCACCACCTGGCCCAAACGGGTCCTCATCCTCCATTCCCGGATCGCGGTGCCGCGGAATTTCTCGATTGATGTGTACATATGAAAAGGGGAAGAGAGGCAGCGCGAAAGGCCAGTGTGACCTGATATATGACGAGATGTACTTGATGACTTTTGCAAGCAGGAACACGTACACTACATGAATAACCAATGTCAATAAACTAACTGTATAATAGAGCACAGAGATTATCACTGCCACATGAGAAGTAGGCTCTCCTGCTAGACAATAAGTCGTATCGGCGCCGAACAAGTATGGCAAAGAACTCTACGTGCTGCCCTTCCTTGCCCAGGTGCCACGTGGCGGCTCGATGATGCGGGGAAAGGATTGCCCCTACACAGCTGGTACTGACATCGTCAGCCAACGCTCTACTGTGACCGCTACGACATCTTCATTCTTTACTACCGTTACTCGAGGCGTCACGGCTGAATAAACGCCGTTCGTTCAGCAAGAGCCTAGGAAGATATGGAGTCAGCAGTGTCCGAGAGAGGCCCGTCTGAGCCCCTGAAAATCCTTTCTCTTGGTAAGACTCTTCTGTCCAAACACCAAGGGTCGCTAACATGTCTATAGATGGGGGCGGGATTCGTGGAATCTCAAGTCTGCTCATCTTAGAGAGGATAATGGAGAAGATCCGTGATGTTAAGCGCCTTGAACGTGTTCCGCGACCATGTGACCACTTTGACTTCATCGGTGGCACGAGTACTGGAGGGTGATTACTATTGCCCCACACGCCGAACTGATTTTCTAATTGAAACAAAAGAATCATCGCCATCATGCTCGGTCGGCTAGGCATGACCGTGGATGAATGCATACGGGCGTACCGGAAAGTTGCGCAGCAGGCGTTTACTCCTAAACGAACCTCTTTTCTTCCAGCGTCGCCCCGTGGAGCTTTCAACGCCCAAGCGCTCGAGGATGCCATTAAACAAATTGTTCGAGAGTTCTGCGAGGACGAGGAATGCGCGACCCGTCGGCGCCTAGGCCACCCGACAACTGTGACGTGTCCACATTCCAATTCTGCTTTCCGCGATCAGATGTGCACGAAAACGTATGTTCACGATAGTGCATCACTACATAGTACAAAAAAGGAGCTGCTAATAGGTTATAGGGTCGTTCTCGCAATTACAAAGTCCAACGTGGACGCGAAACCAACGCTCTTCGAGACTTACGGTACATCGGCTGCCTTCGATGAATGCACCATATGGCAGGTAGCACGTGCCACTTCGGCTGCGACTACCTTCTTCGAGCCTATCAAAGTTGGTCGAGATGCTATCGAGTTCATTGATGCCGGGTTCGGGTATAATAATCCATGTGACGAACTTATCAAGGAAGCTCGACGGGTGTTTCCTAGACATCGAGGGCTGCAGGTTCTGAGTATCGGAACCGGTCTTGGAGGCGTCGTCAATATCAAGAATACGCGAATGTCGATTATCACTGCCTTAAAGGCAATGGCCACATCATCTCAGAAGGTAGCTGCCAGCTTAGACGATCGATACGGCGACAGTGGCCAATACTTTCGGTTCAACGTGGACCGTGGCCTTAATGATATCACATTGTCGGACTGGGAGCAAGCCAGCACAATCTCCGCGCATACCCAAAATTATCTGTCTGAGCAGTCTAGGGCGATCGAGAAGGTCGTTGATGTTTTTACGCGGGGTGACCTGTCGGCAGATAAGTCTGGCGTCGAGCCGACCAGCTTTGATGGAACAAAGTCCCAGCAAGCAAGGTGGAACATACCTCGTAATGCATATCGCACAACAGCAACAGCCGTTGATCAAAGTGAGCCACATACCCATTAATTTTAGAAGAGTCTCAAGTGTACTGTATGTCAGACTTGCTGACACCGGGCAAGACTATCAATCTCAGGCCCACCATGTGATCCCGTCTATTGCAAACCCCCACTTTACTGGACGTAAGGAAACACTGAAACGGCTCCAGAAGGAACTCTTCGCCCACAAGAAAAAGCAAAAATTGGCGCTCTTCGGATTGGGAGGCGTCGGCAAAACCCAAGTTGCCCTGCAACTTGCGTATTGGGCGAAAGAACATAGGCCAGACACTTCTATCTTTTGGGTCACAACGTTGAGCCAAGAGAGCTTCGAGCAGGGCTGCACAGAGATCACGAGGAAGCTTTTTAACTATAAAATCTCAGACAACGAAAACGTCACAGAAGTGGTACACCGGCATCTCAGCTCAGAGGCAGCGGGGCCCTGGCTTTTTATTGTGGATAACGCAGATGACCTGGGTCTGCTTTTTGGCAGCAGCGATAATCCAGGTGGACTTCACAAATATTTTCCCGTTAGCCATAACGGAGTCACTTTGCTCACCACCCGCTCTCGCGAGGTGGCAGTGTCATTTGCAGGAAGTGACATCATGGAGCTACACACGATGAACCCGAAGGAAGCGACTGCTTTTTTGGAGGATGTTGTGAAAGAAGACTTACTCGGTGATCGGGAGACCACAGTGCAACTACTTGACGAGCTCAATTATCTGCCGCTAGCCATCACACAAGCTGCCGCCTATATTAATATGACTGATATATCAGCTTCAAAGTATCTTCGACTAATGCACGGCACCGAAAAAGATAGAATGAATCTCATGAGCAGGTATTTTTATGATATTACCCGTTACCCTGAGCTACAGAACGCTCTTGCCACTACGTGGCTTGTTTCTTTTAACAGGATCAAGAACTCTAACACTGCTGCTGCTAAGCTATTGGAATTCATGTCTTGTATTGAGGCTAAGGCAATCCCGCGATCTATGCTCCCCGTGTTCGAGTCTGAAGAAGAGATAGAGTTCGCAATCGGCACGCTTTGTGGATATGCATTTGTGATGAAAAGAGAAGGTGGTAATGTGTTTGACATGCACGGCTTAGTGCAACTATCGACGCGGTTATGGACACAGAAAGAAGGTCATGCCTTACTGGCTACTGAGACCGTGGTGCGGCACATGGCAAAGGCATTTCCGTCTAATGACTATAACAACTGTGAGGTATGGAGGGCGTACCTGCCCCATGCTCTTTGTATTCTCCGAAGGGATGGAACACAAGGCATGAATGAGAGATACGAATTATTGTTCAAGGTTGCAAACTGTCTCTTAGCGGATGGTCGGGCGAGAGAGGCTGTTGAATGTTTTGAAGAAGGTTTGAGATGGGTCGAAAGTCAGCACCCTAAAGAGCACCCTTCTCGACTGGCATCTCAATATGTCCTTGCTTCGGCGTACCGAGCCGACGGGAAGATCAAACAGGCAGTGAAGCTTCTGAAGGATGTCGTTGCGGTTCAAGAGAAAACGCTTGATGAGGAGAACCCCTATCAACTAGCAGCTCAACATGGACTTGCAATGGCGTACCTTATGGATGGTCAGACCATGCAGGCAGTGCAATTAATCGAGCATGTGGTCTCAGTCGAAGAGAGAACACTTGACGGGAATCACCCGAGTCTACTAGCGTCTTGGCAAGTACTTGCTTCGGCGTACCAAGCAGATGGGCAGGTCAAACGTGCTATAGGTCTGCTTCAGCGCGTAAGTGAAGTGAAAGAGAAAACGCTTGAGAAAGAGCACCCCTCTCAGCTGACCACTGAGCATGAACTTGCAATGGCGTACTTGGCGGATGGGCAGACCAAGGAGGCAGTGAATCTGCTAGAGCATGTGGTGTCGGTGGGGGGAAAAGCACTTAATGAAGAGCATCCTGATCAACTGGCAACTCGGCAAGTACTCGCCGCGGCCTACCAGGCAGATAACCAGAATAAGAAAGCAGTGGGTCTGCTGGAGTATGTGGTCGCAGCGCGAGGAAGAACACTTGACGAGGGGCACCCTGATCGACTGGCGTCTGAGCACGAACTCGCAAGAGTATATCAGTCGGGCGGGCAGGGTAAGAAGGCAGTGGAACTGCTGGAGCATGTCGTCGCGGTGGGAGAGAAAACACTTGATGACGGGCATCCGTCTCAACTAGCGTCTCAGTATTCACTCGCAAAAATATATCAATCGGCTGGGCATATCGACGAGGCAGTGAAACTTCTAGAGCGTGTGGTCTCAGCGGGAAAGAAAACACTTAACGCAGAACATCCGTCTCGACTGGCGTTTGAGCATGAACTTGCAAGAGTATATCAATCGGGTGGGCAGGGTAAGAAGGCAGTGGAACTGCTGGAGCGTGTCATCGCGGTGCAAGAGGAAACACTTGATGACGGGCATCCCTCTCGAGTCGCAACTCAGTATGAACTTGCAAGGGCGTACTTGGTGGATGGGCAGGTAAAGCAGGCATTGGAACTGGTCAAGCACATGGCTGCTGCAGTTCGTAGACCACCCTGTCCGACTCGCATCACAGCATGAAAGTACAACAGCAGACCAGGTCCATCAGGCAAAGTGAACCCTTAAGATCGAAAACCTTTCGAATCTGCCAATTAAAATTATAGTATCGTCCAAACCTCATTGTCTGTAGTAGAAAGCTCGCAAGTGAAGTTATTGACGTGACTTATATTCTTGGCCGCATACAAATCACGCCAGGCGAAATGTTGGCCGAAGACCTGCTCGGCGTCAATCTAAGTTTGTCTGTCAGCGAGCAACTGTGTGGTCACCGATGACTTTCCTCTCTTGTCGGTTCTAGAAGAAAGAGGCTCACAATCTCTTATGTCGTTGATCGATATCTGAGACCGTGTCTTCTTGCCACGACAGAGCAGATAGACCCACGCTAGTAGCTGTTTCTCCCCCTATGTCCAGTCAACACTAGTACCTTCAAAGTGTTTGTCAAGGTCCCATTGTAGTTTACCGATAACACTATGTCAGTATTATCTAGTCTCACCCGTCAGCTGCGGGCTTTCTTCCCTCGTAGAATTTCACTAGCGTCCTCTTTTATCTGTTCCCAGTAGGATCGAGGCGGTCGAGCAGGTCTTATTTTGTATCCTTCACGTTAACTCGATTGTTTAATTCACCCCTTCACTCAAGCTAGTAGTTAAATGCAGTCTAGAGATTGTTCATTATATACACTTCTATCTATACGTTAAAACGCAGGATAGAAACTCAATTAGTCGGACAGATATTAGTACAAGGAAGATGAACATTCATTCACTATATCCTCGGGATCGGGTGACGGGCAGATTACTGATAGTGTCTATTCGTGGTCTAAGTAAAGGGGAGTTACAGTAATTACTTATGTGACTAAGATAGACATGACCAATCTAGATTGTTGAGAGATGAGATTACTGTAATTTACGCCGACTCACGAAGATATATAGCAATATCCAAATACGGACTAGTGCGCATGAAGTGGGGCATCGGGAAATAAAGAGAAAGAGATTAGAGGTAAAACTGATTTCGAATATCACTGTAATTATTTTAAACTCCTGTGCGACTCCACGGATCTTCTAGGAGCGGAGAAGGATCTGGTGATCTGGCCTATCCGGGTCCACTCTCTTTCGTTCCCTCTCTAGCCCCCTTGTGTATACATTTTGAGTACAGTAGAAGTTACGATTCCGTGTTTATTTAGTTTGAGGTTGGCTTGCAGAGAAGAAGAGAAGACAAAGAAGTCTTGCACGGTAATGCAATCGAATCCGGCTTGTGCACAATCTGCTTCTTCGGAACGCTTGGCAATTCTAAACAATGTCTCTACTTGTCATGATCTAGTCATGATACACGGTCTTCTCCATCGATGGCTCCTCGTTGCTCTTTCCGAAGGTCAAAGAGATATCCTGTTCACTTTTAGCCCAGATGCACCACTGTTAGACTTGCGACTCGTACCGTGGGATGATCAGGTGGGAATGTAGACTGTAAAAGGCGGAAATCACCATGGCGCGTTCGGCGCATGACAATGACATGCACTACCTCCAACCCGAACTATTTACATATGCGGGAGAATAGCTTCGGCATGTTGAGGTGATTAGGCGTATCGAAGTGTGTGTATGAAAAGTCGTGAGAGATCCGCAGGTAAAGATGCGAGGCGGCTGAAGTTTATACAGTCGATAGCGAAAATGGCTTCTACCCTTCTGATCGCTTTTCTTTTCTCGGGCCCCACAGCCAAGGCTTTAGCGCAGATTTTTAATTGATTGCCCGATAGTAATTCGAGGACCGTTGAACAATACATGGTGTATGAAACTGTATGTTCCCCTGTGAGATTGGATCCACTGCTGAATATTGGGCGGTGAAACGCTGAGATTGGGCGGCCAAACGTTGATAGCCATGGTATTAGATAAGACGTACATAGCTGAATCCAAGGGTTGGCTCTCGGGGCCTTTCAGTAATTTGCGGCCCCGCCACAGCCAGCCACTTGAGCGGCCATCGAGCCAATCATAGGCCACTGAGTACGAACCAATACTCCATGCGTTATCTCAGGGTACGTGCGACACATGTTGAGGCCTGACGACAACACCCCTGTTCGCTCAGGGAGCAGAGATGAGTCCCAGGCCCTAGAAATGGAAGAACATAGAAAAATGTCATCAATTTCCACCCATGGTTCTACAGTATGATTACTACATTTATATTAGACATGATCGACACTGTAGAAAACTTCACACGATATATTTAAAAAAACAGATCACAATTTCAGCCTTACCTATTGCTGCCTGACAAGGCTGACAGCCTCATCCATTTAAAATAATTACCTTTTTCCCCTCTTACTGTAGTAAAATCTCACGCACATGTTATCAATCCCGTGGTTAATTTTTTGCCAAAGGCTCTAAAGCAACTACATGACTTGGTGGGGCCTCCGGCCTTACAAACGAAGGCCCGAGCCCCGAGATCTCTCTAATACGGGGCTTCGGTGTTATTGATGACGTGACCAATTCGGTCAACTCCACATGGATCGATGCGGATATCGTAAGTGGGCCTAATTAGGTGGTTATGGCTGCCCGGGCATATTCAAAGGGAGGTTTAGAAAGATACGTTGAAAAGGGAATCGAAAAATGGGTAGAAAGACGCTTAGAGGAATTCCTAGAAGGTCTAGGACCGAGAGAATAAAATGTTCAGGCGCATTTTCAATTTGTCCTTGGTCCGACAGCAGAGAGATCTCCAGATGGGAATGAGTCGCTTTGAGGCGACTACAATAGATCCACCGAACCCCTCTCGTACATATTAATCCGATAACGGTCACCGTAAAAGAACACACCAACGGCCTAGTCAAATAAAGCATCAATTTCGTCGTCGTAAAGATTGAGAGTCTGCAACCTCGATACGCTTCCTTTTGCAGTCCTAACAAAAGGCTTTCTCTCGTCAGCCATGATGATACGCTTATTAGAAAGCTTGACACAATCATGGCATCGAGCATTGACCTTTTCAATATACGGCTGCAAAGAAGAAATAAATCCGTTACGATCATTTTTTTCCGTCGCTTCGGGATACAGCTCAACAACTAGGACTGGAGCCGGGCGATTTCTGCCCCCAATCAAGGCAGACTTCACCGCTGGATGGGCTTCAATTTCGGGCTCCAGGGCTGAGGCATATAATCCATCCCCATGGGAGAGCGCCAAGTAGTCATCTGTGCGACCGACAACTTTCCACAGTCCTTCGTAGACTGGATGTTTCTCCCACAGGTCATTTGTCTCAAAACGATCTCGGTCGGTGTATAGATTAAATATCCGGGGAGTAGGGAGCCCAGGTCGACGGACAAAGACCAATTCGTAGAGATCATTGGCCCGCTTCTCGAATTCAATGCTTGCATTCTTCTCGAACTTCACATAATTCCATGCGTCTCGCTTGTCGTGAATGATGGTCGGGTATCCACCACATTCGGTACTACCAATTTTACAAACAACCTTGGTATGGGAAACCAGTTGGTTGCCTGCTTTAGCAGCTAGTGTGGCACCCCCATAGTAGATAATGTCGAGTTTTCTCAGGGTCTCGAGGCCTTCTGGCGTCCGACACAGCTCTTCAATTATGGAAGGCGGGAAGAGAGCGGCTTGCACACGTCCATAACGCAGAACATCCATGACAATTTCAGGCGAAGGGGGTGTAGGTGGGCCAACGACCAGGGTCGAGTGCAAGAATGAAGTCGTTGCCAAAGCCATTGCGGTCCCTAACAGCTAAATGAAGTCAGTAAATGAACGTGGCGGGAGATATGGCGGGAAATCACTCACATGTAAGGATGGCAGTGGCGTATACGACCTTCGGCGAGCAAAGTGTTCCAGACTGCCTGTCTCAGCGCCTGGCGCTGCCACCGCTCTATCAAGGGAGGCTAACATATACTGTGTCATGGTAATAGGCTTCGGATGTCCTATATAGTGTGAGCATGTGCATGAGAGTACCTTGAACAGTCCCAGGATGACCAACCAGTGGTGCCCGAAGTGTGGAATACCAGCCATGGGTCATGCTCCCCGTCTGCCCAGGACTTGGGGTATATAAATGGCACGGCTTCTTTTTCCTGCATAAAGTCTTCAAGGTCAGGCACGGTGATGAATTTCACATGTGGCGCATCATGAAGCATGGTCTCAACATGATCTGCCATCGTCGACGGACGCAAGTAGACCGTGCATTTCTTTGCGTTGAGGATATGCATTTGGGCCTCGCCTGTAATTAGAGGCGAAGGAAGTACGACCTAAATTGAGTGATCGTCAATAAAATTGTTTCATGAGTATATCTATGCCCACATACCACTTTCTGCAACTTTGCCGCGGCGACTGCCAGGATGGGGTAACGAAGATCCTTGGGGCCGGCATAGGCGAAGCACTGAAACGGATCGGAGGCCGGAGGCAAATGGTCGTTCAACCATTTTGCAGCATGGTTTGCGTAGTTGTTTAACTGCCAGAAACTGATGTCCTTGTAGCCCAGCGACAGGTCGCTGTCGTTTACGGGTACTGACACCCAGGGCTCGGAAGGGCCACTGCGAGCTCGGCTCTCAATGACCGAGACAAGGATTCTTTCTCCATGCTTAACACCTGGAAGGGGGTTAACACTTGGAAGAGGGTTATTTGGCTCCATCGTAGTGACAGTATGGGGTAGTTGTGAGTTTCAAGTTGGAGAAAGGACGCGACCAGAGTCCTGGATCCGGGGCTCCCGTTTTCGCCCCAGCCTGATGTTAGGCGACCAGTGCAACCCCGCATAGCGGCAATTTTCCGATTTGGTTTGCATTTATGGAAGGCAGCAATACAGAGAGACGGTCCTCGGGAGTGGGTGAAGTGTTTCATCAGTGACGGCCTTCGGAGTTGAGCTCGGAAAACAAAACTCCGTCGTATACATTCTTCAGGGCAGTAGTGGAATACACATCAGCACTGTAGACTTGAACAATCAACCTTGGAAGCATGTTCACGCTACAGATGGTATACTAAGTGGCCAGTTATCTACCAAGAAGAAATCTAGCCTTTCCCCATAAATGAAAATAGTAAAAGATCCATGGGATAAGTTCTCATGTTGGTGCCGTAGCAGAAAAACTTCCCGGGGAAACAATCAGCCACAGGAGCCGCATGCGCCACCGCCCGGACCAAACCAGAAGCATATCAATCTCGACTTGTCCACCTCATACCCACCCCGCACGTCTACCCATGGAGGCGACTGCGGGTCAGATCCATGGCTGCATTACCGACGCGTAACGACAGTCGCATCATCCTGCACTTGGTAATCCATCCCTCAACTGCGCAGCACCCGCCACTAACCACATCCAGGATTATGACTGCTTCTATGCCTCGGTGTTTGAGGTAGAGCAACCAGCTCTCAAATCATTACCCCTGGCAGTTCAGCAGAAGCATATAGTCGTGACATGCAACTACGAGGCGCGACGACGCGGGCTGTACAAGTTACAGCTGATCAAGGATGCCAGGCGCATTTGCCCCGACGTTGTGATTGTCCTGGGTGAAGACTTGACCAAATTTCGCGATGCCTCCAAAGATCTTTATCTATTTATCCGCAGCTTCATATGGGGCGGGCGAGTGGAGAGACTGGGCTTTGACGAGCTCTCTTTGGATGTGACCGAGATGATCGACTACAACGTCGGACTGCTGAACCCGAATACTCTGGCAACTTCTTTCTTCCATCTAGATCAAAAAGATCCTACAGTTGGCTTTATCTACGATGCAACCAAGTTTGTCGGCTCTACTTATCCACCGAGTGTGGAGAAAGCATCTGCGAGTCCCCCAGAAATACTATCCCTGGAGATGAAGCTGCTGGTCGCCTCCCACTTGAATGGATACCTGAGAGGGAAACTTGAAATTGAGAAAGGCTTTACGGCCACTGGAGGAGCTTCTACCTCCAAGCTACTGGCAAAATTAGTCGGCAGCGTCCACAAACCCAACAAGCAGACCACTCTGCTCCCGCCTTATGAGACATCCCGGGATGAAACCGCAAGCAATGTCATCGAGTTTATGGATGCCCATGAAATCCAGAAAATCCCGGGCATCGGATCAAGACTTGCACAGAAGCTACGAAGGCAGGTCACTGGAAAGAATGCCGACGACGAGAAGGTGACGGTGCGAGACGTGCGTCTCTTTCCCGACATGGGACCAGCGCTACTAGAGAAGACACTCGGCGGACCCGGAGCACCTAAAGGGATCGGCATGCGCGTCTGGAGTACCTTGCATGGGGTGGACAATACAGACGTGCTCGAGGCACGCGATCTACCGACCCAGATCAGTATCGAGGACTCGTACGGGCGAGGACACCTGGACAATATTGAAAGCGTACGGCGAGAACTGACGATCCTTGCAAAGAGTCTGATCCGACGCATGAGAACCGATCTGATCGACAGGACCGAGAGCGATCTGCCTCAGCCTCGGTGGCTGGCCCACCCGCGCACTCTACGATTATCCACGCGCCCTAGAAATGCGCCGGAGACAGACGGAGTACGCACGTACAACGCCAATCGCATTTCGCGGTCAGCACCGCTCCCTACGTTTGTATTCAATATGGATGAGAATATCGATGCGCTAGCAGAGAGGATTGTACGCGAGCATGCTTTGACCATGTTTCGAAAACTTCACCCCGAAAAGTCGGGCTGGGATCTGAGTCTGATGAATATCGCCGTAACCAACTTGGTCGAAAGTGCGGGGAACCAGAAACAGAGCAGTGGACGTGACATTGGGAAAATGTTCCGGCAGCAGGAAACGGCGCTAAAGGATTGGACGGTACACGATCCCGTTGCTGACCGGGCGGTTATAATGCATCAGCCTAATGCACCCGATGTCCCTGGTTGGACCTTGGCTGCGCCCCCGGATGGGGCGGATGGGCGGTGGGAAGATGGAGAGGAGGACGACGATGGGTCTTTAGAAACAGTAGAGTGTGCTACCTGCGGAGCTGCGATGCCACACTTTGCTCAGCTAGCGCATCAGATGTATCATGCCGCCGAGGATTAGACAAAAGGAGTGTGCCGGAGATATGCAACGAGATCGTGAATTAGAAGGGCTACAAATCGCCCGTATGGACACAGCAAAGGAATTCCAGAGCAAGTCCGTGAAGCGTGAAGGGACTATGAAACAAGGCATCACAATTCTTCAGCCAAGAATAGCACAGTTTCATGCCAAGACCAAATCAATTTTCGGATGCCTTTCTTCCTTGGCGACTCAGCCACAAGTTCCGTCGTGCATCTTTGCTTGGCCGATTCGCGTCCTCTCGTTTCCCTCATTCTTGCATTCGTTGCTTTTTCTTTCTTTAGAGCGATTTTGTTGATCCCCCTCTCTGACATCGCCGATTTACCGAAGTGGAGCCTGCCCTGAATCCGGTCTCCATGGTCGGCGACCTGACCCTTGAACTTTATCCGGAGACCCTGATCTCTGCCCGGCGTTTCCTACACCCTCTCGTTCTCCGGCAATGAAATTCATACGGAGCGTGCTGCCCTTTTTAGGGGCAGTATCGACTCTATTCACACACGTACAAGGCACGTCCCGCCCTCCGCCCGGTGCTAGGGCCCTGCTAACCTGCGACCAGCGCGATCTCAAGCTTCGCAAGCGATTCGCCAGGTCACGCCAATCGATGATCCTGTTATTCGCACTTCCTCTCAACGGATTGACCATCTCTCACACTTCGACCTGACCTTCGAATTACATCGCGACGCCCGGCGGATAAAGCTGGAACTCGAGCCGAACCACGACATCTTGGCCGACGATGCTTACGTGCAGTATATTCGCCCCGATGGCACCCTGGGCGGGGGTGAGCCTATCCAGCGACATGAACACAAGGTCTTCCGTGGCCGCGCACTGGTCGGTTCGGGCAAGGGCAGATGGACTCCCACGGGTTGGGCCAGAATCACCATGCAAAGGGATGGTCCGGAACCGCTGTTCGAGGGTGCGTTCAGCATCGACAATGACAAACACCACATCGAGCTGCAGTCGACCTATCTGGGAAAAAAGCGGGTGATCGATACTGATATCGAACACCGGGGGCACGAGTATATGGTGGTCTATCGGGACTCTGATATGATCCGCTTCCAGCACGCCGAGCTCAAGCGGTCGCTGCCCGAATCCCCGGGCTGTTCGGCGGATAAACTCGATTTCAATGCCGACTTGAGCAAATCGATTTTTCCTTTCGGAATTGACCAGCCCGAGGGCCGATGGGGATACACTTCGTTAAACTCGATGTTTGGGCTTAGCAAGCGTCAATCCGACACTGGTGGTTTGTCCGGAAACACGGGCGGCGTGAATCTTAAGTCGACCATTGGCGACTCAACCGGATGCCCGAAAACGAAGAAGGTCGCTCTCATCGGAGTCGCCACGGACTGTAAAATGACCAATTATTTTAAGGCGACCAACTCTACCCCCAAGGCTGCGGCCAAGGATTTTGTCATCAACATGGTGAACACCGCGTCGAGCGTCTACGAGTCATCCTTCAACGTTTCCATCGGTCTCCGTAATCTGACCGTGAACGAATATGAGTGCCCTACGACTGCTAATGATGCTACGCCGTGGAACGTGGATTGCAATGGCGGCAATATCACTTGGCGCTTGAATGAGTTCTCCAAATGGCGCGGTGACCACTCGGATAACAACGCCTACTGGACTCTTTTGACGGGTTGCCCCACGGATTCCGAAGTGGGTGTTTCCTGGATGGGTCGACTGTGCACTTCCGGTGTCACGAGCGATGGCTCTAACTCTGTCTCAGGTGCCAATGTCGTCGTTGGCACCCAGGGGTCAACTTGGCAGATCTTCGCCCATGAGACGGGCCATACTTTCGGCGCTGTGCATGACTGCGACTCGCAAACCTGCGCGCAGGGGTTAGAAGATTCCTCTCAATGCTGTCCGCTGAGCCCGTCAACCTGCAACGCCAATGCCAAGTACATCATGAACCCGTACTCAGAGTCGGATATGACGACCTTCTCCCAGTGCACCATCGGCAATATCTGCTCGGCCATCGGCCGCAATAGCATCAAGTCATCATGTCTCTCGGATAACAGGGGGGTAACGACCATCACCGGCAGCCAATGTGGTAACGGGATCGTCGAGGCTGGGGAAGAATGTGACTGCGGTGGCTCCCAAGGATGCGGCGATAACCCTTGCTGCGATGGCGATACATGCAAATTTAAGAATAACGCCGTCTGCGATGACTCCAACGACAGCTGCTGCTCCAGCTGCCAGTTTTCTCCCGCAGATACCGTCTGCCGCGCAAGTACCGGCCAATGTGACATCGCCGAGAAGTGCACCGGAAACTCCAGCGCCTGTCCAGACAACAAGTACGAGAAGGATGGGACATCCTGCGGCTCCACAAAGGGTCTTGCCTGTGCCAGCGGTCAATGCACCAGCCGAGACTACCAGTGCCGCACGGTGATGGGCAGTCTATTGAACAGCAACGACACCTGGGCCTGCGAGAATACCAATGCCCCATCGTGCAGTCTCGTCTGCGGCGCCCCCGAGGTGGCTCAGCAATACGGCAGCACAACCTGTATCGAGATGAATCAGAACTATCTGGACGGTACGCCGTGCGATTCAGGCGGCACGTGCAAGGCCGGCCAGTGCCAGGGCTCGTCCGCTCTCGGCTGGATCCGCCAGCACAAGAACATCGTGATTGGCATTTGTGTCGGTGTGGGCAGCCTGATTATCCTCGCTCTGCTGTACTGTCTCATCAGCCGGTGCCGAATGGCCAGAGCCAAGCGCCGCATCGCCAAAACTAGGCCGTATCCCGGCTACCGAGGGCCTCCGCCGCCAGGTCGTAGGCCTCCTCCCATGCAGCAGTGGCCCGGCTATCCCAATCCTGGGTACCAGAATGTGCCACCACCGCAACCGCCGCGTTATGGTTAACGACTGTTTTCATTTCTTGGTTCATGCTTGATACTGTTATGTCCTTTGCATTCCCGTCTTGGTATCATAGGCAGGACTTGTCTCGGACGGCTAGGTTTCCATTTGGCGTCTATATTATTTGATCTATGGGATTGGCATTATCTTCCTTCGTTGTGCCCTCGTTGGAGGGATTTTGAGTTATAATTTTGCTCTACGAATGTGTCTAATGATATTTAGAGCGCCGGGTACCACCGGCTACGAATCGACAGTCACCATGTGATTATCACCTCTCAATCCATTCTCCAGTACTTTAGATATATCTACGTAGCAACGAAGGGAAAAACCAGGATATCCATTCACAGAGATGTCAATTCATAATCTCGAGGCTTCAGTATTAAACAGAAGGAGGGAAAACACCTAGGGCACACAAATAACCAATCCAAACACCATGTCAAAACCCATGCTCAGGACCAAGCCCAAATCCCTACTGCCAACAAATACCCACAAAAGCCTCACGAGTAACACCGCCCACACCCTCAAGGTCAAATTCCTCAATCATGGCCCTCAACTCCTCCTCCTCAAGCCCCGTCTCTCCAAGCTCACGCGCAACACGCCTCAAATCCTCAAGATCGATATAGCCTTTCTGACCCTCATCGAACAACTCAAAGGCACGAAGAATCTCATCGCGCGGGTCCCGCTCGAGAATCTTCAGCGCCGTGACAGCCTGGAACGAGGACAATGGCATGAGAAGGTTGGAGGGGTGCTGGGGGTTGGAGACGTTGCCCTTGGGAGCAGCGGCGCCTTGTTGTTGCTGGACTTGTGGGCGGGGCACGCCATATGTTGTGAGGAGGGAGATGAGTTCTTGCTTTGCGAGGGTGAAGCCGAGCGCGCGAAAGGCGACGCGTAGCTCGTGGTAGTCGAGGTGGCGGTCGCGGTCGAGGTCGAAGAGGGTGAACTGGGTTTAGTTAGCCTTCGTTGTTCCTGAGGGTCTGCGTGAAGAGAGAGGCTTTATCGAGCTTTGTCTCCCAAGATGGAGGGTTTGAACATGAAACACGGGCAGGAAAGTCACATACGGCTTCGTTAATCTCCTCCCTCTGCTCTTCGGTCAACCGGTTGAGCGGATTGGAATCCTGTGCGGGCGCATGAGACTGCGGCGCAGGCGGAACAGCCTGCTGATTCTGCTTGGGGCCTTCGGCGTTGAACTCAGGAGCGGAGGCGCCGAGACCGCGATGCCGCGAGAACGAGGACGCGCTGAAAGGCATGGCATTCGCTGTGGCCGAGCGGTCTGGAAGCTTTGTGCCCGCGTACGAACGCGACGCGAAAGGTTGGCCGGAGGCCATGGTGGAATTTCTGGGGGTGGAGTTCACGGAGGATTCGAAGAAGGATGGGCTCGCGGCCCGAGGTGGAGTCTTGAGGTGTTGGCGGTGGAGGATTCTTGAGACGCGCGGAATGCATCACCACGAGGACACTTTAATCTCCTTAATTTCAAGGTCAATTAACTAGTTACAGCAAGACCTAGAAGAGTCCCTGGAATAATATTTACACAAGAGCGAGCGGTATCCAACATAGCCAAGGTGGAAGCAACTATCTACCCAACCGTAAACAATGAAACACCGCGTGCCGAGTATCGACCGCTTTCTTTCCAGCGCCGCGAAATACGCTCAGAACACAACCGTGACATGATTGTCGAATGTGCATGTTCACGCAATAAGAATAGAAAAAAGAAAGAAAGAGCAATGACCAAGGGGATTTTAATATCAATCAATCGGGCCCGGAAAATGCAGATGCTCGCGATATTATTGAGTATTGTCAATGAAGCAGTAGTTTAGTTCGTCACGATTCACTTCCTGCCAAACGCTCTCAATCGACACCATCATCTCCAACCGTGTGCGCACCGCCGGATCAAAGATGTCATTGAGCAAGTCCGGGTCAATCGCCGATGAATCTGACGTTTCACTCATGGAGAGGCTGTCCGACACGAAATGCTCTACCTGCGGCTCCGTCAAAGATGACTTCAGGCTGTCTTGAGAGACCGAGGGTTGATTTGGAAATACGACAGGCCGCATCAAGTCAGCATTGATAAGTGAGTCCGAGTCGTATCCTAGGTCGGAAAACGGATCACTCTGCCAGCCCGGCATGGTAGGAGACGGGAGCCCGTCGCCGCGATCTCCTATGCTCGTCGTAAAACTTAGGTCGAAAAACCGGGTTGATGACAGAGCCGGTATCAGACCTCTGAGGATCTGTTTGGTCTTTCTTTTGTTGGTTTGCGGGGTACTGGACGACACACATATGACAACGCCCCACATGGTGCTGTAAACACATTCCAAGTGCGGTTCGAGTGACCGAAAAATCCTGGCAATCGGCGAGTTGGGCTCCATGTCCAGCAAACCACCAACGACTCGATAATAGAGCGCGCAAGCAACCCATAGTGGATGCAGGGGGTTTTTGGTCCGCGGTCGATATTTACCATGACAATAGCTGTCCTGCAAGTCTTTCCGGCGCAGCGCGTCGTACAGCTCTACAGAAAAGTCTTGAGACGTCTCTGCCAGGTTTTGGGAGCCGGTGAGCAAAGCGAGAAGAATCGTCAATCGCGCCGCGTCCAGGTCATCCGAGCGCGCGTAAGCACAAGTCTTTGCCAAGCAAGAAATGGCGAGGAACAACTTCGCGATTTTAAGAGCTTTGTGGACAAGGGGATGGGAACAGTAGGCTTCTTCGAGAGTCGAAAGCTGAGTGCACTGCACGCACAAGATCGCTTTGGCAAGAAACTGTTCAATGGCCGCTTTGGTGGTCGCTGGCAAAGTTAGATCGGCGTCGGTCAGATCCACGGCCCATGTATAGGAGCCTCCTCGGGGCGATTGGCGAATATTAACCACGACACTCAATACTTCCGCTTTCTGAAACGCTCTCGCCCCGAGAGGGTACAGTGCAGCGTATGTTTCATGGAAAAAAGGGGGCAGAGGCTCAATCGAAGAGTTGTTTGAAGAGGTCATAGTTGGCACCAGCAAGCTCAGCTGCGCTGGGTCTCGAATGCATTTGCGGCCATTAGAAGTGCATGTATGACAGATATGAGTGGGGTCGCATTTCTTCTTGCTGCGATAGCACCAAATGCATGCACCGCCGGAGGTTTTCAGAAGACGACTGTCCTGCTTCTGCTTTGCAATGTCTTCTCTGGATCGGACTCTTTTCTCACGGTAAGTGCGTGGATGCGTCGGGTCCTCAATCACGATGTCGAAGGATGTTTCCTCTGATGCAGGTTTCGCGGCAGATGATGGCTCGGCGAAGGAGAGAGGATGAACTTCCAAGTCTCCACTATGAGAATATGATGTATTTTGACGTTCAATCGAAGTCCATGGAATGGAGGTCCGTGGATATGCATCCTGGTAAATTGTGGGCCAGTTGCGGGGTTGGTCAATTATGTCCACAGGGAACACCCAGCCCTGCGAGTAGTTCATCGTCATAGGAATTGCTAGTTGGTGAAAAAAGAGCGGGTAGACTTAGGGCAAACTGGTTTGGACCGCGGACCAACCACCCACGTCTGTTGATAAAACGAGTGATAACAAGAGATTGCAAGTCACTCATCAAGAAGCGCTCAAGGTGAAGCAAGATTCCCAGAAGAAGGGACTGGGTGCATCCAGCAGGAACGACGCTGGTGATTATGTAACAAAGTGTGCATCGCAGTCTCTGGGGAGGCATAGCCGCTGCCTAATCGGGGAAGGCGTCGACCATGATGAGTTCAGTCCTTAAATGAGCTCCTGTTTGACTGGTTTGTATGAGGCGAATAGCGTGGCAGACCGTGGATCAGTACCGGGTATGCCGTGATCGTGAACGGGTAGAGTGGTCGACCTCAGCGCCGGGTACTATACAGATCAGGATCTCTTAGCGAGCCCAGGTCCAGCTCCTCCAGAAATTCACGACCAAGCAGCGGCTCGGGAAGATACTCTTGCTGAACCTGGCCGTCAAGATAGTTGGGATTGTACTTGTACTCTTTTCCATAGCCCAGTTCCTTCATCAACTTGGTTGGGGCATTCCGGAGGTGAATAGGAATGGGCAAGCCTGCAACGCCCGGTTCATTTAATGCTGCAAATGCATTATTCAGGCCACGATACGCTCTCGTGCTCTTCTTCGACAAGGCCATGGCGACAGTAGCGTGGGCCAAATTTATCCGTGCCTCGGGAAGTCCGATTTTCTCGACGGCAGAATGAGTGGAAATAGCGAGGGTAAGCATGCTGTTGTCCGCTAAGCCGATATCCTCAGAAGCAACGACAATCAACCGCCGGGCAATATACAAAGGATCTTCACCAGACTGAATCATGCGAGCCAGATAGTACAGCGCAGCATCAGGATCACTACCTCGGAGGGACTTGTGGAAGGCCGATATCGTATCATAATGTTGATCACCAGCACGATCATAGACCAGGGTTTTGGTCAAGCCACGTTTCAGGTCCTCTTTCGTCATCCCCTGTCTTTTTGACAAATCCATGGCAAGTTCCAACAAATTGAGCGAGGTTCGAGCATCGCCGTCAGCGAATCTGGCGAGATATTGGATGAGTTCGTCGTCCACCAACTCCGAGGGGCTGTAGCTTGGGCCCTCCACTTTCAAAGCTCGCTGAAGTATCGACACAATGTCTTCATCCGTGAGCTTGGCCAGCGTGAACGTCCTGCACCGAGAAAGAAGGGCATTCTGAACCTTGAAAGACGGATTCTCAGTGGTGGCACCGATAAGAGTGACTTGGCCACTTTCCACGGGCCCCAAAAAGACATCCTGTTGAGTTTTGGAGAATCGATGAATCTCATCGCAGAATATAATCGTCTTCCGCCCGGTGAGACCAAGCTCACTGCGAGCTTCACCGAAGATCTTTTTGCACTCTGCAACGCCCGTGCTAGTGCTGTTGATCTCCACGAACCGACTTCCAACCATCGATGCAATCACTCGGGCAATGGTAGTCTTGCCTGTTCCCGCACTGCCCCATAGTATCATACTCGGTACTCTGTCCTGCTCGATAAGTCCGCGGAGGACTCCGTTGGGACCGACGAGCTCTTGGCCACAGACTTCTTCGAGATTCTTTGGTCGCATGCGCTCTGCGAGCGGGGCGGCTTTATGAAACGCATTAACTTTGGGACGCTTTGCCTGTGGTTCCACCGCCTCCCCATCGGCCGGATTTACTCCATTTTGCTGTTCCCGATATGGTGCTTCCTGCCCTAGTGATCTCTTGCCATTGACGGGACGCGGAGTCGCAGCGCTCGGACGGGATGGAGATTCTTTGGAGAGACTGGACTGGGCGGAGGCTTTGCGAGCAGATGGAGGTTGAAATATGCTTGCGACAGGCCCTTTCTGGGAAGATGATAACTCCGCGGGGGAAGAGGATGGCTCTTCAATGAAACTTTGACAGCCGGAGTCGATATGGTCGTTGATCTTCAATTGCGGGACGATTTTCTCACAGATCGGACAGGATACCATATTGATCTAGCTCTGGAATGAGCAGAGTTGGACAACCTTCAACAACGGTAATCGCAGATCTTCAGCTCCAATTGCGGAGACGCGTCGAGCGCGACTGATACGCGATGACTAATCTCGGCCTGCACTCCGGAGTGGCTGCCTTGGTGCCTGAGGGAGTATGAGGAAATATGTTCATCATTCTGTGTTCTGTGAGGAAATATACGCAATTAGAGTTTGACATACTTTGACTGCAGACTGTATCGCTCTAAGAACTTGAATTTGACGGAAATCCTTTGTACGTTGCGCTATAAAGGCACAAACGCACCTGGTAGATAAGGGCGGCGCCCCGCCCGAACTCGGAGCGGAGCACGCCATTTGCGAGCCCTGGATAGATGACTCTTCCATTGCATACACTTAAGCTCCTACACACCTCTACCTTCATGATCGCTGGTCACCCTGTTCTATTCGCCCTCCGATCTACGCCTTACGCCTCCAGCTTCCCCGTGTCCCTTTCCTCGGCCCTACCCCGCCTTTCTGGCTACGGCGCAAGAGCAATGTCGGCAACAGCTGCGCGGCCTGATCCGTTCCGGCCAGCAAAGAGAGTTGCTGGTCAGCGACAGGATGTTTGGTATAACACGCTTCGGGGCATTATAGCGAAAATCTAGTCCTAATCGGAGGTTTTAGGTCCATTGTCAACGAAGCGGCCGCTGCGTCGCCGGTCCAGCCGATTGTGAACATGGGCCAAGGATTCTTGTGAGTTGACGAAAGCCCAACGGGTAAAGTGATCTCGATACAGGAACTCTAATATCGTATTTTCCGCGCAGTGGCTACAACCCTCCCAAGTTCGCTATTGACGCTGCAAAGGATGCGCTGGACCGCGTGGAGTGCAACCAGTACTCTCCGACAAAGGTAGATAAGGAAAGGAGCTTTCGGGAATATGGGACAGCTGGCTCACGATACATTAGGGTCGTCCTCGCCTTAAGAAGGCTATTGCTGACGCATACTCGCCTTTCTTTGGGCGGACCTTGAACCCCGAGACCGAAGTTTCCATTACCACCGGAGCGAACGAGGGTGAGAACCAATGGGACGCAAATTCCAATGTTTTAGAGCTAAATATGCGGGTATAAAACAGGCATGCTGAGTGCTTTTATGGGTTTCATTGAGCCCGGCGATGAGGTCATTATCTTCGAGCCTTTCTTCGACCAGTAAGTCCATTCCTGTTGGCGGTTTGTCCAGCATGCTGAATGCTTCGAATAGGTATATTAGCAATATTGAGATGCCCGGCGGTACCATCCGATATGTGCCTCTCCATCCGCCCAAGGACGGTGCCACGCGCACCTCTCCTGCTTCCGAATGGACCATTGATTTCCAGGAGCTGGAGAACACCATCAACTCCAAGACTAAGATGATTGTTCTGAATTCTCCTCACAACCCCGTTGGCAAGGTCTTCTCGCGTGAGGAGCTCCAGCGAATTGGTGATCTTTGCATCAAGCACAATCTTATTATCCTGTCTGATGAAGTCTATGACCGTTTGTTCTATGTTCCTTATACCAGAATCGCCACTTTGTCCCCTGAGTTGTACGAGCGCACTCTCACTGTTGGCTCCGCCGGAAAAGCCTTCTATGCCACCGGCTGGCGTGTTGGATACCTCATTGGCCCCGAGCACTTGATCAAGTACGTGGCCGGTGCACACACCCGTATCTGCTACAGCAGTGTGTCACCTCTCCAGGAGGCTGCCGCCGTTGCTTTTGAACAAGCCGACAAGGTTGGATTCTGGGACGAGAGCCGCAACGAGATGAAGCAGAAGATGGAGCGCTTCTGTGAGGTATTTGATGAGCTTGGAATTCCCGTACGCAAATTCATCTATGATTCTGCAAATCTGTGAGCTATGCTGATTTTTGTTCCAGTACTCCGATCCCGAGGGTGGATACTTCGTGCTGGCCAACATGGCATCCGTGAAGCTCCCAGAGGATTACCCCTTCCCAGCGCATGTGGCCAGCCGCCCTCGCGACTTCAAACTCTGCTGGTTCCTCATCCATGAGGTTGGCGTGGCGGCCATTCCGCCTACCGAGTTCTATACGGACGCTAATGCTCACATTGCCGAAGACTACCTCCGCTTCGCCGTGTGCAAGAACGATGATGTTCTCGAGACCGCCAAGGAGCGACTGCGGGGCCTGAAGCAGTATATCTCCCAGTGAAAAGTATGTTGATTTTTATGTACTCCCATTCAGATCCAATGGATTTATAGAGGAAGGGATCTGCTGAGCTTAGAAGCCCACAACATACAATCAGATGAATATTCAAAAAGACTCCATCGATACCTTCCAAGTAATGGATATTAGGGCTACAAGCAAAGGCTAAGTGTCAGGTAAATTGAGCTACGGATGAAAAAAAAGCAACTGGATATTGAAAGTTCTCTGAATTAAAGAACTGAACTGCCTATTACGGCACGGCCCTCGGCCCAACACCGGACTAATCATACATCAACTGGATCCGGAGTCTTACCCCGAATCCCCAGGAATTTGGTGAGAGGCGGGAGGGGGGCATCACTTCCTCCTCTCGGCCGACGAGAATATCAATCAAATGGAAACCAGAACCTTGGGACAACGTACCCGCCCGCATATAGCGCCAGACGAGCAAATTGACCACCCCCAAGATCCTGGATCCCCCAACTACCAGCCCAGGGTGTTAAAGGTGGCATTTAACACCACTGCTCCTCGATCTCCATGGGACCACTTTGGTACCCATCCCAGCCCTCTCCCCGTCGGAAGAGTCGACGATCCTCTTCCGGGAGGTCGTAACCCTCTCCGGAAACCCGAGCATTCACGCTCTTGGCGGTGGGGTGCGTGGTGCGGTTCGCCCGTAGGAGCCAGTGATTGGACTCCCAGTTGTCGCAAAGACGAGCGAACCCCCGACTGACAAACCCATTATCGCCAAGAAGCGTGACACGCTCGGACTCGCAGACCGGGTCACGACAAAAGCGAGGGCTTAGACCGTTCCAGTCGGTCTCGCAGGCATGTCTTTCTCCAACACCCAGTTGGTTCACTTGCACGCCAAGTTCGAACCGAAACTGATATCGGAGCATGTCATCCACGTACTCACTCCACTGGCCACTCAAACGCAACCTGTCCCTGATCAAACGGAACAGGTAGCAGACCAGGTAGGTGTTCTGCACCGATGACATGAGACACACCGCGAGTACGCGGCGGAAACGATCCTTCTCCGCCTCATCGCAATGAACGACGAGGTACACACGCGACGAGCATCGCACGTCCACAGATCCCGAGGGAAGCCCCAAGTTGTCCAGCTCGTGCTTGTCAGTGAAAATGAAGTAGTCACCTTCACTTCCACTTCTGGAGCTGAACCACATCGCCTGGCGATGTCGTTCGGGGCTATCCCAGCCGTTGATGCCTGGGATCATCGGAGGGCCAAGCCTGATTGAGTCTGGGACCGAATCAAGCTTACTGTGGCGCTGAAGCGAGCAGCTCCCACAGTTCGGCCAGTGCCACAGGACGTCCTCCCGCATGTGGTCCTTTCCACAATACACAATTGTGGAAAAAGGCCCGCACTTGGGGCAGTTGACTGTTTGTCCGTCCCAGTAGTGGCAGTGCTTTTCGCAGCCCTGCAGCGCGCATTTCCACGTGTGGTAGGTCAGATCGTAGAAGAACTGACGCTTGGCAGGCTCTACCACAGTTTCAATGCTGCCGCTTGGCGGCGTCAGCGGGTGTGTCGGAGTTTGAGCGCTGCGACGCCCAGTCGCAGCCGGAGTAGCAACAATTCCGCCCTGGAGGACCCCGGCTGGTGCCTCGGTCCGCGGACTGGGCGTCATGGCAGGGGTGGCGTATGGCACTTTCCCCCGAGCAGTATGTCCGGCTGGTACCACAGTCCGCGGACGTGGCGTCATGGCACAGATAACAGGCATCGGAGACTTGCCAGTGCCAGGGTCGGATACTGTTGACACAGAAGAGGAGAATGCTGTGTCGGCTCCAACGAGATTCGAGAGGGACAGCCGCCTTGCGCGCGGCGGAGTTCCCAGAGCCTCTTGGTCGGCATCACTTGACAAGTTCTCTGCGCTGCCAACTGCAGGGAGAGGTTTGTTGATGTCAAGTGAGCCGAGTGCCGAATCCAGCACCTGGATTTCAGAAACCTGAGGTTTGCCCTTGGTCTTCGTGGCAGAATTCTTCTTCTTCTTCTTCTTCTTCTTCTTCTTCTTCTTCTTCTTCTTCTTCTTCTTCTTCTTCTTCTTCTTCTTCTTAGGAAGGGAAGCTGCAGAGTTGGTCGCGGGATCAGCAAGAGTCATTTGGCGGTCATGCTGGGATGGAGCATCGACAACTGCTGGGTCCTGTGCCGCGACGTCTTGAAGTTGGGCTTTTCCATGCTTGGTAGGTGCTTCCTGTGTTTTGAATGGCGCAATGTCCACGTTTGAGGACTTGCCAGCGTTATTTTTCTTGGCCTTGCTTTCACGCTTCTTCCTGTTCTTCATGTAGTTGGGACCTCTCTGATGCCTCTCGACGACAGGTGCGGTCTCCATGACGAGTGCAGTGGACGCCTTGATAGTGGATGCTGAACTACCACTATCAGAGTTGGTGTCGTCCAATGGCGAAGACGATTCCGGAATAGAGTCGTTCGACTCTGGCTGTTCACAAAGAAGTACTGGGATAAGCTCTGGAGCGAGACAAGTAGACTCGCGTTCTGAGCGCGATGGAATCTCGTGAGTGAATCTGATGTTATCTTTTTCGAACGCTGGGACTTTTGTTAGCAAGAGTCATCGCAAGAGGCTTATGGAATTTGTTGCGTACGAAGGTTGTGCGACGGATCAGTGGAGGTAAGAGCTTTTGGCGTCACGATCTCCGTTGGAGAGGAGATGTTTCTGACTGGCAGGCTCAGCTCATGAGAACCTCTGCATGGAGTATCCTTGAGTGGGGTATCCTCAAAACAAGGATTCTGTCGAGAAGTCTCCTCAGGTTGAGTAATAGCCTCAGGCGGAATATCTGTATTTCGTTCTGGAGTATCTGCAGGGAGAAAGATATCTCCAGGGACAGTATCTGCAGGAAGTGGGATGTTCTCAGGCAGAGAATCTTCAAAGAGAAGGATATTCTCAGCCAGAGTATCCTCAGGAAGTGGGATATTCTCAGCCAGCGTCGCATCAGAGTCGGGTGCCCCTGGTTCTGAGAAAATGGTCAACAGATCTGTTGGGACGAAGGCTACGTCTGAAAGGATGTGGGAACGGGATGTAGAGTGTTTCTTACCAGGATGACTGGGGGATTGGGTCTCTCCAGCTAAAAAGATGGAACTGTCGCCGGGGCTCAGGATTCTTGAGTCCGAAGTTGAGGTCAAACGGGGTGACTGCGCAGGTGTGTGAAATCCAGCAGATTCTGTTGAACTTTGCGGTTCAGGAGAATCAGAGAGGAAAGGATTTTGATGAGACTTGACGCTGGTGATAGATTGGGGGTGCGTCAAGGCAACGGAGTTGTCGCCGGCGCTCAGTTCACGCAACTCCTGAGACTCAACCTGAGGTTCCGCAAGTTGCTGTTCAGCCAGAATAGCTTTTTGTTTGAGCAAACGTTTTCCCTCCTTTTGATTGAACCTCTTTAAAGCCTTCTTTGACTCTTTCCACGCCTTTTGTCCTTGCTTCTTCCGCGACATGGGTGTCGATTTCACGTTTTCCAATCCAGCATCCTCTTCTCTGGGAATTGCTTTTTCCTGAATACTTCCTAGTTCCGCCTGTTGATTGTCAACAACACTCATAGCGCCTGGTCTCGCAGCCTTGCGGTTCTTCTCATGCATTTTGTAATTCCGCCTAGCCACTACGTCGGCTGCGGGGTCTTCAGTGGCTTTCTTCTCGGCGGTGATCATGAGCTCCTGCAGCTCCTTCAATGCGAACTGTCCTTCTGCAGTATCAGGCTCCGACGGGTCGAGCTGCAAGGCGGCGGCAGTAACGAGGGCTTCAATTTTCGCTTTCTTCTCTTTGTGGATTTTGAGGTACAGGTCACGCCAGAATCGGATTCGAAGCCATATCCGAACCGGGAGCAACATGACTTGAATGTATGTCGCCTAACAATGGTCAGTATCAATCCTCATAGAACAAGGTTAAGTGCGCTGTGCTTACCAGGTCGGCCACTTTCATGTCCCGGTATTCACTCCCAACCGTGTTGACAGTGAAAACCACCATTTCACCAGAGTCGACACGAAATCTGACGTGGATGTGGTCGGAGTTCTCGGTTTTCTTTCTCCAGCTTGAGGTGCAGCCATAGATGGAAACTTCGTCGTGCCAGTCATCGAATTTCCAAACAGCCCCTATCTTCTTGGATGCCTTTCTCATGCTGTTATTGAACCTGAGAAAAGCATCTGCACCCATCCAGTGGTGTGTGATACCAAAGCTGAGCCGAGAGCCATCCTTGATGCCCAACCGTGAGCTGTCATTGAGGAGCTGTCGAACCTTGCGAAGGAGCTCTATGCGCCCCCCTGGATATTCAGCAGGCAACTTGAAGGACATTTGCAAGACATCATTCATATAGTCAAGCGAAACTTTGAAGTCAGCATCAGGGGTCTGTTTGTCAATTCCCAGATGAAAGGATCGTGAATCCTCACGCCACTCATGGACATGAAGGCGCAGCACATACTCGGCAGACTCATAGTCTATGCCCTCTTTTCCAGGGAGTTCCTCAATCTCATTGTTGGTATCGAGGATGATCCCGTACTTAGCCTCTTCCGAGGCCTGTTGGCTCTGCCAGATACCCATGGCCGATGATACTGCAAGTCAAAATGAATTGTTAGTCTGCATCTGTCATCTGCAACTTGGTATCCCGAGGAGCTCATACAAGTTTTTGTTATGAAATAGCCACCTGATCACGGCAGGCTCCATGAAGCCTCTGTGCCGATGACTTTGATGGCACGGTATTAGCCAGCAACCACATGATTCCGAAATTGCAGCTCATAACTTACAAGAAAGTATCCTGATAACTGCCTTAAGTGACAAGGCACGGTATCCTGAATGTTATGCAGCTGGCGTGGTCAGTATGAACTGCATGGTATGCAGGCGACGGACCACGGAGGAAACTTACCTGGATTCTTTGGGTTAGCTTTCTGGCTGAGTCGTGAGACCAGCAGAGACCGCAATAACTCAGTGGCCCTGAACAAGCCGTGACGCGTTGTGTTAACCTGGACCCGAAGATCTTCAGACAGTACAGCATGCAGAGTACTTACCAAGCTCCTTCTGGTTCAGTGCTCAAAGGAGTGTTAGGTCCAGCAGAGATAACCAGACGAAGGTCTTGAACAGGCTGTGATGGAGGATGTTAGGAAAGTATCTGATGCAGTACTCATTCAACGCGTGGGTGACTTGCCAGAAGTATTGCGTGTGAGTGTACAGATGGCTTCGAGGGTTCAAAGTAATTTGATGAAAGGACGCGCCTTGTGCGAAGAGGATGATATCGCACAAATGCGATGTATTGAAAGGCGAACTTTTTCTGCACCTGCTCGAAGGAGATACTTGCAGATTGACAAGGGCCAGGCAAAGCCTATGAGAAGGGGCAGATGGATGAAAAGAAGATGGGGGGGGGAGGAAAGGTAAGTTGTGTGGAGGAAGCTGGAAAGTCGAAGCCGAAGTCGAGTATGAAACATCGAGTGTGGACGTGACGGCTAATTCCGGACAGACAGCTTCGCGCCTTCATATAACGCGTCGAAAGCGGGTTCTCACGCGACTTGAAGATATCTACGCATCTGAGCAGCTTTTGATATGGCGAGGCTTATGCCTGCAAGGTCAGCTATTGACCTTTTCGGCTGATATGCTGGATCAATTCTGGGACACAGCCAGATCGCAAATGAAGTGTGAAACGGTACGGCTGCGACGATATGATACGGAGTGAGAGATGTTGTCGCAAGCGTTCTCTTCGTCCATCCCGTATTCATTCTGTCGAAGATGTTGGTCCTCGAGCTAGCTTACGACACTTCTATGCGCTTCCGAAACCCCAGCAAATGGGAAGTGCCAGCGGAAAAAGTCGAAGCCTATACTAATGACTCCCTCTCAGCATTGAAACATGGTCAAATACGTGTCCACAGATGCCTTGTCTACAGGCTCGGACGCCGAGCACCCCATGGCCAACTGGTGATGCCTTTGACGTGCGGAAAATATTCTTTCTGGCTTCCCAGCCTTCAGCCATATTCTTATTCAGAGCCAGGGCATCCTAAAACTAAAGATTGCTGTGACCTCAATCCCTTGGGAATGTGGTTTGCTCTTGCAATGGCTCATCACGCCCTAATTCCAAGAATCTCAAGTATGGATGAAGTCTTGATGTTCAAAGGTACATATGCGAGTACCAAATTGGCGAACCTAATTACGGAGATTTAAAATCGCATGGATTGTCAAAACCCCAACGCCCAGGGATGGAACCCCGTGGACATTACGCAGAGCAAGAACTACATATGTATTTATGTTGCAACTCACGTTGTGAATATCACTATGAGAGTAGAAACTGCCAATGGAATTCCGTAATCCGTAAAAGAACACGATATATATTGATTGCCTGATATGAGGACATTCGGGAACGCAGATCCAAAAATACATGACTCGAGAATATCTAAGAAGTAAAGCAACAACTAGTTCCGAGGCCTAGACACTTCTAAAATGCGATGGAATTGTTCCATAAAACCCGCCTATCCAGCAACTATAAATTGATGCTGCACAGTACGGAAGCTCAACGATTTAGGGTAAAACATGAGCACGTGATAACAGACACGTGCTCGGACGTGTGTCGCGTGTGTCGGACGAAGCGGTAAGCGCTCTCCCAAATCGTTGTGTAGAAACATCCCGAAGAAAGTCGTTTCGGTTTCCAGTTCCTGGCAGTTTATCCACAGACAATCAGTTATGTAGGACCGAAGCGTGCAATGGCACGGTTTATTACTGACCAATTCCAAGTTCTCGGGTTGGTCTCGATCTCGGTCAGCAAACGACCCAAGCGGTGACATTGAGCAACACAGGAACAAAGGAGTGTTGCCCAGCAGTGCATCTCAAACAAACAGCTTTAGAGCTGTTGACGATACGATATCGGCACTGTTTTCACATATCGTCAATCGGCATCGTCAACTTCGAAGTCTGCCG